>NJPS01000062.1:600000-1122397 GCA_002946415.1 Rutstroemia sp. NJR-2017a BVV2
AGATAAATAAATAGTAATTATTATTAAATACAAAGCTCTATATATTAAAGAAAACTATCTAATTATATAAATCTTTATATTCTATAAAATAACTTAGTAGACTTTCTATCAGATTATCTCTAGAGAAACTAAAAACTAGTTTCTTTTTCTATATTTCTATTTAAAGTTCTACTAAAAGTATCTATAATTCTTTAGATATTATCTTTCTAATAGATATCTTTTATCTTAGAATACTATATATTGGTTGGACCTTCCAATAAAAGTAATATGCTCAAAAGGGGGAAGACCTAATAAGGTCACGTGAACTTGTGCCGACGTTTACCCGGGACACTAGGCTGAGCGCACAATGGCCAGCTTATATCAATAGGTAAAATCGTCTTATTCTTCTACAACTAACTGGCCGTACAATGGCTTATTTATAGTACATAATAAGTGTACTCCGAAGCTCCTTTTAATACTCTCCGGTACTCCAGCTTCGGCATATGCAGATGCATAGGTAGGTATACAGCGACCTAAAATGCATGCAGCCATTTTGATGGGGTACGCTTTATACCTGAGGCATGATGGCCCGTGCGGCCATTGCCTGGCCGAAGCACCGATGTTCCGACACTATACCTACTGAAGGTATATTGATAATTGTAGATACTTTTTCTATCTCTATACTAGGGATAAAGATATCTAGACTTTACTTTATTATATAATCTTTGTATAATGGTTTTACTCTACTAAATAAAGGTAGCTATCCTTTAAGTCTAAAGTCCTTAAGTATCTATATAACCTAAATCATAACAACTTTATATAAAATAATATCGAAATAATATTATATCTTTATATAATTTCGTTAATTAAAATAATTAAAATAACTTTATATTTTTAATTTTCTTTAAGTTCTCTAAAGAAAATTAATAATTATAATAATTTAAAATCTTTTATTTAAAATTTAATATTACTTTTATATATATTATTAAATAATAATAAAGAATAAAGATTTATATAATTAAACAATATTCTTTAATATATAAATATCGGAATAATTATATAATAAATATATAATTAGATTAATATAGATATTTGTTTATCAAATATAAAAGAAAATTAAATTAGTTTAATTAAACTCTTTTTTCTAAATATAATTCAAAAAGTATTTTCATAATTATTTTTAGTTATATATTTTTTTTTCTAACTAGGTTAATCGATAATAAAATTTCATATTTAATAATAAAGATTATTTATTTATTTATTAGTATTATTATCATCGATTTTCTATATAATTATTTTAATAACAAATTTATAATATTGATAAATATTATTGATTATTAATATTTTATAATTCTAATTATTTTTATATAAGTTAGAAGATAAATATTTGTGATATTTATAAAAACTACTTTTAATATATATTATATTATTTATATATATTATTTATTTATATTTATTATTTCTAACCTACTAGCTGGTATATAGAGTATTGATTATAAGGGAGCTTATTCTGATAATTTATATTGGTAGAACCTCACCGGACAAAACTACTATATACGCCGCTCCGCGCATTCCCCTTTCATATACACAGCCTGCTCCTGTTCCAGCAGCGTACTATCCCTCCCCAAGAACAAAGGTTATTCGGTAGAACTTGGCTTTAGTACAACCAGGGTGTTTAGCAAGTAGAATTGATCAGATTCTGATAATTTGCCACAGAAAACTTTTTGCCGACCTAACTACCTATACTCCAAGCCAGCTAAAAGAGGTCGAGCAGGCTCAAGGCAAGCTACTAGTAAGGGAGGGTAGCCTACTAGCAAGGGCAATAGTAAGGGGTTTGACCACTCCAATCAAGCCCTTCTTACTGTGCAAGGTGGAGTTCCACCGAATAACCTTTGTTCTTGGGGAGGGATAGTATCGGGCCACACCCCCAGCACTCGTACGCTCGGGGCTGGTTTGCACTCCGTATCGTGATCGATCCTGACCGTGGCGGCCAGGTTGAACCGTTTCCTTGCTCCGGTGAAGTGTACGAGCTCGTATTCGGACGTGGCGAACCTCATGCCATAACGTTGTGCGCACTCGAGGAGCCTCTGGTGTACTCTAGTGAGCTTCTCGCAGTTTGCCTCTGTGGATATAGTTATATTAGTATATCAAGAATATAGATATGAAATTTGAAATACTATAAGTTCTCAATTAGTATTTAGCTTTATAGTTCTTATATAAGTTATTAAACAATATTATTAACTATATTATTATATTTCCTCGGAGATCATATATCGAAGTAAAGGCGCGCTAAGTTACTACACTCCAATATCTTAATTAGGAAATTTATGTAACTATATAATATTGCTAAAAAGCTTGGGAACTCTGAACCGCTAGCCTCCTTCACATAACGATGGGAGAAACCTAGTGGGAAAACCGAGTACATAGTCTACTTTCAATCACTTAGCCTAACTTCCTTTTCCTGCCCAATTTAAGGCTCCACTGCAATTCGGCTTTTTCTCACAGTGATCCTAGTACGCAGAGCCTCATCGGTATACTTCTTTTTTCAACCCCTCTAGGAAGCATCTATATAAAAGGATGTTTATAGAAAGAGCGGGCAGCTTATCGACCATCATCTTTCCAATATCAGAACAATAACAACCCTAAAATGGTAAACAACCTAAGTCGAAAGTTCGAAATTGTCGTTGCTCATTACAACGAGGATCTATCATGGCTTCAGAACCGTACTACAGATTGTAAGGTCTATGCAAAAGGGGATCTTCCTACTTTGAGCAACAATCTGCGATGTATGAAACTTCCGAATATCGGCAGAGAGGGACACACTTATCTTCATCATATCACTACTTGTTATGATCAACTTGCCGATATTACTCTTTTCGCCCAAGGACGCATCGATGACCATGTGGCTGGGTCAATTGACGAAATAAAGGATATATGTCTGGATATGGACCAGTCTCAAGTTCTCACATTTCCATCGACAGATGCGGTTTCAACCGAACTAATTCGCTTCGATGAGTGGGATGGTATTCAGTGGCAATCCCATCCGAGTCTAGATAAATGGATAGCTATGGATATGAAACCAGCTGAACAGACACCTGCTATGTACTTCGCTCAATTTCTCGGCAATGGAAAAGTTCCACTTTCGATTGGATATACATCAGGTGCTGTGTTTGCTGTTTCACGACAACTTATCCAGTCCTATCCTGTTGAGTTTTATAAGAAATTGCTTGACGGGATGTTCTTGGGTTGTATGAAGCATGTGAATCCAGAAACCGGATTCTATATGGAAAGATTCTGGCTTGCTATATGGGAGCCCAAGGAGTATATTTGCTGGAGTAAGGCGGAAATTTCAAAATCGGAGAGGAACTCGCGAGGAGAACTTGCAAAAGGTAGATGGCGGCCAATCCCTGGACTCAAGATCACTTCTGATCAAGAGACCGATTCTCATATCGATTATTTTGAACAAGGGAAGATATCATTATTGTCGGATTAAATAGTATTATAAGCCGTCGAATATATAACTATGGGGACCTTAGGCTCAGAGATTGGAGGAAGTCCAATCACAGGAGAACCCCATATCTATAGTTATATAACTCTAAGGAATGGATAGATCTTGAGGGTTCCTAAAGCTCCTAGAGCGGATAGATTTTAAGTACTTCTTAGACTTCTAAAGAACGAAGATATATATATAATATATATTTCTTTAGTATATAGACCTTTATATTTAACTTAAGATTATTATTTATTATCTATTATTATATTACAATCAATTCTTTATATAATTATTTCTATATAATTTAGAAGATAAATATTTATAATAGATAAATTATATTTATAATTTTATAGAAATGATTTCTAGTTATAATATCACAAAGTAATATATAACTAAAAAATCTTAATATTATAAAAGATTAAATATATAATTATAGAGATTTTAAATTCGGAGATTATATAACTAATTAAAATAGAACTTGATATTCAAAGTTATATATTAAGAAGATATATCTGATTATAACAATCTATATATCTCTCTAGTTAAACCGTTAAATTATTAACTTGCTAGCCGATTTATCGATCTATCGACTTATCAACTTTAGTTATATAACTTCCTTCTGGACCTCAATACTTTCTCCGAGAGTTCTCCTAGGACCGCCCTGGTCCCTGAGCCTAAGGTCTCTCGGTTATATATTCCTGACTGAGATAAATGCGTAACAGTTGTCAAGAGGACTGTCCGTATTCGAATGTATTCGAGCTTGGTACAAGCACATCGTACAGTGGAACTTCTATATTAAGTCTTTGAGAGCAAGCACAAGTTGGAGTTCCCCAAATAAACCGCCCCATTTTCTCCCCATCTTTTATGAGAAATCCTGCTCCACCTGTATGAGTGAACTCGTATCGAAGTCCAGGAATACGGTAGGCTTTAGCCCCTAGGATACGCGATGGAGGTTGAAAAAGGGCTACACGAAGGAGAAACCGCTGACAACACTTTTGACAAAATACTTCCACCAACGCCCCCGAACCACTCATCGCACGGTGTAACGTACCCCCATGAGCGCCCACGAATCTTATTGGGCTCAATTCAGGTGCCATGATACTTCCAAATTCCTTGCTTGTTATTCCCATTGCATTGGCTATCCAGTCGATAATACTCTCTGAGTCCTCCACAAAAGAGTCATACAGAGACCTTAGCATTACTTCGAATTGATCCATTTCGTTTCTTTCTCTTAAGCGTTGTAGGACTCTCTGAGGTGATTCTCCGTAAAGCCGCCCTGCAAGAGATTCCACAAATGGCTCCAAATTGGGTCCTGTTGATTCAAGTACAAGTCTCGTGTGCTGCAACAAGAAGCTTCTATAACCTTGACTCCAGTTAGTGGGCCTAGCCCACTTGACCTCGCCAATTTCTTCACCGTAAATCATCACATTCCCAGAATCTAAGACTTTCGCTTCTTTGGATAATGGAGGTTCCATTTGATTGCCCATAGAGAAAGTCCCCAAGTCGACATATCCCTGTTTTTCAAACTTGGCCTGCTCAAACCTGACCTGATTCCGTGCAAATGCAGGCACCATAAACAGAGAGCTGAAATCTCCATGCTCGATACACCTCCTAGCAATTTGGAGCAATGCTTTTTGTGGCTCTGGACTTAGCTGAGGCTCAGTTAAGTCTATTTTTAGCATTCCAAGGAATGCGTGGAAAGTATCTCGCTGGATAGTAACACATCTCCGTGAGAGCAAGTCGTATGCAAGTCCGAAAGGAATACGGATATCCCGAAGATTTTGTTCTCGGATCGCTGTAAGAGGTCCCAAGTGCCAAGGCACCAAGTTTTTCCTTGTGTTAACTAGGTCTTCAGCGCCTTGGGTATATCCTATCTCCTTGACTTGCTCCGCCCACGATTGTTCAAGTTCTGCTACTAACGAACTGTACTTGCTATGCTCTTCAATGATACTGTAGTCTTTAAGCATAGGTCGTAATTGGCGACTTTGTGTATACTCCATAGCTGTCCAGATTCTGCTAAACCATCTAGCATTGCATACATTACTGATCCCTCGACATCTTACGCTGATAGCTTCTCCGTGTCGCATGTCATATATGCTCCGAGAATCGATGTCTGAGAGAAAAAGTATCGTTAGGATCGCTTGACTGAAAATCTGGGGAATATGTTGTATGATTTTCCCTTTGAAAGTAGGTTCCCATTGTGGTACGCTAATGTAATCATGCCAGATTTCCAATGGGTTTGCTATATGTGTTCCAAGGCCGAGAGAGATTCGAGTAGGTATCTCGCGTAAGATTCGGGCCACCTGATCCACGTTTGCAGTCGAATTATTCTTCAGGTATTGTAAATTTGCAACCTCTGGGTTCCAGACATGAGAGACAACTGCATAATTTGCGGCTGTGAAGAGACAAGTAGCATGCCTATCGTAAATAAGCATCACTTGAGAAAGCTCAGGTATTGTTACTCTTGCTGAACATCGTTGTTCATCGGTGATCCTTTGACTCTGTAATGCAAATGTTCTAGCCAGTACTGTATTTGGATCAATTTGATTTCCACAAGAGTAGCATCGAACTCCGTTTATATTAATGTTGGACCATAATGAGTTGATAAAATCCATTGTAACTTGTTGTTAGGGTTTTTCTGGTAGGGAATTGTAAGAGTGTCGCGGTACAGTAGTAGTATTGCCGGAGTCTAAATGTAGAGTACTAGTTGAAGACAAACTAATTGCTACTGATCTCCTTTCCTTCTTCTTATTCCTTATATTGGGGTCCCTTAGAGTAGGAACCCCGTTTCTCGCTCGATCAGCCTCCGCTACCCCTCTTATATAGATGGTCAATGCTCAGATCTTGGAATCCTCTTCTATACCCTTGATATTATCTCTCTTTCTAGGCCGGCTTTGCTATAGCCTCGCTATATTATATATATATACTTCTGCTATATAAGTATTTGGATTCTTAATTGCTTCTTTCTTTAGATAGATAACTGATATTATTTATATATAGTTTAGTTATAACTTAAAATTATATTTATCAAACTAAATAATAAAACTTTCCCTAATATATTATATTTAATAATTTCCTATTATTACTTTATTATTAATTTTATTTATTTTAAGTAAAACAACTTTTTATAATGTTCTAAATTATTATTATAAACTAGTATTATTAATTTATAATATATCTTCCTAATATATTATATATTGAAATAATAAATATATAATATCTATATTATTATCAAATTCAATTTATTTAGTTTACTTATAATTTATTTTTATCGAAATTATATTAATATAAATACTAAATAAATATTTATTTATATAGATAATATCGATTTATTTACTTTTATTATATAATTTGCTTGATTTTATATATAGTTTGCTTTATTTGATTTAGATTAATTTTGATTTAGATTATAATTATATTTCTTTTGAATTCTTTATAATTTTATAAAGATTTTATCTTTTATTTATTTAATTCTTTTTTCATAATATTATTATTATCTTTTTTATTTTTATCTTTATCTTTTTTACTTTTGTATTATATTTATATAATATTTATATTATTTCTTCTTGAACTTTTTATTTATTATTATAATATTTATATTTATAAATCTTAAAATTATTTCTTATTAATTTAATATTATAAGTTTAATTGATCTTTATTATCTTTATTATTTTAAATAATTTATAATTAATTATATTTCTAAACTAGAAACTATTTATTATATCTATTATTTTTAATAGAATATTAAATATTATTTCATAAATAAATTTTGTTTTTCGATTATATTTTATTAACTAAATTAGATTTGATTATAATTTTATATTAAAGTTATTAAATTAATATCTTTAGTTAATTAATATATTATTATATTAGAAATTAAATCAAAAAATAGATTTATAATTTGCTATTTTAAATTTATTTAATTTTACTATATTAACTAGATTGAGATTATATTTTTGAAAAAGAATTAAAAAGATAATATTAAATTGAAAATAATCTAGAATATTATAATTACTAATTTGAAGATATTAAACTAGATTTTTAGTATTTTGAATAGTATTTTGGATATTATATATTATAATATAAATTTTATTAACTTTATATCTTTTATATAAGATTATCTTCTTTTTATTATTTATAATAATAATTATAAATATCTTTTTTAAATGAGTTCTTATATTAATATATATTTAAATAAGTAAATATAAATAAGAATATATAAAAAAGAAAACTTTTCTATTAAAATCCTCATTTTTATATATAAAAATAATAATAATTAAATAAACTTACTAATTCGGGATTTTTTTATATAAAATAAAGAAATCTATTTAAATAAAAATCTCAAAAAAAAAAGAATTTTAAATAATTTCTCTAAAAGATTTTATTAATAATTCTAAAATCTAATTTAAGAAAAGTTAATTTTAAATAGAAAATTTATTATAAATTATAAAACTTAAAAATCTTAGATTTAGTTATATTAAATAATAATAAAATCTCAAATAAAAATTAATAATATTAAATAATATATTATTTAATATTATTTAGAAGAACGAAGATCTATATAAATAAATAATATTTTTTTATATATAAAACTTTATATTTAATTTAAATAAAAATTTATTATTAATTATTATTTCAATTTATATATTATTTAATTCTCTATTTATAAATTATAATATATTATATTATATTCTAATATTAACTTCTATATAATATTAACTAAATAAGATATAATATTTTAAATATTTATAATAATTTATAAAGAATTATATTTATATAGAATATAGTTATATAAGATATTAAACTATATTATTTATTAGAACTATTATAGATCTTATAAATTATAATCTTAGTAAAATAACTAGAAATTATATAACTAATATATAATCTATATTAATTATAAAAAATTCTTCGATTTTATTATTTTCTTCTTTTTTTAATTCTAAATTCTAAAAATTAATATAAATCTTCTTTATCTACTAAATATTATATTATTTAGAATTTAAATATTTCTTTAGATTAATTCAATAGTTATCCAAATTGATATCGAAATCTAATTCCTCTTTATTTTCAAATTAATTATAATTATTATTATAGTAAAAAAGATCTATTTTGAATATTATTTGATAAATAATAATCTTTTCCAATTTTCTTTATAATATCTCTAATAGATCTTTTCGCGAGAAATAATAAAATTATCTATAATTTATAAATAATTATTATCAGAATTTCTACTAATTATTTTCCAAGTTAAGTTTCTAATTAATAAAAAGATATTTCGGAAAGATATTTTAATAATATCAATAAACTTATCTTTAATATTAATTGATAAAGATATAAATATAAAAGAAAAAATAAATTTTTTTCTTTATAATCTCCGTTTACTAATTTATATTCAAAATATAAATTCTAATAATAAAAATCAAGTTCTTCGAATTTATTAATAATTTAGTTACTAAATAATATATATTTTATAAGAAACTTAATAATTTTAAAATATTATTGAAGTAACTTATATAATAATAATTTATTATTATATTATCTTTATCTATAATAGTTATATTAGATCTATTATATAAACTTTAAATAAAGTAATTTATTTAGTAATTTATATTTTTTCTTATTTCTATTTTAAAACTAGTTTTATCTAAATTAGATTTTATAATTATTAAATTCTCTAATAATAAATCTCTATATATTATTTTGTAGAAATATCTTTTATAAATTATCTTTAATCTGTTCTTATAATATAATAAAATATAGAAACTTCAATATATAATTTGCTAAATAAATAATTAAATATTAAAAGTTTTTAAAGATTAGTTATTATTTATTTTATAATTTCTATTAAATAATATAATTTAATATCTATTAGAGTTTACTAGTAAAGAATTATAAGAATATTACTAAAGTCCAAATATAAAACTTTAATTAAAGATAAATTAATTATTACTAATCTTTTTTCTTTATTATTATTTCTTATATTGAGATTTTTTAAAATAGAAATTCTATTTCTTATTTAATCAATTCCTATTATCTTTCTTATATAGATATAATTATTATATAAACTTTTTAGTAATAGAACGAAAAATATTTGAAAAAATAATTTCAAATTCAAAATTATCAAACCCAATATAAAATCCGATTATATATATTTCTGTAAATCGAATCTACTAGCCTATTTAGTAATATATTTATTAGTTGTCGAGATATTATTATTATAATTAAAATAACAAATTCGAAAATTCAAATCTCTCAAAATCCTATTTAAATCAAATCTTCTTTAACTTCAACTTATTAATATATTTCTAGATTTACTAATAGTAATATTATTCGATATTCTTTTTCTATTAATATCTATATAAATATAGAAAATAGTTCTATATTATTAATTATTTCGATTTTCAATCTAAATTTAAATATATCTAGTCTAAATAAAATTTTCAGTTTAGATCTATTTAATACTATTATAAATACTATTATTAGATCTAATAAAAATATCCATTATCTTTTTAAATAAACTAATTTCTTTGCTTTATTTAAACTAAATACAATTATCTATTTTTCTATTATTAAATTAATTACTCTAGATCTAGTTAATACTAAAATCCTTTAGATATATAATTTATTAGTTGAAATATATTTGGTTACTAAGTTATATAATAAGTAAATTTAAATTTTTGATTTAATCGAGATATTTAAAAAATATATTAAATTAGAAAAGTTATGAAAGATTATCAATTAACTAGTTTCTTAAATTAATAACTTGGAATATATTATACAAAAAATCGAAGATAAGACTAAAGCAGCTAGTACCAATAATAAAATTAATATTATAATTCTCAAAAACCTTTTTCAAATCTAATCTAATTCAATTATTATTATTACTATTTCAATTATTTCTTTTATTAAATTATCTTTTAGATTCTTTTTTATATTAATAGTACTAATAGATAATAATAGCAACTTTAGAAACTAGATTATAATTAATAAAGTTCTTAAAAAAACTAAAATTCAAAATCAATTAATTTTGGTTTAAAAAACTAAAACCTTTTTTTCGATATTAGTTTTATAAAATACTATCAATAACGCTTTCTTAGATAAATATATTAAAGGATTAATAATCTCCTCGATTACTATTACTAGTAATAAGAAGAATCTAGAAATTATTATAATTATTTCTTTTTATTTTTGATTTTCTATTTAAGAAAAAAATTATTTACGAATATTTAATTACTTTTAAACTATATTTAAAAAAGAAATCTTGATATAAAATAGGATTTTATAATATTCCAATTTAAGATTTCAGTATATTCTATAAAATAAAACTAGTATTAAATAAACAAAAAATATTTAACTCTAATTTAAATTTAAAGTTGATTAATACTTTATATTAGTCAATTTTAATAAAAAATCGAGTTATTAGATAAGAAAGATTAGTAATGATTTTATTTACTACTAAAGTAGAAATTAAAAGATATATAAGAAATCGAATTTGGATAACTAGAATTAGTATTAGAATTAAAAAGTTTTTTATTATTTCAAGATTTATCTAATATACTAAATACTTAAGATTTGGATATTTAGCAAAATTTTATTAAAAAGGAACTAAATATAATCTCTATAGTAAACTCTATATTATTAACTAATATTATTATTCGATTTGTAATTAAAATAACTAAAAATATCTTTATTTAATATTAAAATATATTAACTACAAAAATAATTATATTTCTATTTCGAAAAAATATAAAATACATAAAACTATCAAAGAAACTAATTTATAATTAGTATAAATATTCGAATCCTCCAAATAAATCTAAATCGAAATTCGATTATAATTAAATCAATAGTATAATTAGTTATTAAACTAAAAGTCGATTTAATATTAATCTAGATATCTTGAATTATAAATAAAAGTCTAGATTATTCAAATAATTATTCGATTTCTTATATTAATTTCAATTAAATTTTTATTATTATTTTAGATTTCTAATTCTGAATATTTATTTATATTTCGATTAATTAATTAATTGATTTATTATTTTAACAACCTTTTTAAATCTAAAACTATAGTAAATCGGCTAGTAGTTAGTAGCTAGTAGCTAAATAGTAGTAGTATTTTAAATATATTTTTAAACTAAATAGTATCAAGAGATAGTAAGAAACTAGTTCTAGATAAAACAATTTTAAAAACTAGATTATTATTAATAAAACTATTAAAAAAGCTAAAATCAAAAATCAATTAATTTTGATTTGAGATTTAGAACCCTTTTTCTCGATATTAGCTTTATAAAATACTATTAATAAAATTTTCTTAGATAAAAATATTAAAAAAACCAATAAGCTTCTTAATTACTATTATTAATATTAAGAAGAATAGTATTGTTTATTTAAACGAGATAAATATCTATACCCAAAAATATCATTTAGCTCGCGAACTAGAAGATAATTAAATTGGATTATTAAATTGAAGTTATTTTACTTTTCTTTTTATCAAATTACTACTTTCTCTTTATTTTATTTTTATTATTTAGAACTAGTTTCTTATTATCTCTTGATACTATTTGGACTAAAAATATATTTAAAACATTACTATTATTTAGCTATTAGCTGCTAGCCGCTAGCCGACCTACTATAGTCTTAGATTCAAAAAGATCGTTAAAATAATAAATCAATCAATTAATTAGTATTAAGAAGAATCTAGTAATTATTATTATTACTTTTTTTACTTTTGATTTTCTAATCGAGAAAAGAGCTATTTAGAAATATCTAATTACTTTTAAATTTTATTTAAAAAATAAATTTTAGTATAAAGTAGTTCTTTATAATATTTTTATTTAGAACTTCAATATATCTTATAAAATAAAATTAGTTTAGAATAAACTAAAAACTTTTAATTCTAATCTAAATTTAAAACCAATTAGTATTCTTTATTAATCATTTTTAACAAAAAATCGAGGTATTAAATAAAAAGATTTAATAATAATTTTATTTATTACTAAAGCTAAAACAAAAAGATATATTAGAAATCGAATTTGAATAATTAGAATTAGTATTAAAACTAAAAAACTTTTTACGATTTCTAGATCTACCGAAATAATTAAGATTAATTATATTAATTAAGAAATCTATTTTTATTTTCAATTTAATTAATAAATTTATTTTTTCATTATCTAATATCTTGAAATAATCTGAAATTTAAATTAATTTGATTTTAATCTTTTTTTCAATTATTTCTTAATTAACTTTATAAATTAATATTATTTAATTTTATTTAGATTTATTACTAAATTATTTTATTTATTAATTTAATTTCTTTAATTATTCTAATTAATCTATTATTATAAATTAACGAATTAATTTCAATATTTTAATTAAAGTTTTAAATTAATTTCTAATTAAAATTAAGAAAAACTAAATTAACTCTAGGTTTTTTTGGATTTATTAATTCCGATTTATTAGTATAAATTAAATATTAGTTTAAAATTAATAAAATAATCAAGTTTTTATAATTTTCAATTTTTAACTTTTTAGATAATTTATTAATTTCGATTAAATAAGAAATAATAATTTAAAATAGAAATTTATAAAAAGTAATTAATTTCAAATATTGAAAATGAATTAATAAATATACTAAATATTTAATTTACTTTCTTTAGATTATTTTAATTAATTCTTTGTAAATAGATATTAAATAATTTTGAAATTAATTTTCAATCTTGAATTTAATTTAAGTTTGTTTAAAAATTAGATAATTTTTAACTATTTTAAAACTTTTAAATATATATTAATAATTAATAATATTTAAATAAATTTAAAAAGATATTAATATAATTTTTATTTTTATAAAGATTATTAAATTAATTTTAAATATTTTGAAAATCTTTCGAAAAATCAAATTTTATAAATATTAAAATTGGATTTTAAATTTAGTTCACTTTTTCTATTGTATAGAGAATTTATAATTTGAAATATTTATAATATAAATAATATATAATTAAGATATTATAAAAAATAAAAATATATTTTCGATATTAATTAATTAATTAATTTTCAGAAAAGTTGATTTAATCTAATTGATTCTAGTTAAGATATATTAATTAAAATATAATATATTATTAAATTAGATTTCTAATTATTCTTTTATTTTTAAAAATTATATTAATCAATTATTTGATTAATTAACTAAATTAGTTTTAGTAACTTTTCATTTATTTTTGAAAAAATAAATTAATTTCGTTTTTACTAAATTAAATTCGATATTATTAATTTCTCTCAAAATATATAATTTATTAATTATTCTTTTTAGAATTTTATAGTTTCTTTTAAGATTACTTATATTAATAGATAATATAATATTATCTATATATAACTAAATTAAAATTAATATTAATAGAAATAATTCTTTAATATAAATTAAAAAGATAATTAAAAAAATAAAATTGTTTTATAAAATATTAATCGAAATAAATTGAAATCATTTAATGTAGTTATCAAAACTTAAATAAAATAATCGATTTTTCAAAAAATAATTAATTTAAGTAATTAAACTAATTAGTAATTTTAATTTTTTTAGAATAATTAAAAACTAATTTTTCGAAATATAATTGAAAATTTCTTTAATATCGAAAAAGAAAATTAATATTTTATATCTTTTTAAATAATTTTCTTGAATTTCCTTTATTAAAAATAATTTAATATTAATAATTGATTTTTTAAATTTTCTATTAATTTGAAAAATATATAATAAACTAATTATTTTAATTAAATAATCTAGTTTTTTTACTAATAATTTTTTACTAATTTTATTTAAATAAATTAAAATTAAAATTACTATATATATTTTTGAAATTAAAAAGGATTTGATTTAGATAAGATTTTGAAAGATTAAAATATCTAAATCTATTATTTTAATTATAAAAATAATATCTCGATAACTAATAAATATATTGCTAAATAAGCTAATAAATTCGATTTATAGAAATATATATAATTAGATTTTATATTAGGTTTGATGATTTTGGATTCGGAATCGATATTTCAAATATTTTTTCTTCTTTTATTATTTAATTCGAAAGAAGAAAAAATACTTGAGAAAACAATTCCGAATTTAAAATTATCAAACTCAATTTAAAATCCAACTATATATATTTCTACAAATCGAACTTACTAGCCCGTTTAGCAATATATTTGCTAGTTATTAAGATATTATTATTATAATCAAAATAGTGGATTTAGAAGCTTTAATCTCTCAAAATCCTATCTAAATCAAACTTTCTTCTACTCCAACTTATTAATATATTTCTGGAACTATTAGTAATAATACTATTCGATTCTTTCTTTTTATTAATATCGATATAGAAATAGATAATAATCTTATCTTACTAATTACTTCGATTTTCAATTCAAACTTGGATATATTTAGTTTAAATAAGATTTTCAATTTAGATTTATTTAATACTATTATAAATACTATTACTGAACCTAGCAGAAATACTTACCGCCTTCCCAAATAAACTAATCTCTTTACTTTATCTAAATTAAACAAAACTATCTATTTCTCTACTATTAAACTAACAACTTTGGATCTAGCTAGTATTAAAATTCTTTAGATATATAATTTGCTAGTTGAAGTATATTCGACTATCAAATTATAGAATAAATAAACTTAAATTCTCGATTTAATCGAGATATTTAAAAAATATACTGAATTAAGGAAATTATAAAAGATTACTAATTAACTAATTTCTTAATTTAATAATTTGGAATATACTATATAAAAAATCGAAGCTAAGACTAAAGCAACTAATATTACTAATAAGACTAATATTATAATTCTCAAAAACCTTTCTTAAATTCAATCTAACTCGATTATTATTATTACTACTTCGATTATTTCTTTGACTAAATTATCTTCTAGATTTATTTTTGCTTTAATAATATTAATAGATAATAACAGTAATTCTGGAAACTAGATTAATATCAATAAAACTATTAAAAAAATTAAAATCCAAAATCAATTAATTTTGGTTTAGAATCTCGATATTTCTTTCTCGATATTAGCTTTACGAAATATTATCAATAAAACTTTTTTAGATAAAAATATTAAAAGATCAATAATCTCCTTAATTATTATTACTAGTAATAAGAAGAATCTAATAATTACTATAATTACTCTTTTTACTTCTAATTTTCTATTTGAAAAAAGAGCTATTTGAGAATATTTAATTATTTTTAAATTATATTTAAAAAATAAATCTTAATATAAAGTAGTTTTTTATAATATCTTTATTTAGGACTTCAATATACCTTATAGAATAAAGCTAATTTTGGATAAACTAAAAACTTTTAATTCTAATCTAAATTTAAGACTAATTAATATTCTATATTAGTTATCTTTAATAGAAAATCGAATTATCAAATAAGGAGAATTAGTAATAGTTTTATTTATTATTGAAGTAGAAATAGAAAAATATATTAGAAATCGAGTTTAGATAATTAGAATTAGTATTAAAACTGCAAAGTTTTTTATTATTTCTAGATCTATTTAGTATACTAAATATCAAGAATTTGGATATTTAATAAAATTTTGCCGAAAAGGAACTAAATATAATCTTTATAGTAAATCTTATATTATTAGTTAGTATTACTACTTGATTTATAATCAAAATAACCAAAAATATCCTTATTTAGTATCAAAATATACTAATTATAAAAATAATTATATTTCCACTTCGAAAGAATATGAAATATATAAAGCTATTAAAGAAGCTAGTCTATAATTAGTATAAATATTCGAATTCTCCAAATAAATCTAAATCGAAATTCAGTTATAACTAAATTAGTATTATAACTAGCTATTAAGTTAAAAATTGATTTAATATTAATCTAAGAACTTTAGATTATAAATGAAAATCTAGATTATTTAAATAATCGATCGATTTTTTATATTAGCTTTAGTCAAATCTTTCTAACTATTTTGGAATTTAGATTTTAAATATTTATTTATATCTCGAAGATTTATAAACTTAATATTATATTAGTTTCTTCGAATATTAATTTTGATCTATTAGTTCTATTAGTAACCGAAGAAAATAATATACTCGAATTAGTTAATATTTATAACGAAACTAATCAAATCAAAAGAACTTTAATTAAAAAAATAAAAAGAAGTTTGCTATCTAGGATTATTTCGACTAATTTATTTATTTTAGATAATTTCAATCTTTATTATTCTTGGTAGAATTCAAATAGTCGAAATAGTTAAACTAATAATAAGCTAGTTTAATAAATTAAAAAGTAAAATCTAGAACTAATTAATAAATCTAGAACTATTATATTTTTTAGAGAAGTTAGCAAATTAGTTTTAGATCTTATACTAATTATATAAATATTAGCTAGATATATTGATAACTAGTAAATATTAACTAACTTAGAATCTAATTATTTATTGATTTTATTTACTTTAAAAGAGAAAAAAGAACTAATATCTCTAAATAGATAAAAATTAACTAATACTAATTTTAATACTAAACTAGCAGATTAGGAATTATTTTCAGACTATTTAGTTAAAATTATAAAGAAATCGACTATTCTAGTTAGTTCCTTTCCTGATTTCATTCAGCTAAGTCTGAAATTAAATAAGGTAATATAAAATTATATAAAATCGATTAGTTCGAAACTATTATTACTAGTTTAACTAGTAACTAGTAAAGCTATTCCAAAAACTAAATCTAGTTTAAAAATTAAACTTTGGTAAATTTCTAAATTAAAAAGTTTAAGAAAATCGATAATATTAGTTTAGAGAAAATTAAAAATCCAAAATAATTAAACTAATCAAGGTTTTTATCAAGAATAATACTGATTAGTTCGGAATTAGTATTTTTTAAAGATAAAACTAACTAAAAAGGATTATTAAAATATTTTTCTTGAAAATAATAATTCTAAATCAATATTTAAAGTATTTAGCTATATTAAATCCTATTTTAATTGATCTCTTTCAATTATTTTAGATAAAACTATTTTTAAAGAGAAAGAAGTTATTTTAAAAATAATACTCTTTCCTCAATCTTTTAGTTCGACTAGTTCTAATTAGGAAGGGTATAAAGTAATAAATTAGAGTTAGCTTAAACTAGCTAACACCGAATTAGTATTAGCTTATTTAACTAAAACCAAAGAGAAAATACTAGGATCTAATAGAATTATTCAAGAAATTATCAATAAAGTTTATTTAGTTATTTCTAAGATATTTTATAAGGTTTTTATTTACCTAATCGACTTTGGATATTATTCCCGATATTGGAAATAAATAACTAGAGCTATTTTCAAAAAATTAGTTAAATTTAATTATTTAGTTCTAAAAGTTTATAGAATAATTTTATTTCTCAACTATTTAGATAAAATAAATAAAAGAATATTAGCAAAAAGATTAGATTATTTAGTTAAAATAACTAGTTTGCTATATAATTTCTAAATCGATGGAAAATTTAAAAAATCAGTTATCGATATTGGATTATTATTAGTAAATAAAGTTCAAGAAAATTATTTAAAAAGATATAAAATATTGATTTTATTTTTGGATATTAAAAGAGCTTTCAATTATATTTCAAAAAACTAATTATCAACTATTTTAAAAAAATTAAAACTACTAATTAGTTTAATTGTTTAGATTAATTACTTTTTAGAATATTGATTATTTTGCTTAAGTTTTGATAACTAAATTAAATAATTTCAATCTATTTCAACTAATATTTTTTAGAATAATCTAATCTCACTAGTTCTTTTTTTAATTTATATTAAAGAACTTTTTCTATTAATTTCTATCTCAATCTAGTTATATATAAATAATATTATACTAGCTACTAATATAATTAATCTTAAAAAGAACTATAAGATTCTAAAAAAAGAAACTAATAAACTATATATCTTAAAAGAAACTAATAATATTAAATTCGATTTAGTAAAAATAGAGCTAATTTATTTTTTCGGGGATAAATAAAGAACTATTCAGACTAATTCGGTTAATTTACCGAATAATTAATTAATATAACTCTCAAAAGTAGTGAAATAACTAGATATCTAATTTGATAATATTTTAAACTTTAACCAATATATTTTAATTAGAATTAGTTCAACTAAATTAGTTTTTTTGAAAGCTAATCAATTAATTAATACCGAAAATAGATTTTTACCTTTTGCAATATACTAGTTATATATTGCTTATATTATTAGTATTTCAAATTATAGATTCTTTATATAATAGAAAGAATAAACTAAATTTAAAACTTAATTCCAATATTTACAAAATTTGGGTTTTCGGAAAATTCTTGAGATATTTAGAATTAGTTTAATAATTTCTATAAAAGTAAAAACTATATTAGTATCTTCCTAAACTTACTTAAATACTACTAGTTGTTAATATATATTTAGAATTTTCAAAATAATTGAAAATCATCTAATTTTCAAAGAAATTTGAACTAAATCAAAGATTAATAATCAGTTCCAGAATTATTTAATACTAACTTAAAAAGAACTAGTTAAAATAACTTAAATAAAGCAAATTAGATATTTAATATATCTATTAGTTTACTTTCAGTATTTAGAATTAATTAGTTTTTTTAAATTTCTATCTTAGATAATTATTTCTTATTTAGTTGAAATTAGTAAATTATCTAAAGAATTAGAAACTGAAAATTATAAAAACTCGGTTATTTTATTAGTTCTGAATTAGTACTTAATCTATATAAATAGATTAGAACTAGTAAATCAAAAAGGAATTAGAATTAATCTAATTTTTTTTTACTTTAATTAGAAGCTAATCTAGAAGTTTAGCTAAAATATTAGAACTAGTTAGTTAATTTATAATAGCAAACTAGCCAGAATAGTTAAAGGAATTAAACTAGTAAACGAAATAGTTTAAAAAGATCAAGAATTTATTATTTTCTTAGATAATCAAATTACTTTATAAAAGTTAAAATTATTTAGTAATAAATCTGAACAAAACCAAATAATACTAATTTATAAAGCTAGCTAAGAAGTAATTGAAAAAGAAGTTAAAATCAAATTAGTTTAGATTCTTAACTATTTTGAGATACTAGATAACGAAAAAGTAGATCTATTAATCAAATCAAGAACAAAAATGGATCCTAAGATTAATATAACTAATCTCAATTATCTAGAAACTTAAATTAAACAAATTAAAAATCAAGAATAATTTAAATCTTTTTTAAATACTTTAGAAACTAATTTATTTAGTTTAGCTAGCTATTTAAGAATTTTTAAACTCTTTTTTCAAAATCGATTCCAGATTCTAATTTCGATTAAAAAAACTATTACTAATATTTTCTATTAGTTGAAAATCAGATATAGTTATTTAAAATCATATTTTTATTTATTAAGATATACTAGTAATAATAAATATATTTGTAAAGCTAAAGAGATTTCTAAGTATTTATTTTTAAGTTATTCTTTTTTTAGTCTAGCTTAGATTAAGCTAAAAGATAAACTAATTACAAATTATTTATTATTTCTATTTCTTCTTGATATTAGCTCCGGAATCGAAACTAGTATAAATTATTTAAATAAGATAAATATCTATACTCGAAAATATTATTTTGTTTATAAGCTAGAAGATAATTAAATTGAAATCTTCTTAGTTTTATCAAATTTTCATTTTTCTTTTATTTTATTTTCATTATCTAGAACTAGTTTTTTATTATCTCTTAATATTATTTAGTTTAAAAATATATTTAAAATACTATTACTATTTAACTATATAGAAATATTTCTTTGGCAATAGAAGAAAAAATATTCGAAAAAATAATACCAAATTTAAAAATATCAATATTGATATTAAATCTAACTATATATATTTCTGTAGATCGAATCTACTAATCTACTTAGTAATATACTTATTAGTTATCGAGATATTATTATTACAGTCAAAATAACAGATTTAGAAATTAAAATCTTTCAAAATCCTATCTAAATTAAACCTCCTTTAACTCCAACTTATCAATATATCTCTAGATCTACTAGTAATTTTACTATTCGATTCTTATTTCTTATTAATAGAGATATTGATATAGATAATAATTCTTCTTTATCAAATATCTCGATTTTCAATCTAAATTTAGATATATCTAGTTTCAACTCGATTTTTAGTTTAGACTTACTAAATACTATTACAAATATTATTACTAGATCTAATAGAACTATCTACTATTTTCTCAAATAAACTAATATATTTATCTCTTCTTAGTTAAGCAAAACTATTCGATTTTCTATTATTGAATCTACTATTAATACTATCCTAGATCTGGCTAATACTAAAATCCTCTAGATATATAATTTATTAATAGAAATATATTTAATTACAAAATTATATAAAAAACAATTTCAAATCCTCGATTTAATCGAGATATTTAGAGAATATATCGAATTAGGAAAGCTACAAAAAGTTACAAATCAACTAGTTTCTTAAATTAATAATCTAGAATATACTATCTGAAAAATCGAAGCTAAGACCAAAGCAGCTAGTGCTATTAATAATACTAATATTTCGATTCTCAAAAATCTCTTTATTCAGACTAATTCGACTAACTTAACTATTTCTAGTATTATTCTAGTTACTTTGGTAGCTAATTTATCTTCTAAATCTACTTTTATTTTAGTAGTATTAATAAATACTAATAGTATTTCTAGAAACTAGATTATAATCAAAAAAGCCTCGAAAAATATTAAAATCTAAAATCGATTAATTCTGATTTGAGATTCTGAAACTTCTTTTTCGGTATTAGTATTTCGAAATACTATTAATAAAATCTTCTTGGATAAAAATATTAAAGAACTAATAATTTTTTCTATTACTAGTACTAGTAATAAGAAAAATCTAGTAGTTATTAATATTAGTCTTTTTATTTCTAATTTTCTAATCGAAAAAAGAACTATTTGGGAGTATTTAATTACTTTTAAATTAATAATTAAAGATAAATCTTGATATAAAATAGTTTTCTATAGAATTCTTATTTTGGACTTCAATATACTTTATAGAATAAAACTAGTTTTGAATAAACTAAAGATTTTTAATTCTAATCTGAATTTAAAATCTATTAATATCTCTTATTAGTTATTTTTAGTAGAAAATTGAGTTATTAAATAAGATAGATTAGTAGTAATTTCTTTTGCTACTAAAGCAGAAACCGAAAGATATATTAGAAACCGGATTTAGATAACTGAAATTAATATTAAAATTAAAAAGCTTCTAACTATTTCTAGATCTATTTAATATACTAAATATTAAGGATTTGGATATTTGGCTAAATTTTGTCGAAAAGGGACTAAATATAATCTCTATAGTGAACCTTATACTATATAATAGTATTATTATTTAATTTATAAATAAAATAGTTAGAAATATTTCTATTTAATTCCAAAATATACTAATTACAAAAATAATTATATTTCCACTTCAAAAAAATATGAAATTTATAAAGCTATTAAAGAAACTAGTTTATAATTAGTACTAGTATCTGGATTATCCAAATAAATCTTAACTGAAATTTAGTTATAACTAAATTAGTATTATAACTAACTATTAAACTAAAAATCGATTTAATTTTAATCTAAGAATTTTGGATTATAATTGAAAATCTAGATTATTCAAATAGTTAATCGATTTCTTATAATAGCTTTAGTTAAATTCTTCTAATTATTTTAGGATTTAGATCTCGAATATTTATTTATATCTCGAAGATCTATAAATCTAATATTATATTAGTTTCTTCGAATTTAGATCCTGATCTATTAGTTTTATTAGTAACTAAAGAAAATAATATTTTCAAACTAATTAATCTTTATACCGAAAATAACTAAATCGAGGGAATTTTGACTAAAATAGTAAAAAGAAGTTTACTATCTAAAACTATTTTAGCTAATTCAATGATTTTGGGTAATTTTAATCTTTATTATCTTTGATAGAACTTAAATAACTAAAATAGTTAAACTAATATTAAGCTAATTAGTTAGATAGAAAAGCAAAACTTAGAACTAATTAATAAATCTAGAATTATTATATTTTTCAGAAATACTAGTAAATCAGTTTTGGATTTTATACTAATTATATAAATATTAGCTAAATATATTAATAACTAGTAAATACTAATTGATTTGAGATCTAATTATTTGCTAATTTTATTTACTTTGAAAGAAGAAAAGAAACTAATATCTTCAAATAGATTAAAAGTAACTAGTATTTATTTTAATACCAAATTAGCAGATTGGGAGCTATTTTCAGACTATTTAATCAAAATTATAAAAAAATCGATTATTCTAATTAATCTCTTTTCTAATTTCACTTGGCTAGATCTGAAATTAGACAAGATTATATAAAATTATCTGGAATCAATTAATTCGGAACTATCTTTATTAATTCAATTAGTAACTAGCAAAGTTATTCCCAAAATTAAATCTAGTCTAAAAGCTAAATCTTGATAAACTCCAGAACTAAAAGAATTAAGAAAATCGATATTACTAATTTAGAAAAAATTAAAAATCCAAAATAGCTAAGTTAGTTAAGGTTTTTATCAAGAACAGTATTAATTAGTTCGGAATTAGTACTTTTTAAAGATAAAACCAGTTAAAAAGAATTATTGAAATATTTTTCTTGAAAATAATAATTCCAAATCAATATTAAAGTTTTTAGTTATATCAAATTCTATTTAAACCGATTTCTTCTAGTAATTTCAAATAAAATTAGTTTTAAAAAGAAAGAAACTATTTTAAGATCTACTTTCTTTTCTCAACTATCTAGTTTGATTAGTTCAAATTAGGAAGATTATAAAGTAGTTAATTGAAATTAGTCCAAACTTGCTAATTTCGAACTAATACTAATTTGCTTAATTAAAATTAAAGAGAAAACTCTAAATCTAGATAAAATCATTTATGAAATTATTAATAAAGTTTATTTAGCTATTCCGGAGATATTTTATAAAGTCTTTATTTATCTAATCGATCTTGGTTATTATCTTCGATACTAGAAATAAATAACTAAAACTATTTTTAAAAAACTAACTAAATCTAATTATTTAGTTTCAAAAGCTTATAGAATAATTTCACTTTTGAACTATTTAGATAAAATTAGTAAAAGAATACTAGTAAAAAAACTAAATTATTTAGCCAAGATTACTAACTTGTTATATAACTTCCAAATTAGTAGAAGATTTAAAAAATCAACTATTGATATCGAATTACTACTAGCAAATAAGGTTTAAGAAAATCATTTAAAAGGTTATAAAACATTGATTTTATTTTTGGATATTAAAAGAGCTTTCGATTATATCTCAAAAAATCAACTTTTAATTATTTTAAAAAGATTAAAACTTCTAATTAATCTTATTATTTGAATTAGCTACTTTCTGGAATACTAGTTACTTTATTTAAGTTTTGATAAATAATTAGAGGATTTTCAACTTATTTCAACTAGAATAGTCTGATTTTATCGATTCTTTTTTTAATTTATATAAAAGAATTATTTCTATCGATTTCTATCTCAATCTAGTTATATATAGATGATATCGCGCTAGTAACTAGCTTTACTAGTTTTAAAAAGAGTTGCAAAATTTTGAAAAAAGAAACTAATAAACTATATATCTTAGAAGAAGCAAGTAGTATTAAGTTTGATTTAGTTAAAACCGAATTAATTTATTTTTTCGGAAATAAATAAATTACTACTAGAACTAATTCGGTTAAATTACCGAATAATCAATTAATACAACTTTCAAAAATGGTAAAGTAGTTAGAGATCTGGTTTGACAATATTTTATATTTCAATAAATATATTTTAACTAGAATTAGTTAAACTAAATTAGCTTTTTTCAGAACTAATTAGTTAGTTAATATAGAAAATAGATTTTCACTTTATATTATATATTAGTTATATATTGTTTATATTACTAATATCTCAGATTATAGATCTTTTATATAGTAGAAAAAACAAACTAAATTTAAAAGTTAATTTTAATATTTATAAAATTTGGTATTTCGGAAGATCCTCGAGATATTCAGAACTAGTTTAATAATCCTTATAAAGATAGAAGCTACTTTAGTATTCTCTCAAACTTACTTAAATATTATTATTTATTAATATATATTCTAGGCTCTCAAAATAACTGAAAATCATCTAATTTTCAAAGAAATCTAGACTAAATCGAAAGCTAATTATTATTTTCAAGATTATTTAATATCTATCTAAAAGGAAATAACCAAAATAATCTAATTAAGCAAATTAGATATTTAATATATTTATAAGTTCAGTTTCAGTATTTAGAATTAATTAGTTTATTCAAATTTCCACTTTAAGCTACTACTTTTTATTTAGTCGAAATTAGTAAACTATCTAAAGAGTTAAAAACTGAAAATTACAAAAACTTAACTATTTTGCTAGTTTCGAATTAATACTTAGTTTATACTAATAGATTAAAACTAGTAGATTAAAAAAGAACTGGAATCAATCTAACTTTTTTTAACTCTAACTAGAAACTAATCTAGAAATTTAATTAGAATATTGAGATTACTTAACTAGTTTATAATAACGAACTAATTAGAATAACTAAAGAAATTAAATTAGTAAACAAAATAGTTCAAAAAAATCAAAAATTCATTATTTTCTCAGATAATTAAGTTACTTTATAAAGGTTAAAATCACTTAGTAATAAACCAAGATAAAATCAAATAGTACTAGTATACGAAACTAGCCGAGAAATAGTTAGAAAAGGAACTAAAATCAAATTGGTTTAGATTCTAGATTATTTCGAGATACTAGGTAACGAAAAAGCGGATCTACTAGCCAAATCGGGAACTAAAATAGACTTGGTAACCCAAATAACTAGTTTCAACTACTTGGGAACTCAAATTAAACGAATTAAAAATCAAAAGTAGTTAGAATCTCTTTTAAAAACTTTGGAAACTATATCGGAAACTAGTTTGCTTAGCTCAACTAGTTATTTAAAAAATTTTAAATCTACTTCTCGAAATTATATCCAAATTCCAAATTCGACTAAAAAAGCTACTATTAGTATCTTCTTCTAATTGAAAATCAGATATAGTTATTTAAAATCATATTTATATTTATTAGAATATACTAGTACTAATAAATATATTTGTAAAGCAAAAGACACTTCTGAATATTTACTTTTAAATTATTTCTATTTTAGTCTAGCTCGGAGCAAGCTAAAAGATAAATTAGCTATAAATTATTTATTATTTCTATTTCTTCTTAATACTACCTCCGGAATCGAAGCTAGCATCGCTTATTTAAGCAAGATAAAAATTTGTATCTGAAAATATTATCTAGCTCGAGAATTAGTTGAGAATTAAATTGGATATTTAAATTGGAATGATTTTATTTTCATTTTTATCAAATTGATATTTTCATTATTTTAGTTATTTTCATTTATTAAAACTAGTTCCTTACCATCTCTTGATACTATTTGGCTTAAAAATATATTTAAACATTATTTATATTTAGCTATTAACAGCCTTCAATCGCTAGCCGACCTATTATAGTCTTAGACTCAAAAAGGTTGTTAAAATAATAAATCAATTAATTAATCAAAGTTAATTGAGAAATAATTGAAAAAAAGATTAAAATCAAACTAATTTAGATTCTAGATTATTTCGAGATACTAGATAACGAAAAAGTAGATTTATTAATTAAATTAAAAATAAAAATAAATTCTTTAATTAATATAATTAGTTTTAGTTATTTGGGGACTTAAATAAAATAAATCAAAAATCAAAAATAATCTTAATCTTTTTAAAACTTTGGAAATTAATTTATTTAATTTAACTAACTATTTAAAAATTTTTAACTTTTCTTCTCGAAATCGAATCCAAATCCCAAAATCGACTAAAAAAACTATTATTAATATCTTCTATTAATTGAAATTAAATATAATTATTTAAAATTATATTTATATTTATTAGAATATACTAGTAATAATAAATATATTTATAAAACTAAAAAGATTCTTAAATATTTACTTCTAAATTATTCTCTTTTTAGTTTAGTTTGAATCAAACTAAAAGATAAACTAATTATAAATTATTTATTATTCTTATTTCTTCTTAATATTAATTTCGGAATTGAAGTTAATATTATTTATTTAAACAAAATAAAAATCTATACTCGAAAATATTATTTAGTTTACAAATTAGAAGATAATTAAATTGAATTATTAAATTAGATTTATTTTACTTTTCTTTTTTTTACTAAATTATTACTTTCCCGTTATTTTATTTTTATTAATTAGAATTAGTTTCTTATTATCTCTTAATATTATTTAGCTTAAAAATATATTTAAAATATTATTAGTAGTTTATTATCAATTAATTTATTATAATCTTAGATTTAAAAAAATTATTAAAATAATAAATTAATTAATTTATTTATTTATTATCTAGAATTAGTTTATTATTATTTCTTAATATTATTTGATTTAAAAATATATTTAAAATATTATATTTATTTAATTACTAATAACTAACTATTAGCTAATTTATTATAATCTTAGATTCAAAAAAGTTATTAAAATCATAAATCAATTAATTATATTAAAATAAAAATAAATTTTGAAGATAAATTAACTAATAGATTAACTAAAGTAATAATAATAATAATTAAATTAATTAAGTTAATTTGATTAAAAGAATTTTTAAAAATAATACTATTCTCTTTATTAATAATATTAGTTTTTTTTTATTTCAACTTCGATTTTCTATATAATATATTCTAGATTATTAACTTGAAAAAGTAATTAATTAATAACTTTTTATAATTTTTTTAATTTAGTATATTCTTTAAATATCTTGATTAGATCGAGAATTTAAATTCATTTATTATATAATTTAATAGCTGAATATATTTTAACTAATAAATTATATATTTAGATAATTTTAATATTAGTTAAATTCAAAATAGTTAATTTAATAATAAAGAAATAAATAGTTTTATTTAGTTTAAAAGAAATAAAAAAATTAGTTTATTTAGAAAAATAATAGATATTTCTATTAAATCTAATAATAGTATTTATAATAATATTAAATAGATTTAAATCGAAAATCCTATTTAGATTAGATATATTCAAATTTAGATTAAAAATAGAAATAATTAATAATATAGAATTATTATCTATTTCTATATTAATATTAATAAAAAGAAAAAATCAAATAATAATATTATTAATAGATTTATAACTATATTAATAAATTGAAATTAAAAAAAATTTGATTTAAATAGAATTTTAACAAATTAAAATTCTCAAATTAGTTATTTTGATTATAATAATAATATTTCGATAATTAGAAAATATATTATTAAATAAATTAATAGATATAATTTATAAAATTATATATAATTAGATTTTATATTAATATTAATATTTTTGGATTCGGAATTGTTTTTTTCAAATATTTTTTCTTCTTTTATTAAAAAATCGAAAATATATTACTAAATTAAAGTTAAAAAGAATTCGATTTGAAAGAAATTTCGAAAAATTATTATTATTTGATTTCTAATTTCAGTTATTTTGATTTTAATAATAATATCTCGATAACTAAAAATTATATTATAAAATAATCTAATAAATTCGATTTATAAAAATATAATTAATTAGATTTTATATTGAGTTTAATAATTTTGGATTTGGAATTATTTATTTCTAATATTTTTTTTATAGATAAACTTTATCTAATTTATTTATAAATTATTATAATATTATATAATAATTATTTTAATCTTTATTAAATAATTTCAAATTATTTTATAATTTAGAATATTTTTATTTAGTTATTAATTATATCTAAATTATTTATTAACTAAATTGTTTTAAGAATTCTAAAATATTTCAGTTTAAAATAATTTTAATTATGAATATATAATATTTTTCTCGAAATCGAATTTAAATTCTAAATATAATTAAAAAAGTTATTATTAGTATTTTCTTCTAATTGAAAATTAGATATAAATATATAAAATTATATTTATATTAATTAGAATATATTAATAATAATAAATATATTTATAGAATTAAAGAAATTCTCGAATATTTATTTTTAAATTATTCTTTTTTTAATTTAGTCCGAAGTAAATTAAAAGATAAATTAATTATAAATTATTTAATATTTTTATTTTTTCTCGATACTAATTTCGGAATCGAAATCAATATTATTTATTTAAATAAGATAAATATCTATATTCGAAAATATTATTTAGTTTGTGAATTAGAAGATAATTAAATTGGAATTTTCTTAGTTTTATTAAATTTTCATTTTTCTATTTTATTTATTTTCTTTATCTAGAATTAGTTTTTTATTATCTTTTAGTATTATTAAATTTAAATATATTTAAAATACTATTATTTAATTACTAATAACTAACTATTAATTACAAACTTCTTATCTAAGTTACTATAATATTAATATACTATATCAACAACGAATAAATCAACCACAACATCGTAAATTATACAATTCAATCAATCAAATATATTTAACTCTACTCTCCTCTATATTAGCTACCCCTAGAAGCTCGCACGAGCGTTGGGGAGCAAGTATAGAGGTCGACAGCCTAGCGACCCCTTGCGACGCGCCACAACGTGTCGACAAGCAGTGCACCAGAGCAACAGTACAGGAAGCAATTCAGACTATAGAGACATTCGTACAAGAAGAAAGTTGGCCTATCCGGATCCAGGATGCCTAGGCCAAGGTGTGCAGATCAGCACAAGAAGAAGCGACCCCAATGACGCATCGTACCGACGACGCGACTATAGCTATCACCGAGCTTAAGGCTCAGGTTAAAGACATCGCGGAAGCCGTACGAGGATTGACCAAAACTACCTGGACAGCTGCTCCGCTGTTGTACACAGCGGTACTCCAACGAGGGGCCAGCCAGCTTAAGGAAATGCCAGTGCCGGCTAGGAGGTTACGTGAAGTAACTATAGCTCCAGGCAAGGAGACTACAGTACAGAGATAACGATCTGGTCAAGAGATTGTACGAGATATCAATACTAGTATTGAATACGAAGTAGCAATTGCTGCTAGAAGACTATAAAGTGGGGATATCTTGCTTATATTTGAGACTGAGGAAGCAAGAAGATAGTAGGAAAAGAGCTCTAAGGTAACCAATATCTTCGAGGCTGATACTAGGATTTGTATAAAGGAGTATATAGTTTTAGTATATAGAATCAGAGTTTCTATAGTAAACCTATAGGACCAACAAATAACTATTAAGGTTATTTATATATAGAACTCTAAGATAGAGTAATTATTATATAAATAGAATAGATATATAAAACCTTGAAGTATTATAAGAAAACTAGTTCTTTTTATATCGGATTTGTAAAACTTAAATAAACTAACTTATTTATTAAATAAAGTTTATTACTAAATAGCAAATTCTATAACTACAAAATCTTCTATAGAAACTATTAAACAATCTAGTATTTCAACTATTATTTATATAAATATATAGCAAAATACTATTATAATATAGTTTGATATAGATATTATATAATAATTAGATATAAAACTAATAAATATCTAAAGAAAGAAGATTATATAGTATAATAGTATATTATCTATAAAGATAAGTATCTAGTATAAATAAGAAAATATTTAATATAACGAAAATATATAGAGATTATAAAGTAAGTATATATTAATAGATTTATATAGTTCTAGATTTGTATAAAGTTAGATAAAGTTATAATATCTATCTTTATTTTGGTTTTTATTTTAGAAATAAATATCAACTTTATTTTATTCTAGAAACTATTTATATTTAATAGAATTATAATAGATAATAATTTGAAAAGAGAAACTTTAAAAATTAAAAAGAGATAGAAAAAGTTCTTTATATATAAGATTCTATAATAATTCTAAATAGATTTCTAGAATATATAATAAATTTTTTAACTCTTTTAGAATAAAAAGATTATAAATATTTCAATATAATATATAGAAGAATAAGAAAGTTATAGAACTACTTTTTATAGATTTTTAGATTTAATTATATAATATAATTATATTTCAAAAACTATAATAAAATATATTTTAGAATCAGATATATTATTTAAATAATTCGGGTTTTATTTCTATATATAATAATTAGTAGAGAAGATATTACTTTCTAATCAATTAAAGAATAGATAATATTATTTGGAATATCTACTTTTCTAATCTAGATCTTACTATTCTCAATATTTATATAGATAATATATATATCTAGATTTATAATATATATAGCGAACTTCCAAATAGATATAATATAATTAATTATTTTTTACTAATTTCTCTTTTCTAAGAATACTTCTAAAGAAAAAAGAAATATATAATTTTTGAAGATTTCAATTTTTATTATCTACTTTATAACGAACTTTACGAAAATAGTTTGGAGTTAGTTTCTTATTTAAGATTTGTTTAGTCAAACTTTCTATCTAAACTATTATAGTATTAGTATATTATATATTCTATATATAATCAACTTTCTATATTTAAATTTTTCGAGTTCTAGAACTCTTTTAGTTCTTTAGTTATTAATTTTAAAACTAAATCTATTCTATTATTAAAGATTTATTATATTATTAATAATTTATAATCTTACTAATTATACTAATAACTATCTAAATAATAATAACTAATTATCTTTTTTTATTTCTAATTACTTTAATTACTAAGTAGTGAAAATAGATCTATTTTGAGAGATTCTCGATATATAGTAATTACTAATAACTTTTATAATATACTTTTTATTTAGTAATAATAAATAGAATATCCTCCAAATATTCAATTAATATTTATTCTACTATTAGTAATATCTTATTTTCTAGATAGTATATCGATATCTAAGAAAGAATTAGTATAGATAATAATAATAATAATAAAGATTAGAATAGAATTTTCTTTTAATAAAAAATATAAAGTTTAATATCTAATACTATTATTCTCCAAACTATTAATAAAAATATCGATAACTAAGTAAATATAAATATACTAATATTAGAAAAATAGAATATCTTCTTTATAGAATAATTATAAGAATTCTCTAGAAAAATCGATAAACTAAAAAGTATTTAATTATTAATTAAGTAGACTATACTAGTACCTTCAATAAGAGAATATATATATTTCTTTCAAGATACTCTATATATAGCAAATATATATAAGATATAATAGCAATTCTATATATAAATCTATAATTTATCTATATTGATCAATTTAGTTCTTTACTATCTTAAGATAATAGATCTATATAATAAACTAAATAATAATATAAATATTAAACTAAGTTTATAAAAAGTATTTATATTAAAATAACTCGAGATTTACTAATATATATTACTAATCAAGAGCTTCCAATAATAATATATTTTAAAATAGATATAAGATATAATACTAATATATCTCGAAAAGTTATATTTATAATAATTTCTTTTCTTAATAGTTATATAATTTATCGAATTAATAATAACTTTCTTGACTAATCTAGTAGAAATATAATATATAGTTGATAAATATTATATATTTTATATAAATAATTTAAGTTTTATCAAGTTCTACTAATAGTTTATACTATTTGTTACTATTATAGATATTATAGATAAATATATCTTTTACTAGAATCTAATTATTAAAGTTATTAAGTTTTATCGATATATTATAAATATAGAATATATAGCTAGCTAATCTCTTAAAGACGATATATAAATCTATTAATAGTTCGAAGTAAATAAAGTAGAAATCAAAACTATTAATACTATATATTCTGATATTTCTATTAATAATCTTATTTATAGATTATAAGATAGATTCTATATTATAAATAAGAATAAGTTAATTATTTAAATAAAACAATCTAATATTCTATATATATATATATTTGCGAATTTATATTTTGATATTTTTATATTTATTAATACTTTATAATACTTTACTTCTTACTATAATATATCTACTTTTCAACTAAATAATATATAATATTATTTTATCTTTTTAGATAATTATAGTAAAGATCAAGTTAAGTTCTATATTCTTTATACTATAGATATAATTAAATATTCTGAAATAGATGAAGATTAAGAAACCTTTATAGATATCTAGAAAAATCCTATTTCGATTGAAATAGAGATAATTATTTATATAATTTATAAAAAGATAAACTAAATAAAAGATATTATTTAGTAAAAGATTTCTTTCTAAATAGGTTAAGAAATATAAGATACTTAGATCTTATTACCTTAATAAGAAGAAAGTATATAATATTTCTATATACTTTAATAAAGAATAATTTCTTTTTCCAATCTAAAACTTTTATTGATTTAGAAATAAATAGTTTTGTATTTATCAATATATTTTTCTTTAAATATCTTTCTCTTATTCTAAAATCTATTTTTAAATATTTGAAATCCTTTTTATAAATCAAAAGTTATAATAGTATTAAGAATTAAGAAATTATATATTATATTTTAATTAACTTTATAGTTGATAACTATATATAATTATTTATCTTCTTTTTAATTACTTACTTTAGATTCTAGTATATTATCTTAGAATAATAATAATTTGCTAAATACTATATATTTCTAGATTATATATATTATCGATTTAAGTAACTAACTGATTTGTTTTATATCTTTAACTATTTTATTAATTTTGAAATATAACTAGATAATAATAAATTTATAATCAATTACTTTTATTAAGCTGATATTAATTAGAGAGATAGATAACTAAATATATTTTAGAGGAAAAAATATTTTCTAATCTAAACTAAAATAATTAATATAATTACTTTATTTTATAAACTAATCAAAAAGTACTTATCTAAATTAGAATTAGATCCTATTTTCTCTGATTTTGCTTTATTTAGTAAATTGAATTCTAGTATAGTTAAAGTAGTTCGAATTAGTACTAAGTTATTATATAAGAAGTTAACAAAGCTGAATATAATTAAGATAGAAAAAGAATTGAGAATAATAAAAATATTATCTTCTTTAGTTTCTAAATACTCTCTAAAACTTTTCTAAATACTTTTTATTATATATAAGTTCTCTATTATTGAAATTTATATTATCTTAGATACTACTTTAAATATTATCTATAAAAGATATAATAATTACAAGCTATTTATTATAACTTTATAAAAGCTAGATAACCTAATTAACTAATATCGAGATATTTATAATAAAGAATAATAGAAAGTAATCTTTATAGTCTAATTTCTCTTTCTTTAATTTTAATAAATAGTTATATATTTTCTTCTATAAATAGATACTACTAAGCTACTAATTCTTGATAAATATATTAATTATATTTATATCTTCTCTAAAGCTGAATCCGATATTTTATTATTTTATTATTTCTATAATTATAAAATCTATTTAGAAGATAATAATAAGAAAGTACTAAAATAGAATTTATTTTATAAGATATCATTTAAAGAATTTGAAATTATTAAAGAGTATCTTATAAAAAATTTATTAAAGGATTTTATTAAATTTAGCTAAGTACTATTTATAGTTTCTATTCTCTTTATTAAGAAACCTATAGATAATTTATATTTCTATATCGATTTTCGAATATTCAATATTTTTATTTATAAAGATCGATATCTGTTACTTCTAATTAACGAAATATTTATTAATATTATAAATATAAAGATCTTTACTAAATTAGATATCTACTAAACCTTTTACTATATTTAAATAGATTCTATTTTGAAAAAGTATACTATTTTTCAAATATATTATAAAATATATAAATATAAAGTTATATTTTTCAGATTGATAAATAGTTCTATAATTTATTAGTATTATATAAATGATATACTTTTTGATTATCTAGATATATCTTATATTATTTATTTAAATAATATTCTAATTTACTCTAAGAATAAGCTAGAGTATATAATATATATAAAACTAGTTCTATAATATCTTCAAGATACTAGTTTCTAAATTAATATAAAGAAATATAAATTCGATATCAAATAGATTAGATATTTGGGATTTATTATCTTTACTAAAAGTATTGAAGTAAATCTAGAAAAGGTTGTTATTATATAAGAATAATAATACCTTAGTACTATAAAAAGTATTTAATTTTTTTTGAGCTTTTATAACTTTTATTACTAATTTATTTATAATTTTGGTTTAATTGCAAAATCTTTGATTAATTTAATAAAGATCGGAACTTACTTCGATTTTGATAAAAACTATTAATAAGTATTTAATATATTAAAAGAGATACTGATCTTTACTTCTTTATTCAAATACTATAATTATATATTTCTTTATTTACTTGAAACCGATATATCAGATAAAGTAATAGCTAGTATACTTTTATAGAAATATAAAGATAATTATTTATTTATTATTTATTTCTCAAAGATTATATATACTATAGAGCTCAACTACAAGATATATAATAAGAAAATATTAATTATTATTAAATCATTTATAAACTAGTATATCGAGCTAACTAATATTTCTTATTAGATATATATCTATACTAACTACAAAGTACTAGAATACTTTATATTAATCAAATCTTTTAATACTTATCAAGTATAATAAACTAAACTATTTATTAATTACTATTTCTTGATTATATACTGTTTTGGAAAATAGAATCTTCTAATTAATATTTTAATTTGCAAAATAGATAAATTGAACTTTTAAAACAAAGTTAAGAAAGAGAAAAGAATATAATAGTTACTAAAGAAAAAGTAATTGAATTCTTAGATAATTATTATTCAAATATATATCTATTTCTGCGAAATCGATTCTTAATTATCTAAGCTTTATAATATACTAAATTAACTTATTCTTATTATATAGATTTTATAAATAAACCGAGAAGCGAAAAATTTATAATTTTTGAGAATTATATCGATTATTGATTAAGTTAAATTTTCTATATAAAATAATCTATTATTTTATAAAGATTATCTAATTATCTTTGATATAGCTAATTTATATATTCTTCTAATCTATAAAGTTCACAACTTTATAATAACTATATATTCTAATATTCGGAAAACTATATTATTATTTATCTATTAATATTATTAGTATAGTCTTTAAAGTAATATTACTACTTATATATATAACTATTATATTTACTACTATAGTTTAGTATTAAGAGATAAGATATTTGATTTATTATATCCTCTACTAATCTTTATATATATTTAGGAATATATTACTATAGATTACTATAGTTTTAATAAAGATAAATATAAATTCGATAATATATTAGTTATTATCGATTATCTAAATAAGTAAGTTATTATTATTTTTTATTATAAAACTATTGATATATATAAATAAGTTAAACTATATTTAATATATATTTATCGGTATTATAATCTACTAATTATTATATTATTAAATTATAATCTTTAGTTTATCTCCTCTTTTTAGAAAGAATTCAATAGTATTTTAAATATAAATATCAAATTCTCTATTATAAATTATCTATAAATAGATAATCAGATAGAGATTTATAATTAGTATTTACAAAAATACTTAAGATTTTTTATTAGCTATTACCAAGATAATTGATCAGAATATTTTTTTATAATAAACTATATCTAATTAATATTTCTATATTTGTTATTCGGAGATCTTCTATTTTTCGAAGTATTTTATAGATATATTCTTAGAACTTTATAAAGCTAGTAAATAGATTATTCTATAATTGATAACTTTAATATAGATAATATCTATATTTATATCTATTATAACTACAAAGTACTTGAATATATATATTTTATTATATAGAGAATATAAAACTATATATCTAAAGTAGCTAATATATATCGAAGATCTATTGATTTCGATATAGATAACTATATATAACTAGATATATAATATCTCCTAATATAATAATTATCAAGAAAGCTTAATTACTTTATAAATAAATATTTCAAAATACTTGAGAAAATAGATTATTTCTTCTATTTGGAATTACTTGATAATATATATATCTATAATATATTTTTAGTAGATAAATTATATAAAGCTACTAATAACTTATTATCTAGTTAATATAATAAATCTCTATTATTACTTAATATTATAGATATCGATAAATATAAAGTCGATAAAATACTTATTTATAGAAAATATTATAGATTTCTAGAATATTATATTTTCTAGTTTAATTATAATACTGATTTAACTTAGTATAAAACTTCCAATTTGAAGATAGTATTATATAAGTTATATAACTTTTATTTGGAGAATCTAATATTTCCTGATTTATTTGTTTTCTTATTCGAATAACTATAATTATTCTAGAATAAAAAAGAGAATTATAATTATATTAATAATAACTATTTAATAATATTAGTTTAAAGATATATATTCTTTAACTTATTTCTTTAATATACTTTTTACTTTATATTTATTTAACTAATACTAATTACTAGTTTTTAGTTAAGATAATAATATTTGAAGATAAGTTTATTTGAAGGGAAAGATAATATAATAAACTTTATAAAAATAATCTAGAGTTAGTTCTCTATCTAAGATTTACTTAATTAAACTCTTTATCTAAGTTACCATAATATTAATATATTATATACTCTATATATAATCAACTTTCTAAATTTAAATTCTTCGAACTTTAGAATTTTCTTAGTTCTTTAGTTATTAATTCTAAAACTAAATCTACTCTATTATTGAAGGTTTATTATATATTTTAGTATAATATATAAATACTAATATTTTATCTAATAACCAACTATTTCTCGATATTCTATAATTATATAAACTTGATTTTATTTCTTTATAAAAAATTTCTATATAGAAAACTAAAGATTATAATAATATAATTGATTTAACTTTCTTTATATAAAGTTTCCAAAACTAACTAATCTATTACTAAATTTATATAAACCTCGACTTTAGTTCTAACTATTATTCTATTATTATAATACTATTATTAGACTTTATATAACTTCTATTTCAACTATAGAGAGTTTAGAAATAAATAGATATAGATAAGATCTAAATTAGAATAATATATCTTCTTCTTCTTTCTAGTATACTAATTAGTTAAGATATTAACTTATATATATAGTATATTATTAGATTTATATAAAATCTAGTTAATAATATAATTCTTTAAAATAAGCTATCTTTATATAGATAATTATAGTAAAACAGAGATATTAAATAGCTATTATAAAATAAGATAAATATATATTAAAAATATAATTAATAAATATATATCGAAATAAAAACTAGAAAGTATTATATAATCTATTAAGTAAAAAGGAAATACTTCTATAAAATAATTCATAAAATTATTTAAAAAGAAGATATCTAGAAGCTAGCTAAATAGAGTTATATAAATAATAATCTAATAATATTTCTAATTATATTAGATCTTAGATTAGTAACTATATTTGTAGTTATAATATTAAATAAGATAAATATTCTTTATATATATTTCTATTTACTAATTATAGTAAACTTTATAGATATTCACAATATAATATTTATAGATATTATATATTAAGATATATTATTACTAGAATAGAATATAATCTTAGATAAAATATAGATATTACTTTATATAAAGAAGATTAATAAAATATTAGAAAGTAACTCGATTTTAAATAACTATTACAGAAGTAGATAGTGAAGCTAGTAAAGCTAGATATAAATAGATTAGATTAACTAGTTAAGCTAACTAATAATCTGATTTGAATAATTATACTTTCCAAGTTATAAAAACTATAAACTATAATTTAGAAATACTGATTTGATAGATTATTTCAAAATAAAAATCTTCTTTTCTTTTCCGAGTTCAAAGAATATAATAATTATTAATTAGATATAAATATTTGTGAAAGAATTATTAGATAAAAATCAATTAATTAATTCTATTATCTCAATTTCTCTCTCTATAATTTAGCTATAAGGTATTTATAATATAATAGTTATAAGTCCGGTCTAGCAAAACTTTTTCACTATATATAATTACTATTATTTATAAGTACTTTTATTTATCTTATTTATTTCTTGTATAATTATTATATTAAACTAATCTTATTATTTTATCTATTCAAAATTATTATATCCAAAGATATTAATAAAACTAAATTAGTTATTAGATTAGACTAGTTAATATAATACCTTTAACTTCGGCGAATTTGCTAAATTAATAATATCTAGGATTTAGTTGATTCTACTAAATTCAAGAAGTAGATCAATTAATTTATTATTACTTTATTTATTATACTAACTCTAGTTTAACTTATATTTGGAAAAGACTATAAATATTATATTTAGTATAAATAAATACTCTTGAAATATATTGAAGCTATTAAAGATATTATTATAACTAATACTGAAGATAGTATTTCTAGTATTCTAGAATTAGATAGAAAAACTAATTAACTAATATTATTAGTATAACTATAATTAACTACTTTTGATAATATCAAAGATCTTTATTTAATCTTCGAAAAGAAATATTATAAACTTAAAGCTAATTATAATATTTATTATTAAATATTCAAGGAAATATACTAATAGATTATTAATATAGTAGATAGTATATATATACTAGATATTTCTTTCGAAGAAAATAACTTTTTTGAGATTATTTTTAAAGAGATAATTACTTCTTTTAATAGATATAGTTATTTTAAATAAAATATAGTTTAAATATTTTGATATACTTGATTAAGTAAAATATAATATAATCGATCTTAACTAATAGTATCTAAAATAGAATAAAGTATTTATATAAATCTCTATTTATAAGATCTCTGATATCGAAGAAACTTTTAGTATTATAGTTTTCCTCAAAATAATATATAAAAAAATAATTTCTCTATAGATTAAGAATTAGCTTAATAAAGTAATTATAAATATTTAATTAAGAAAACCTACTATAATCTTAAAACAATATAATTTTATCTTTAGAAGTCTAGTTATTATTTATATAAAGAATCCAAAAAGTAAAATAATCTTTATATTTACTAACTTAATATGTAACTTGAATAATAGTTTCTAAAAAGATAATTATATTAATAATAATCTAGATAATAAAGATAAAAGATCAAATTCAAAAAGATAATTTTATAGATATTAAAAGATCAGTAATTCTATTTAAGTTAAATATTTATTTTAACTCTATATATAATAGATAAAAGAATTAGAAATTAATAAATATAGATAGATATTTGAAAATTATAAATATCTCTTTTTAGTAATCTAAGGAAAAATCTTTATAAATAAAAATAATATCTTAATTAAGTAAGATATCAAAATAATTCTAGAATATTTTAATCTTTTATATTGGAACTTCTTATATACTATACTTATTAATAAAAGATATAAAGTTAATAATCAAACTAATAATATAGTTCTATTACTATTTCTTAGAAAAATTATTAATATAATTATTAATCTATAGCTAATTAAGAAGATTGATAATATAGAAATCTATATTATATTGATTATTACTAATTATTATTACTTAGTAGATAATATCTTTTTAGATAATTATAAAGCTATATATTTAGTTAATAATATCAATTTTCTAGATAGTAATAAATATAATTAAATAATCTTAAATAATATTATAGAATATAGAATCTTCTTCCTCGATATTATTAGCTATAGAATATATATAATCAAAAATTATCTTTATAATATATATAGATATAATATTGAGAATCTAGTTTTTACAAATATAGCTTTAGTATCTAGTTTTTATATTAATATTATCTCAGAAACTCGATTTTGTAATTCGGATTTATAGATTTATAGATTAGATAGTATTTTGAAGATCGGAATATTAAAGTTAAATATTATTATAACTAACTTAGAATATAAATTCAATTTAATATTCCTTAAATTTAAGAAGCTTTTTACTTTCTATTTAACTATTCTATCGAACATATTTATAAATAACTATATAATAATATATTTAATATTGAACTATAAAATCTATTATTTGTATTATAAATTAAAGAACTCTTTATTATTAAAAGAAGATAATATAAACTAATAATATAACTGAGCTAGTTACTTAAGATAAAAAGTACTTGAAAATTTTATATATTTTATAAGAAATATTCGAATTAAAGATTTAAAATATATTGATTATAAGAATTATATATAAATATATACTAAATAGATTATTAAATATAATTCAAATAACCGATTTTCTCTATAATTATTCTATAAGATTATATAAGATCTATTTGATTTCCTAAATTTATATAATAGAATATTATAGTTATTATTGATCAAGAAAGTATTTAATAAGAAACTTTTCGGATTCTTATTATACTAAAAGTTATATCTTGAGATATTTAGTATAATAACTATATTCGAGGTCTAGATATAATATTAGTATAGATTAGTAATCTATATAATTAAGTAAAATAATAATATCTCTATTATTTCAATTATAGATATAACTCTATATTAGAGATAGATTATAAAACAAGATATCGAAATTGAATTATCTTTATCTAATATCTATAAATTGAATAGAATTATAGAATAAGTTGGTTAGAAAGTAATTATAAAAGTAATCAAAATATATATAAATATAAACTTATTAGAGAACTTTTAAATCGAAATTATTTAGATTATAATTTATCTTTATAATATTAATTTACTTCAAGAACAAGATTTCAAGATTCTAAATAAAATATTTAAATTATAGTTCTGATTATATTTTCGTTGATATAATTCTATATTAGTTATTTAAATTACTTTAGATCTTCGATCTAATTAAAATAGAATTTATTATTATAAATACTAAGTTTATTTTTTAGATAAAAATAAAGATTGATTGATTGATTGATTTATCATTTTAACGACCTTTTTGAGTCTAAGACTATAGTAGGTCGGCTAGCAGCTAAAGGCCATTAGCAGCTAAATATAAATAGTATTTAAATATATTTTAAGCCAAATAGTATCAAGAGATGGTGAGGAACTAGTCCTAGTAAATGAAAATAACTAAAATAATGAAAATATCAATTTGATAAAAATGAAAATAAAATCATTCCAATTTAAATATCCAAACTAATCATCAACTAGCTCTCGAGCTAGTTGATATTTTCGGGTACAAATTTTTGTCTCGCTTAAATAAGCGATGCTAGCTTCGATTCCGGAGGTAGTATCAAGAAGAAGTAGAAGTGATAAGTAATTTGTAGCTAATTTATCTTTTAGCTTGATCCGAGCTAGACTAAAAAGAGAACAACTTAAAAATAAGTGCTCAAGAGTCTCTTTAGCCCCACAAATATATTTATTATTGCTAGTATGCTCTAATAAATATAAATATGATTTTAAATAACTATATCTGATTTTCAACTAGAAGAAGGTGCTAGTAGTAGCTCTTTTAGTCGAATTTGGGATTTGGATATGATTTCGAGAAGTAGGTTTAAAAATTCTTAAATAACTAGTCGAGCTAAGCAGGCTAGCTTCCGATATAGTTTCCAAAGTTTTTAAAAGAGATTCTAACTACTCCTGATTTTTAATTCGCTTAATTTGAGCTCCCAAGTAGTTGAGACTAGTCGTTTGGGTCACCGGGTCCATTTTAGTCCCCGATTTGGCTAGTAGATCCGCTTTTTCGTTGCCTAGTACCTCGGAATAGCCTGGAACCCAAACTAATTTGATTTTAGCTTCTCTTCTGACTATTTCTCGGCTAGCTTCATATGCTAGTACTACTTGATTTTGCCCTGGTTTATCACTAAATGATTTTAACCTTTGTAAAGCAGCTTGATTATCTGAGAAAATAGTGAATTCTTGATCTTTTTGAGCTATTTCACTTATAAGCTTGATCCCTTCGGTTATTCCGGCTAATTCGCCGTTATAGACTAGCTGACTAGTCCCAATATTCCAGCTAGACCCCTGGATTAGCTCCTGGTTGGAGTTGAAAAGAGCTAGACCGATTCCGATCCCTTTTTGATCTACTAGTTCAGAACCATCAGTATAGACTGAGTACTGGTTCGGGGCTAGCAAAATAGCCGAGTTTTTATGATTTTCAGCTTCTAGTTCCTTAGATAGCTTACTAATTTCGATCGTATAAGGAGTAGTAGTCTAGAGTGGAAATTTGAAAAAACTGATCGATTCCAAGTACTGAAACTGGACTAGCAGGTGTATTGAGTGTCTAATTCGCTTAATTTGGGTCATTTTGGTAATTTCCTTTTGGGTAGATACTAAATAGTCTTGAAAATAGCAATTAGCCTTCGGTTTAGCCCAGATTTCTTTGAAGATTGGATGGTTTTCTGCTATTTTGAGAGCTCGGAGTATATATTGGCGACTAGCAGTGTTTAAGCGAGTTTGGGGAGGTACTAAAGTAGCTTCTACCTCCATAGGGACTATTGGATTAGTCCTGAACACCCCTAGTATCCTCCGTAGTACCAAATTTTGTAAGTATTGAAATTGACTTTTAAATTTAACTTACTCTTTCCACTATATAGAGGACCTATAGTCTGAGATGCTAGTGACGCAAGCGAGGTATAGCTGGCGTATAGCATAAGGTGAAAGTCCATTTTCCGTATTAGCTAGCCGATTAGCTCTTAAGAAAGCTAATTTAGCTTGGCTAATTCTAGTTGAAATATATTTATTGAAGTATAAAGTATTATCAAACCAGATTCCTAGCTATTTCACTACTTTTGAGGGTTGTATTGACTGATTATTCGGTAATTTGACCGAATTAGTCTCAGTAGTAGCTTGTTTACCCCTGAAAAAATGAATTAGTTCGGTTTTAGCTAAATCAAACTCAATACTACTTATTTCTCCTAGGATGTATAGCTTGCTAGCTTCTCTTTCCAAAATTTTGCAGTTCTTTTTAAAGCTAATTGAGCTAGTTGCTAGCGCGATATCGTCTATATACAACCAGATTGAAGTAGAAATCGATAGAAATAGCTTTTTTATATAAATTAAAAAGAGAATCGGTGAGATCGGGCTACCCTAAGGAATACTAGTTGAAATAGGTTGAAAATCCTCAATTTGACTATCAAAGCTTAAGCGAAGTAGCCAGTCCTCCAGAAAGTAACTAGTCTAAGTAATAAAACTAATTAGAAGTTTTAATCTTTTTAAAATAGCTAAAAGCTGATTTTTTGAGATATAATCGAAAGCTCCTTTAATATCCAAAAATAAAACAGATATTTTATAGCTTTTTAAATAATTTTCTTGAACCTTATTCGCTAGTAGTAGCCCGGTATCAATAGCTGATTTTTTAAATCTTCTACCAATTTGAGAGTTGTATAGCAAGCTAGTAGTCTCGGTTAAATAGCCTAGTCTTTTTGCTAGTATTCTTTCGCTAATTTTGCCTAAATAGTTCAAAAGTGAAATCACTTTATAAGCTTTTGGGACTGAATAATCAGGTTTAGCTGGTTTTTTAAGAATAGCTTCAGTTGCTTGCTGCTAGCACCGAGGGTGATAACCGAGGTCGATCAGGTAAGCAAAAACCTTATAAAATATCTCCGGAATAGCTAAATAAGCTTTATTGATAATTTCTTGAGTAATTCTATCTGGATTAGAAGTTTTTCCTTTGATTTTAACTGAACAAACTAGTGCTAATTCGGTGTTAGCAAGCTTAGGCTAGTTCCAGTCAACTGCTTTATAGCTCTCCCAATTTGGACTAGTCGAACTAGATAGTTGGGGAAAGAGAATAGATTTTAAAATAGCTCCTTTCTCTTTAAAACTAGTTTTATTTAAAATAGCTAGAAAGGATTAGTTCGAGTAGGATTTGGTATAGCTAAAAGCCTTGAAAATCGATTTAGAATCATTATTTTCAAGAAAAGCATTCCAGTGATCCTTTTTAGCTAGTTTTATCTTTAAAAAGTACTGATTCCGAACTAATCGGTACTGTTCTTGATAAGAACCTTGATTACCTTAACTATTTTGGATTTTTAATCTCTTCTGAGTTAGTAGTATAGATTTTCTCAACTCTTTTAGCTCTGAAGTCCACCAAGGTTTAGCTTTTAAACTAGGTTTAGTCTTGGGAATAGCTTTGTTAGCTGCTAGCTGAATTAATGAGATTAGTTCCGAACTAATCGATTCCAGATAATTTTGTGCTACTTTGTCTAGTTTCAGGCCCAGCCTAGTGAAATTAGAGGGGAGATTAGCTAGAATAGTCGATTCTTTTATAATTTTGACTAAATAGTTTGAAAATAACTCCCAATCTGTTAACTTGGTATTAAAGTGAGTACTAGCTACTTTTAATCCATTTGGAGATATTAGCTCCCTTTTTCCCTTGATAGTAAATAAAATTGGTAAATAATCAGATCCCAAATCAGCTAGTACTTATTAGTCCTCAATATACCCGGCTAATACTTATATAACTAGTATAAGATCCAAAACTGACTTGCTAATACCTCTGAAAAATATAATAATCCCGGGTTCGTTAATTAATTCCAGGTTTTGCTTTTCTATCTAACTAATTAGCTTAGTACTAGCTTAACTACTTCGGCTATTTGGGTTCTACCAAGGATGATGGAGGTTAAAATCCTCCAAAATCATTGAATTAGCCGAAATAGTCCTAGGTAGTAAACTTCTTTCTACCGTTTTAGTCGATATTCTCTCGATTTGGCTATTTTCGTTATAAAGATTGACTAGCTCAAATATATTACTTTCTTCGGCTATTAATAGGACTAGTAGGTCAGGATCGAGGTTCGAAGAAGTTAGTATGATGCTAGGTATATAGATCTTCGAGATATAAACAAGTATTCGAGGTTTGAATCCCAAAGTAATTGGAAGGATTTGATTGAAGCTAATATGAGAAATCGATCGACTATTTGAGTAATCTGGACTTTCATTTATAATCTAAGGCTCTTGGACTAAAATTAAATCGATTTTTAGCTCAATAACTAGCTGTAGTACTGATTCAGTCGCAACTGAGCTTCGGTTAAGATTCACTTGGATAATCCGGGTGCTAGTACTAATCATAGACTAGCTCCCTTAATAGCCTTATAAATTTCACACTCTTTTGAAGTGGAAGTATAATTATTTTTGCAATTAGTATATTTTGGAGCTAAATAGAAGTATTTCTGATTATTTTGTTTGCAAATTGAGTAGTAATACTGTTATATAGTGTGGGGTTCGCTACAGAGACTATATTTAGCCACTTTTCAGCAAAATTTAGCCAAATATCCAAATTCTTGGTATTTAATATACTAGGTAGATCTAGAAGTAGTTAGAAGCTTTTCAGTTCTAATATTAATTCCAGCTATCCAAACCTGGTTTCTAATATACTTTTCAGCTTCTGCTTCAGTAGCAAAAGAGACTACTACTAATCCCTCTTGCTTAATAGCTCGATTTTCTACTAAAGATAACTAATAAAGGATACTAATAGATTTTAAATTCAAGTTAGAATTAAAAGTCTTTAGTTTATCCAAAACTAGTTCTATTTTGTGAGATATATTGAAGTCCAAAGTAGGAATCCTATAAAGAATTACTTTGTGCCAAAGTTCATCTTTAATCATTGATTTAAAAATGATTAAATACTTTCAAATAGCTCTTTTCTTGATTAGAAAATCTGAAGTAAAAAGACTAGTACTAGTAACTACTAGATTCTTCTTATTACTAGTACTAGTAATAGAAGAGATTACTAGTCTCTTGATATTTTTGTCTAAGAAGACCTTATTTATAGCATTTCGAAGTACTAGCGCCGAAAAGGGGGTTTCAGACTCTCGAATTAGAATTAGTCGATTTTGGACTTTAGTTTTTTTCAGGGCTTTTTTGATTGTAGTCCAGTTTCCAGGAGTACTATTAGCACCTACTAGTACTATAGAAGCAAAAGTGGGTCCAGAGGGTGAATTAGCCGCCGAATTAACCGGGGTAGTACCAGTAATAGTCGAGTTAATTAAGTTTGTCTGATTAGAAGGATTTTTGAGAATCGAGATATTAGTACTATTCGCGGCGCTAACTGCTTTGGTCTTAGCTTCGATTTTTCGAGTAGTATATTCCAAATTATTTATTTGAGAGACTAGCTAATTTGTAACCTTTTGTAGCTTTCCTGATTCAGTATATTCTCTAAATATCTCGATTAAATCAAGGATTTAAGACTGTTTTTCACGTGATTTTGTAGCTGAGTATACTTCCACTAGCAAATCATATACCTGGAGGATTTTAGCGCTAGCCAGATCTGGGGTAATATCAATAGTTGGTTCAATAGTGGAGAATCGGATAGTTTTGCTTAGCCGGGAAGAAATAAATGTATTAGCCTGTTTGGGAAGGCGGTAGATAGTTCTGCTAGGTCCAATAGTATTATTCGAAGTAGTATTAAGTAGGTCTGAGCTAAAAATCGAATTGAGACCAGATATATCTAAATTGAGGTCAAAAATCGAGATATTTGATAGAGAAGAACTATTATCTATATCAGTATCTCTATTAATAGAGGGTGAGGATCGAATAGTAAAGTTGTTAGTAGGTCCAGAGATATATTGATAGGTTGGGGTTGAAGGGGGTTCGATTTAGATAGGATTTTGAGAGTTTTCAACTTCCAAATCCGCTATTTTGACCGCGACGACGATATCTCGACAACTAGCAGGCGTATTGCTAAGCGGGCTAGCAGGTTCGATCTGCAGAAGTATATATAGTCGGATTTAATATCAGTATTGATGTTTTTGGATTCGGTATTGTTTTTCGAGCGAAAAATATATTGAAAATATATCCGATAATCAAAAATTCATTATCTATATATAATCTATTTATAATAACAATAATATAGAAAATAGATTACTATTTCTAGAATATATTTATCTTTATAAGATTATTTAATTACAAACTAAAGAAGAGATTATTTCTATAGAAATCGATATATCTTTAAATCTAATTAAGAGAATTCTAGATTTTTTTCCTAATTATTTATTAAAGCAAATATCAAAATGATCTTAGTTAGAAGTTGTTATATTTTATCAAAAAATTATCTTAAATCGAGATTCTATCTAGTTTACTAAAACCTAAATATCTAGTTAATAGAAAAATAGATAAATTCAATATCTCAAATTTAGATATAAAAAATAATATATTTATATTTTTATCGGTATCTTGATTACTTAGTATTTTAAAGATTAAAGTATTAATTTTTTCAATAATTTTTATTTTATCTTATAGTTTGATTAGTTTGAAATAGATAAAAATAAAAAATAAAACTGATATATAACTCTATATAATATTATTATAGTAACTATTATCTAAAAATCTAAGATTATTAAATTATAATCTCGATTACTATCTCGAATCTATATAAATAATATCGTCAAATTACCTAAATACTACTATTAATTACAAAACTATTTTTTTGGATATTAGTTTAAAGAGAACTATAATCAAAAAATCAAAATATTTATAATATATAATATTTGATAAGAAGTTCTATTTAACTTAGTAATAACTAAATCTATTCTACTAAAATAGATATTCGATTATAAAATAGATTAGAAGGATTATATAATATAATACTGATTCTAATTAGTAATTAGAAATAATTTTCAAATAAGAAATATAATTAAATCTATCTATATAACTACTTTTATATTATATTTCTTGAGAATTATTATAATAATTATAACTAAATTTAATCTCGAGAACAAATAGTTTGATATAATCAATATATTTATAAATATATTATATAATCTAAATAGTAAACTAATATATTATAGATTATTAGATAGATACCGAACTTTAGAAATATATATTATTATTAATTATATTTTCTATAGATTATAGGATTTATTTACTATTTGATTCAAAAACTTTATTATTATATTAATATCTCTAAGAATAATCTTTTATAAAGAAGAACTATATATCTATCTATATTATAATAAAAAGATTTTTATTTTCTTTTTTATTAATAACTTCCAAATATTCTATTATAAAAGAAACAAATAAATTACTAAAATATTTATTAAGAAAATCAAAGTAATATATAAATTTCGAAAATTTGAAGATATTGATTAATTGATTTATTATTTTAACAACCTTTTTGAATCTAAGACTATAGTAGATCAATTAATAACTAAAAGTTATTAGTAGCTAAATATATTTTTAAACTAAATAATATCAAGAGATAATAAGAAACTAATTTTAGTAAATGAAAATAACTAAAATAATAAAAATATCAATTTGATAAAAATGAAAATAAAATTATTCTAATTTAGATATCCAATCTAATTCTCAACTAGTTCTCGAACTAGATAATATTTTCGAATACAAATTTTTATCTTACTTAAATAAACAATACTAATTTCGATTCCGGAGATAGTATTAAAAAGAAATAGAAATAATAAATAATTTATAGTTAATTTATCTTTTAGTTTGCTCCGAATTAGACTAAAATAGGAATAATTTAAAAATAAATATTTAGAAATCTCTTTTGCTTTATAAATATATTTATTAGTACTAGTATATCTTAATAAATATAAATATAATTTTAAATAACTATATTTAATTTTCAACTAGAAGAAGATATTAGTAATAGCTTTTTTAATTGAATTTAGAATTTGAATATAATTTCGAGAAATAGATTTAAATTTTTTTAAATAACTAGTTAAGTTAAACAAACTAGTTTCTAATATAGTTTCCAAAGTTTTTAAAAAAGATTCTAATTACTTTTGATTTTTAATTTACTTAATTTAAGTTCTTAAGTAGTTGAGATTAGTTATTTAAGTTACTAAATCTATTTTAATTCTCGATTTAATTAATAGATCTACTTTTTCATTACTTAGTATTTCAAAATAATCTAGAACTTAAGCTAATTTGATTTTAGTTCTTTTTCTAATTATTTCTCGGCTAATTTCGTATATTAATATTATTTGATTTTACTTTGGTTTATTACTAAATAATTTTAACTTTTATAAAACAATTTAATTATCTAAGAAAATAATAAATTCTTAATCTTTTTGAACTATTTTGTTTACTAACTTAATTTCTTTAATTATTCTAACTAGTTCGTTATTATAAACTAGCTAACTAGTTCTAATATTCTAGTTAGATTTCTAGATTAGTTCTTGATTCGAATTAAAAAAAACTAAACTAATTCCAATCTCTTTTTGATCTATTAGTTCTAATCTATTAATATAAACTAAATATTGATTCGGAGTTAGCAAAATAACCGAGTTTTTATAATTTTCAGTTTTTAGCTTTTTAGATAGTTTATTAATTTCAACTAAATAAGGAATAGTAACTTAAGATAGAAATCTGAAAAAAACTTAGAAATATAATTTAGTTTCTAGATATATAGAATTTTAAAGATCGATAATAAAAGAAATTATAGTTAGTTTATAATATTTATATTGAGAAGATTATATATAAATTTGATTAAATTAATAAATAACTAGTTTTAATATTATTTCTAATTATTAAATTCAGAAAGAATATCGAAATAATTTATTTATTTAAAATCAAGAAATTTCAGAAAAAAGTTGGTTCAATTCTATATATAATAATTATCTTATAAATAGATATAGTATTTATAATATTATAGTTTAGTTACTATTTAATTAATTCAAACTAAGTTTATATTAAGATTATTAATTATTATATCTATTGATTGATAATTAATTATTTCTTATACTAATTAAGCTAAAACTATATAGTACTCCTTTTATCAAAGTATAGGAAACTAGAATCTAGAGAAAAACCTATTATCTATAACTCACTTTTATCTTTTGGTTACCTCGCTACCTACTAATACTTACCGATTCCTAAGAGACTAATCGTATAAGAGAGAATTGGTAATCTGGAACTGGTATAGTTGTCTGGACTGGATTATCCACTTACTAGCTACTATAGCTTCTTCCAGTATATCCAGAAGTTATACAAAGGTTGGTCCTTGGCCTAGTTCCACCTACCTATTTACTTCCCTAAAGCAATATAGTAGTATATATCGTAGGATTTCCTAAAACTAGTTATACCTATATAAGCCTATCTTATACAAAGAGACTTTAGTCTTATATAGGAAGTATATAAGTTCTATTTATCTAGACTATATTTGAATAAATACTAAGCTCTCTGCTTTCTGTAATCTGGAATATAGCTATAAGATCTTCTTCTCTGGAGGCTACTTGATTTGATCCTATATTATATAAAGGGATATTTGCTATCTCGTTTTCTATATCCTCTACAATTTTGTTTTGTTCGATATCTAATCTCCACTAAGTTGCTAGTACTATATCTTTGTTTATTCTTTTCTAATCTCCTTACTAATCTTATACTAGTTATATTTTTGTATTTTGATCTTGAGCTTTTGTACGATAACTTAGTATATATCTTGGATTTATTGATAAACTGGGGATCCCTAGAATCGCTTCTGGAATATTACTACTTTACTATCCAAATATAAATCTAGTAATAGGATATATATCTCTGTTTCCAGTATTGCGATCGATATAGTATAGTATACTTCTGCAACTATATAAAGGTACTTGTTTTGGATAAGCTGTAATTTGGCTATAACTCCCTTAACCCTAACAACCACTAGGGAATACTATAATGATATACTATATACTAACTATAGCTAGACTATTGAAAAGTAAATCAACTATGATTATATAAATGTAATACCTTATATAGATACAGATATCCTATTCAGGGCTCCTACTTAAGTAATCCCTTTCTAGATTATCTTTCTTATATATACTGTTCAGCAGAGCTTAGTATCCAGCTATACCTCTAGTACCCGAACCTCTACTATTAGCCGTTTCTCAATATCTCCAAAGTAAACATTAGCTTCCAAGTTGAACTTCGTACAACTATATATTAGATAGATCAACTTGTACTTGGTTAGTACGAACTTCATATTATACCGAGCTGCCTAGTAGAGATATTATATATATACTTCTTCTAGGGTTCTATAGTTGGTTTCAATAGATATACTATATATAAGTATATTGATATCATTTGCAAACCCAATTGTAGATATTCTGTCTTTCGGGTAATTATAGATCTCTAGTAGCTTGGAAGTATACAAGATGAATAATATTAGAGATAGAATCGATCTTTGAAGTACTCTATACTAAATTCCAAAAGAGTCTGATTCCCGGCTTTATACTACTAAGGTAGTTGTATAATCTATTAGAAAGGCTTTTACCTATCTGATTAGCTAGCCTAGTATTCTCTTTTTACAGAGAATATCGAGTAGCTATATAAAGTATACTATATCGAATACTCCAGAGAGATCAAGAAACAGTATCGTAGCAATATATTTTGGGAATTTCTATATAGTTTGTACTTGCTTAGTTAATAGCTCCAGAGCTGTTTCCATTAAGTACTTCGTACAAGCCCCTATCTATATATCCAGGATAAGATAGTATTGCTTAACCGCTTCCTAGATCCGTTTCGCTATAACTGCTTTAATTAGTTTCCCAATAGTATTTAGCAAAGCGATTAGGTACTATATTCCTAGTTCCTCATACAATTCTTTGCCTGGTTTCCGAATCACTATCGTACAGATATATTTGAACTATATAGGGTAATAACCTAAGTTCCAGTATACTATTGCCAGGGCTACAACCGCTTCAACTAGTAGTCTTCCTATAGCTTTGAGGAAGTTATTAGAGATCGAGTTACTTCCTAGTACTTTATTGGCCTTCCTTATACAAAACAGTACCTATATCTCGTCCAGGGTCACACTCTGTTCTAGTAGCAGTACATCTTAGTATATAGTATCTACAAATATCATATCGTGAATATCTATAAGATCTACTATAACCAGTAAGTAGAAGTATATACGAAGAATATTTACCTTATCTAGTACTATAGTTGCAAGTACAGTTGCTAACCTGAGATCTAGTATAATTGAGAGCACTATTGGGCTGTTATTTGTACAATCCTACTTGGCTAGCTTCCAGATACCTTCTCCTTAAGTAGCTTCGTGAATCGCTTCACAGAAGTATTTTCTCTTTGCCTAGTAGATCGTACAGCACTTCCTAGCTCTCGCTTCAGTATATACTTACTAGTTATACCTCCGGCATACATTTCTCTCGTCCTATAATAGCTATTTGATATCTTCGTTCCACCACAGTTATCTGTATAAAGACAGCTTGCTCCAAAGGACTATATTATTAACCAGGTTCTGTATAAATCTGACAATATACTGTATATACAAGTCGATATCCTGACTGGTTAGTATACTAAAAGGGGGAAGAAGATATACTATTCCAGTTTAGACTCCGTTTATATCCATCTGCTTCCAAACTCTCCGTAGTTGAAACAGGAGTCGTACAGAGTCCAGTAGCAGTGCTGTAGTGATAGGGTAATGGTTGGAGCCAAAGTCGTATTATATCTATTATTTATAAGGAATATAGTTTTTAGTAATCAAATATAATATAAATTATATAACTTAATTCTTAGTTATATTAGATATATTATTTATAGATAATCAAATAACTAGATAATTATCTTAAGAATATATTATAAATTTATTTAGCGAATTAATCTTATAAAAAACTATTTAGTAAAATATTATTATTATATCTATAACCGAAATAGAATTACTTAATATAGAATATATTATTAAAAAGATTATAATAATAATAAAATTATTTAAGAAGATTAATTTATAAATTAAGAATTTTATTATAATCTATTATAATAATATATAAATAATCTAATTAGTTATAGAGATAAATAAACAAATTTTAATAAAACTTTAATATATTAATATCTAGAATATATAATTAAGATAGAAATATAAAAAGAAAAGTTTTGATATTATTTATTTCTTTATTAATAATATATTAGTAAATAGATTAATAAAGAACTTTATTAAATAAAATTTCGAATATTTTAAAATATTATTTAATCTATAAGATATCTAGAATAAGATCGAAGAAGTTAAATAATCTATTTATTACCAAGATATAAAGATAATAGAGAATATCTATAATATTTTATTAAATTATATATTAGAGTATTAATTTCAACTATTTAAAACAAAACTAGTTACTAACTAAATAAAAAAATTCACAAAATAATTAATATCTATAAATAAATAAAATAAGTTTATCTATTATTTTTGATAATATCTTTTAAAGATAAATAATTATTATATAACTTCTTTTCTAATTCTCGATATTTATTTTATTAACTTTATATTTCTCTATCTTAGTATTTTCAATAATATTACTTTTATTATTATAAAAATACTTTATTATCAAATAGAAAATAATATAATAATATTTCTTAATTTAATTAATAAATTAGTTAATCTAATAAATTATAAATATAAATTAATCTTATCTTCTTATTTTTATCTAATTAATAGATTAAGTATCTATAAGTAATTTTTTGAAATACTAGATATAAAGATTTATAAATATAAATCTTATATTAGAAATAATAATAATTTCGAATCTTAGTTATATTAGTATTATAAAATTCTTATTTAAAGTAAAATTTATTTATAGTAGATTAGATATAATATTAATAAAGATATTTAAATTTATTATTCTTGATATAAATAAATAAACAAGATAAATAATAAAATTGTTTTTTAATATAAATAATAATTATAATTTAGAATAACTAATAAATAGAAAGAATTTCAGAATATAAAGAAAATTTAAAATAGATAATAAGAAGATAATAATAAAAAGTAAATAGTAATAACTTATTATTAGATTTAGAATTTATATTATCTTTATCAATATATTTATTAAAATTTATTACCGAAGTTTGATTATCTCTAAATTCGGAAATAAGATTATTTTCTATAATAGATATAAATCTATTTTCTATAATAGATATAGAACTATTTTTAATAGATTATTTATTATTTATAATTTTATCAATAGATTATATAATAATATAACTAATATAACTAAAACTGATTTATCTCTTTTAAAGATTAATAAATTTAGAATTTTTATTTTAAAGAAATATTTTTGTCGGAATATCGATACTTCGGCTAGATAATAACTATACAAGCTATTATATCTCAGATATAGAATATACCTTATCAAGATAACTATATATATTTTAGATCACTATATATCTACTTATATATCTATATATACCAAAGCTAAAGTACTAGAGAGTATTAAAAGAAGTTTTGGAGTATATTTATTATATACTATAAATAAGCTATTATATAGCTAGTTAGTTATAGAGAGAATAAGACGATTTTATCTATTGATATAAGCTAGCTATTATATACTTAGCCTAGTATCCCGAATAAATATCGATACAAGTTTATATAACCTTGTTGGATCTTTCCCCTTTTGAGTATATTACTTTTATTAGAAGGTCTAACCAATAATTTTATTCTCTCAATCCTAAGAAATATCAATATCTAAAAACTTATCTATTTTATTTTCAATAAGAAAATTATTTTATATAAAGATATTATCTATAAATAATATCTTATAGTTATTTTACCAAAGTAAAAAAATTAATATATAAAGATAAAGATAAGAAAAGTGAAAATATAAAAATAATTCAGAAAATTTATTTACTAAATAATTATTAAAATATATCTTTTCTACTTTACTTTCAAAATTATAAAAAGAATTAATAACTACTTTATTTTCAGAATCGATTATAATTATTTTAGAATTATCTTTTAAATAATTAATAATTAATTAATCTCTAAATTATTAAATTAAATCTATATAAATAATTAGGAAAATTTATTTCTAGAAAACTATTAGCAAAAGATAAAGAATTATTATTTTTATTATAAATAAGATATTTCAATTATTGATATTAAAAATATCTATTTTGTTATTTTCGTTACTAATAATAATATTTTATTAGATTATATATAAATATAATTGAAATAAAGTATTGATTATAAAAAAAGATAATAACTAGAAATAGAATATAATAATAATAATAATAGAAAATAATATATAAAAGAAAAGAAAGAATTTAGAAAAAGAAAAAAAAAAAAAGATATTTAAACTTATTAAATATAGAACTAATAAATATATTATTATTCAAAAATTATAATAAATAATAACTATAATAGATATAATATTAGTAATTATTATTATAACTATAATCCGATTAATAAATATTTACCTAAAAGATCTACTAAAAACAAATCAAATATTTATTATTAAAACTATTTACTTTTTATATAATATAATAAATACTTTTAAATAAAGATAATTAAAAATTAAAATCTTTATTTCTATAATATATTTATTATTAGATCAAGATAGTAATAATATATATAGTAATATATATTTCTATATATAAAGCAAATAATTAAATATCAATATATAAAGTTAGATCTAATATATTATAACTAAATACTAATCAGATATATTATATAATCTATAAAGTAAAATATATTGAATATTTAATCTAGAGAATATATTATAGAAATAGATAATAAAGTTGATAAAACTAGATATAAATAGATCAGATTAACTAATCGAGCTAACTAATAATTTAATTTGAATAATTATATTTTCCAAATTATAGAAGTTATAAGTTATAATTTAGAAATATTAATTTGATAGATTATTCCAAAATAAATTTTTTTTTTCTTCTTTAAATTCAAAAAGTATAATAATTATTAATCAAATATAAATATTTGCGAAAAGATTATTAAATAAAAATCAATTAATTAATTCTATTATCTTAATTTCTCTTTCTATAATTTAATTATAAAGTATTTATAATATAATAATAACTTTCTCAAAATTATAGAAAAATTATTAACTAAAATAATTATAATTCTAATAATAATATATTAAAATCTAAATTATTATTTTATATAATTCAAATATATTTATATAATAGTAATTCGGAAATTAAATAAAGAGTTATATAAAAAACTAAAAATATAATATCTAATTATTTTACTAAATATTATTAAGAAACTAATTAAAATAGTTATAATAAAATAGATCTAGAAAATAATTAAATAATATTATTTTATTCTAGATATATAAATAAAGGTTTATATAAAGTATTTAATAAAAATAATTTTGAAATTATTAACTAAATAAATATAAACTATATAGAAATCTTCAAAATATATTATTTAATTGTTTTCTAGATCTATTTCATTATAACTATTTTAATTAGTTTCTTAATAATATTTAGTAAAATAATTAGATATTATATTTTTAATTTTTTATATAATTACTTTAATAATATAAAATCGAAAGTTAGATTTTTTTTAGAATTTAATATAAAATACTTTAAAAATTATTTTTATTTCTAATATTATTTATTTTGTATATTTCCAAGTTATTAAAGATTTATAATTATTTGAAGAATAAGATATTTATAATTAGATTTATAAATAATACTAATATATTTATATATAGTATATTTACTAAAACCAATTATAGAATTTTAGAAGAAATATATATATAATATTTTTATTAGATAGTTTGATATAATATAAAGTTTATATTAACTAAATATAAACTAATTTATTTAATATATAATTATATAAAATTCAACTTAGAAATTAATATTTACTTTGAAGATATTAAGAAATAACTAATAATAGAAATTTAGATATTAAAAATATAATTAAATACTAAATTCTATTAAATAATATATATAAGAAAGATAATTTAGAAAAGAATTATTTAAGTAGAAACTTTAAATAAAATATTTATATCTATATAAGATATTATATTTATATAATTATAATTGATTTATTTTTTAGTAATCTAGTTATAATTAGTATATAATATATTATTATAATATTCTCTAATAGTTATTAGAATTAAAAAAGTTATAACTAAATTATAGTTTATTTAAAATAAATATCTTTATATAATTATAAAAGTATATTATATTATACTAATTAGAATACTAGAAATAAAGATATATATCTTATTATTAGATTTATATTTAAATAATAAAATAATAATATTTTAGAAATAATTCTAAAGATCTCTAATTTATTGATAAATCCAAAATATATATTAAATTATTATATAAAAACTTAAAATCAAAATATAAAAATATAACTAATATAAAATTAATAGAGAAATTAGAAAAGAATAAATAAAGATATAATATTAACAATTTAATAGAAACTAGATATCGAATAAAATAAAATTATAAAGAATATAGAAAATAAAATAATAAATATCTCTTTATATAATATAAAATCAAATTAAACAATTTCTAGAAAAAAAGATTTTATAATTATATTCCAGATTATAAAAAATAAAGAACTTAATATTTATTTAAATATAATTTAAATAAATAGAATTTATATATTTTCTATATAAAATTAAAGTTTCTTTATATAAAATAGATTTATATAAATATAACTAATTTTAAGAAACTTTATAATATATATTATTATACTATTTTAGAAAGATAAATAGATAAATAAAATTAGATTAAAAACCAATCTTTATATAACTTCTAAATATATTAGAAAAAGCTATAATAATTAGTAAATAAATAATCTAATTTAGATAATTATATTAATTCTAGATTGCTAATTCTCTTTTATATAATTAGTTTTTTAAAAATCGGTAAATATTAATAGATAATAAAATAACTAAAAGATAAAAATAAATTATAAATAATAGATTTTTCTCTAAATTCTAGTTTCTTATATTTTAATAAAAGAAATATTATATAATTTTAGTTTAATTAATATAAGAAATAATTAATTAACTTATTATAATTTTAGATTCAAAAAAATTATTAAAATAGTTTAGAAAAAAACTATTTAAATAAAAATTTTAAATAAAATATTTATATTTATATAAGATATATTTTTATATAATTATAATTAATATATTAATAAAAATATAAAAAGAAAATTTAAAAATCTAAATATTAATTATTTATATAAGAAAAATAATGAAAAATATTATTTCTATTTTAAAGAATCTTAATATAAAAAAAAAAAAAATAAAAAAAGATTGATAATAATTAATTTATTTTTAACTAGAATTTTATATTTAGATTTTAGTAATATTATTATTATATTATAATATTTTTATAATTCTTTATTAATAAATTCTAATATATATAATATATTATTATAATATTTTTTAATAATTATTAGAATTAAAGAAATTATAATTAAATTATAATTTATTCAAAATAAATATCTTTATATAATTGCAAGAATATATTATATTATATTAATTATATTATTAGAAATAAATATTTATATTTTATTATTAGATTTATATTATAATAATAAAATTATTATAATCGAATATAAAATTAATATTTTTATTACTAAATTAAATTAATAGATTTAATTATATTAGATTATATAAATTTTTAATTCATTATATTATTTTTTTATTTTATAAAAACTATAAAGTTTTTTAAATTAAATTATATTTATTATAAATTAGAAAAAATATTTTCTATATTTTATTATTTAATAGAAAATAATATATAATCGGAATTTAATATTTATTCTATTTTTATTTTAATTAATAAATTTATAATATATAATATAATATATATAACTAATTATAAACTTTATCTAAATCAATTAGATTTATATTTTTAATAAATTCTCAAAATATAAAAAGTTTTATTAATTTATAATATTAAATATATATAAATCTCTAATAATTTTATTTAATATAATAAAATATAAAATCGATATTTTTATTATTAAATTATATATTCAAAAAATATTAAATTAAATTAATAAATTTAATTATATCGAATTATATAAATCTTTGATTTGTTATAATTATAATATTTCAAAAATTATTTTAAAGATTTTTAATATATTAGTAAATTAAAAATATATATTAAATTATTATATAGAAATTTAATAATAAGATATAAAAATATAATTAATATAAAATTAAAAATAAAACTAAAAAAGAATAAATAATAATATAATATTAATAATTTAATAAAAACCAAATATTAAATAAAATAAAATTAATAATTTAATAAAAATCAAATATTAAATAAAATAAAATTATAAAAAATATAAAAAATAATATATAATATATTTCTATATTCAATATAAAATTAAATTAAATAATTTTTAAAGAAAAAGATTTTATAATTATATTTCAAATTATAGAAAATTAAAAATTTAATATTTATTCAAATATAATTTATATATTTTTATATATAACTAAAGTTTCTTTATATAAAATAAATTTATATAAATATAATTAATTTTAGAAAACTTTATAATATATATTATTATATTATTCTAAAGAAATAAATAAATAGATAAAATTAAATTAAGAATTAATTTTTATATAATTTCTAAATATATTAGAAATAGTTATAATAATTAATAAATAAATAATCTAATTTAAATAATTATATAATATTTCTTTTATCAATATATAAATTAATTAAAAAATAAAAATAAATTATAAATAATAATTTTTTCTTTAGATTTTAATTTTTTATATTTTGATAAAAGAAATATTATATAATTTTAATTTAATTAGTATAAGAAATAGTTAATTAAATAATCAAAATTATATAATTATATTTATAATATTTTAATATATTATTTAATAAGAAATTATATATTTAAATTTCTTTATTAAATTAAAATTTTATTAAAAAAATTTATTTAACTAATTTGAAAAATAGTTTTAAAATAAATATTTAATTATTAAATTCAAATATATTAATAAATATAACTAATTAGATATCTTTTTGTATATATAGAGCTTGAGGCGATATATATTATTTATAATATTATAATCGCGATTTATCTTCTTTCTTTATTTTAGAAAAGAAAAAGACAACTCCAGAAAACCTCTCAACGAATCTTAAAATCCTACGCGAATTAAAAGACACCTTCAATTCCTTTCTCGAAGCTGCGAGACTCGGTTTGTTAAGTTCCAAAATGGAAGAAACAACACAAATCATGCTACAAACCTGACGCCTCGTATAGGGCTGCTAGTGAAATCAGAACTTAACTATCGACGACGCATGCCGACCCCATCCATTTACTCCCCTATTTTCAGACGAAGAGAATGCTAGTATTGTTAGTTATAACCCCGCCCTGCCACGCGACATGAAAATGGAGTCAATCAAAGAATGGGCCGAAAATGTTACACTTTCGCCACGAAACTCCACACCTCCCAAGCCAGAGGAGCGTCGTTCAGCAGGACATGCATCATTGTCATAGCCAAGGAGAACTTCAGGGAGGATCGGGAAGCAGAGCCACAAGACACAGAAGACTGTCAGGAAACGCCCGGTAACGAGATCAATGACCAGATCAGGTAGAGGATAATACAATAGGGTCTCGTACTACGGTCGATCTACAGCTAGTTTTGGTCCATTCGCCAAACAGAACTTTACAAGAGCATCCCCTGTATGCAAGATAAGTATGCATATAATGGCCCCAATTAGATCAAGTATGCAACTAATGAGGGACAGTCAAGAAGAGGCGAAGGATAGGAACGGCCGGGGATATAACGTGCTACCATTATCATGGGGCCTTGCTGAAAGAGATAGCGGGGTTCTTGTATGGCTGAATGGGCGAATACAAGCTTGCTGTACCAGGTTGAAGATTCAATACAAGTTCTGAAGAGCGTTGTACTCTGTCGCCGGCCTGCCGCATTGCTTCTTCTACATATCAGAGAGAAGGAGTTGGGATATTCCCTTAACTGCCAAATTAACACGCCGTTTTGAAGGAGGGCTTATCAGCCAATCAGAATTGGTCAAATCGGTAGATTCTTATACAAGAAAATTGATTGTTATTACTATATTAAAGATACATAATAGTTATTTACTCCCGTCTTTCTCTTCTAAAGACATTCCCACTCCATCCATCAACTGTAACTATATGATCCCTCACAAGCTTGTACCCACCAAGCTTTGGTAGGATATGCGCCCACACCACCCAGTAGAGCGCGCCTGCGCCGAACAGCGCAATACCGACAACGCAGTGAAGGTAATAAGGTAGATGTTCGTACACGTTCTGCCCGGCCGACGGTGGGACAAACGGCGCAACAACAAGGTAGATATTTGAGAGGAGGAAGAACAACACCACAGGCCAAGTGGCGCGGAAGGGTGGTGACCATTTTTGGGGACGGCGTTCGGCAGAAAATGGGTGAATATAGAGAATAAGCAAGGCGAGGGATACGAAAACGTTGACGACCGCAAGTGGGTACGAAATGACACTGGGCGAGGTTAGCTATGATAGATTATATTGGGTGAGGCACTTACTTGACGATGAAGTTATATGCATCTCCAGGAGGGGGAGCCAACATGATAACAACAGACACCAGCCAATGCTCGAAGAGGCCCATGAATGGCGTGTTAAAAGGCTTGTTGCTTGCCCAGAGCCGTGAGAATGGAAGAATACCCTCTCGGCCGATCTCTTGTACAACTATACGAATCAGCATGACTTCATAAACCAGAAAGATGCGAATGCTTACTTCTGCCCTGGGAGAAGATGACACTGAGTACATTTCCGAAAGCCGATAAGGCGACGAAAACGGATAAAACACGCTCGGCACGAGAACCGAACATGTTCCTGAAAAACGAGGCTGCCAAGATACGACCGGATGTCATGATTTCCTCCTTTGGCACAGCAGCAAAGTATGCAATCTGGAAGACTGGTTAATTTAATCGCAAGCAAGAAGTGACGGTGAGAACGAACATTTGCAAGCATGTAGAGCACACCGACAATAGCGAGAGCTGTTGGTGCAGCAATCTTCAATGTCCTCACTGGATTCTTCGTCTCGGAGAGTGCATAATTGGCATTGCTATACCCGATATAACTCCAGATGACATTATATAGAGCTGTAACAACACCGTAACTACATTTGTTAGCAGTAAACAAGATATGCCAGTGAGTTCACTCACGCGCTGCCAGTAGTGCCCTCGAAAGCATTCGTGAAGTTATCTGGCTTCTCAATCCGGAGATGTCCACCAAGGGCGACAAAGCCCGAGATAATGATGAGGACTAGAATAAGGAGCTTGATGATACCCAAGAGGTTTTGCAGTCTCAACCCCCATTTTACCGACGAGCCGTGGATCAGAAATGCTGCCGTAATACACGCCAGTCCTACACCGCGCTGGTTCCAGCGAGTTACCTCAACTTCAGCGGCACTTAGGATATACTCGCCGAACACGACAGAGTTTGATCCTGCCCACCCAAGAAGTATAACATACATGGCGTACATGCTAGTCACAAGGAACTTTGGTTTTCGGAAGACATATTCGAGATAATTCTTCTCTCCACCGTTGCGTGGTAAACCTGTGCCAAATTCCATATACGTAGCAAGACCAGCGGCCGCAATTAGCATACCCGCCACCCAGATGAAGAGGGACAAGCCAACAGAACCAGACAGGGCAACGATAGTACTTGGAGTTGAAAAAATCCCAGTGCCAATCATACGATTAAAGATGAGGAAGATGGCAGATATAGGACCAATCTGACGCCGAGCATCATTGGTTTGATACGCTGACCCCTCCTCTACAGTAACTTGTGTGTTAGGAGTGTTAATGAACAAGATGGCGGAATGGAAAGCTACCTTCACTGAGTTCGCTGGGTGATGGTTCTGGTTTGGGATTCCTCCCAATATCTTTGGTGCCTGCGGGACCAGCATCATATTTAGGATAGTCCGAGGACATGCCACCAAGATGGTTTGTCGCCATGGTAAGGGGAAGGTACTGCAACCTATAGAAAGGAAATGGGAATATCAAACACGCCTGCAATATCGATCATGAGGGATAGAAGAGCGATCGACAGTAGTAGAAATGTACAAGTTTATAAAGGCCATGAGAAGATGAGGAATTTAGTAAGATTAAGACGCAATGAGAGAAATACTTATTCGGTCCTCAAACGGTAGTCACCAAGAGAGCATTGTAGCATTGTATGGAGGGCTACCTTGGTATGATGAAGTCAGGACTAGGCGAGATCCAGGGACGTGACAGTGTCTGTTCATCTCTGGGTCAAAAGTGGATATTCGTAGGTAAAAATTTCCAGATATTTCGAGTCTATTGGCTTCCATACTGATTTCATTCTCCGTTCTTAGGTAAAATAAAGCTCAGATAGCGATGTCGTGAAATGTCGTGATCGCGGCCAGTGACGGAAGCTAGGATAATTTTTCTCGGCCTAAGCCCTAGGCGAAGGCAATGCTGAGGATAGTAATGTACGATATGCTTCGTGTAAACCGGAATCAGCTTCCTCGTCGTCGAAATCATGAGTATCTTGAGAGTCTAGATTAATTATAGTGGCGCACGGGAAATCCTCCTGTATGGATGAAGGTTATTGTCGTGAGCAAGCTCCGGGGACCCGGGAGCCGTGGAGGGACGACTTCCATAGCTGTAGATATACCATCCTGAACTGCTTGCTAGCTACAGTGAAGAAGTACGAAATAGTCTGCCTCCACGGCAGTGGCCCTCGGAGAGCCAGCGGAGCGTCACTTATATATGTAGATAGACCATACTTTACCGCAGAACACACAGGCAGAAGCTGCCCACGTCTCCAAGTAGTAGTGAAATGATAGAGAAAGACATAAACTTGATACATAACAACCTAATAATTCGAGGTAGAGTCGGTGGGCAACGGGCTTGACGGAATGAGAAGAGTTCAAGAGTCTCCTTGTACGAAAGCTTCAAGGCGATTCGGTTAGAGGAGACCAGCACGACATCCGTAGGACCAGTGTAGGTACACGGGCGACACGAGGTACACTCGTACAGTACGAGTACTTGCGACGACATACTTGGCATACATAAGATTCGTCTTTGGTCGTTTTGCACGTTTTGCGCGTTTCGTTTTGCCCGTCTCATCTCCGTTACATCATATTTGGATGGATCCACCACCACAAAAAACTCCTTTGGACCCTTTGGCGTCGAGCCCTATTTACCGCCATTTGAATACTCGTGTATTCCCAATTCCGCATTCAACGCTTATCTCCTATTCTCCACTTCCGAAGCACTTTGTACCAGTAAGCTTCGAGACCAACGCTCGCCACGCTAGGCCACTGCCACTGCTTTCCGCGAAAAAGTTCCCTTCACGTGTCTTTCCTTGCACAGATTGCAGATTGCAGATTGCAGATTACAGAGTATAGGGGTCCATCGTCCTTCTCAAAGCATACAAACGCGCGCCTAGTGTAGCGTTGGGTAGGCAGACTGGTTCTGCTCTGTCCCTTTTCGAAGTGGATCAATTTTCAGGGTAGGTTTGAAGCGTACATAGATCCACGCTTCACCACTCACACCAGAACGATGGTGTAGCTTCCTAAGCTGTTTCTACTCCATTTCAAAGACGTCGAGTCTTTTCTCCAACCAGCACCTCTCCTTCACTACCATGGATATTCAAGCTATTGACCCTCATTTGACACAGCCTGACCGAAGAGTTCTTGAGCTCTTGTTGCAAGATATTCAACAGAAAACAAAACATGATCCGTCCAGTCCCTCGACGAGCTCCGAGAAGCAAAAGGATATCGCAGAGGAGATTCGAGCCCTGGAAGCGCTGAACGACGATAATAACGACAACTTCGAACCTACTATCTTCACAAGCTGGGATCAAGAAGATCTTGAACGCCTCCCTCGATTCATACGCGAGTATGTTCTCCAGCCATATGTGCGATGGGCTAAAGGAGTTGTTCGTCGACCTACAGACGTGGTTTTCCTAACACATATCATCCTCTACCTCACCACCTCACTTCCAAGCGCCATACTTCTCTACTATCGATTCTCGTGGTTGCACGGCATCTGCCATTGGATTATGCAGGCGTTGTATTGCGGGCCATTCACCCTCATGCTTCACAATCATATTCACAACAATGGGGTCTTGGTTAAGGAGTACGCATGGCTCGACAAAACATTTCCGTACATCCTCGAGCCCCTCATGGGACATACCCTGCATTCATACTACTACCATCACATAAAGTGCCATCATGTTGAAGGCAATGGACCTGACGATCTATCCTCGACATTGAGATATCAGCGAGACGACATTTTTGACTTCCTCAAATACTGGTTTCGATTCATGTTCCTCATCTGGCTAGAACTCCCTCTATATTTTTGGCGGAAGAGCTGGCATCGCCTGGCGTGCGAGGTACTCTTCTGGGAGCTGGGTTCATATGCTGGTATGTATCTCATGGCTCGGCTGAACTTCTATCCAACGCTATTTGTGTTGCTGATACCGTTTCTCCAAATGCGAATTGGGTTGATGGTTGGTAATTGGGGACAGCATGCTTTGGTAGATGAGCTTGATCCAGATTCGGATTATAGGTCAAGCATTGTTTTGATTGATGTAGCGGTAAGACAGCCCCTAACACGTCATGTGTTACTGCCTTAAATCAATTGAACTTGGCTGATCATGTAACCTCGTATTAGAGCAACCGGAATTGTTTCAACGATGGTTGGCATACTGCCCATCATCTGAACCCCCTACGACATTGGCGCGACCAACCACTCAGCTACCTGAAGGGAAAGAGTAAGTACGACTCTGGTAAAGCTCTTGTGTTTCAGAACATCGATTACATAATGTTGTTCGTGAAACTCATGCAGAAGGACTATGAGCATGTCGCTCGTTGCCTTGTTCCCACTGGGGAAAACATTGGTAAAAGCATTGAAGAGCTGGCGGACATGCTAAGGTCGAAAACCCGCAAATTTACGGAGGAGGATATCCAAAAGAAGTTCGCGAAATACAAGAGGACATGATGCTTTCGTAGCCGATTCTGTCCGTCGACATGGTTAAGACTACGTGCGTAGGATATCTAAAACACTTCGCCAGTATTATATATCAGATCTATCACGAACCATATCTTCAAGACATGGCATGTTCATATGACGCGGCCATGTTCAATGCTGTACCAATCTTTCGTGGCCAAAACATTCGTATTGCTATGACTGTCGCCCCTTGCATGGAAGTTTGCAAGGTGACTGGCTTAATATTGTGGAATTCATATTGTTATTCGTCTCTTGCCTCATGGACGCTCAGATTTGATAGTATTCTTCGACGGATCGAGGGCGAAGTCCACTTAATGATCAACTAGAGTTTATGACGAAAGTCTAGGCTTTTTCGCTAGCTAGATGCACCTGAGTGTACAGCTTAAAGTTGCAACGTACTTTGATTGATGGAATGCTATGGCGACGGATCATGAAATCCATTCCATAGATGATAGGATAACTTTTAATACATATCTTATTCTTGGTGTTACTTGTTGCTATGATTTGGTGGAGCAGTGCACCTCAAGCTTCAAGTGAGTATGTCTCTAGTCATCGAGATGCTGATCTCTGTGACATGTTCCTTGTTTCATCCTCCACGAAGCGCAGTCTCCAGCTCATGAAACAAAAGACGGATATCGACCAAAATGTTCAAGGAAACGCGTCCATCACATCGAACTCGTTGACGACCAAAAGCTTAGTGGTCTTATCCCCTTTCGTAGCCGGTGCATCATCCCATTCCCGATGTGCTCCGTTGCGGCTACTTCCAGGAATGATATGAGTACTGTAAAAATCCTCCCCATCATTCGCAGACCTTGCGAAAGCGATCAAGAGAGACAATGTGGACATCCATACGCCCAAGAACAGTTTCGCCTCCAACAAGACTTGGTACTCAACGATAGCCGCAAGGTCAAACTCCATATCCTTGAGCTTGTCTGATATGATAGGTTGACCAGCCACGAGCGACCACTTATCATGGACACTGTAACCTAGTGGTTCCAGGCGTTCTCGAAAAGCTTGGATCGCACCCGTACTGCCACAGCTCACATACACTGTCTTCAAACGGCCTTTCGTCTGTTCGATTTCCTGTGTGAAAAAATCCATTTGCTGATCTTTCGTACCGAAAGAACCAGGCCAGTCCATTTCGCCCCGAAGATGTACACCTATGAAGCCATCCTGGAGCTGAGGACTATGAAGTATGCTTGAGCCTATGGCGAGGAGTTCGGAGTTAAACTTCAGTGTATTGAACAGATCTTTGCGAATGGACATTTCGTCTGCTGCTGTATAGTTGTATGCAATATATGTATCACCATAGCCGATGGCTACTGGATGTTTGGCAGACACTTGGCCCATCTTCTTCTCCACAAGCGTCGATTCCATGAATGCCCTGAATGTACCTTTGTTGAAATTGGGCTCCATGTATTGCCTACGAGGCCCTTGGATCACGTCATGGATGCCCTGCATGTCTCCACATCTCCGCAACGGCAACTGAGGACATTCTTTCTTCACAGCCTTCTCCAGAAAATCTACATCCCAGTACACGTCTGGACACACAGATGCACCACCGAACGCAAGTGGATTGTCAAAGTGGCGTTGGGTAGACACAGTAGGTAAAATGAGGCCGCTGCCAGCGTCGATTGCCAGGCGTAGACAGGTCTGGATTCGGTTTCTCGCGTTGTTGAGACCACCGCATATGGATGTTTCGTTGGCGCCGCACCAGCTGTGACATTGCAGCCAGAGTCCTTCTTTCCAGTTTGTTTCGCTGCATAACGCTTTGAGAGTTTTTGCCGTATTGTGAGGGGTATCGTGTGTTATGTTTTCGTTGCTAGTTCCCGCGTTGTGCTCATTCCCAGGCTTCGATTCTTGGAGGCCAGGCTTTCCGCCATTCGGCTTTTGTTTATCCGTCCCTCCTGCAGACTTCGCTCCCTCGTCACTCACATGCCCACTACTCTCGGGATATTCTTCTTGGTCCTTGACTTCCCCTTCCCAACCGGCTATTTGAGCTCCCTGATGTCCGGAACCTTTATACTCATGCTCTCCCAAATCAGGACTCGAATCACCGAGCCCCTCACTCTCTCCCACATCAGTCATCTCAGGTGCCGTCCCATAATTACCCTGGTCTATCGCAGCTGAGTCAAATGGGCTTTCGAGGTCATGAACGGAGGGAGACGGTAGCTGATCACCATGTTGTAGATGTAAGAGTTCCGAACCTCGAAAATAGTACAGCAGCCAGAGTCCAGCCAGAACGGCAATGAAGAAAGTATGGTGCTTCGTTAACATTGAGGGCGATTAGGATGATGCATGAGGCAGATTGAACGATCAGAGGAGAAACAACTTGTTGTTTTACATTTTATTATTTTGGATTCAAGGGGAAGGACTGAGACAATGTGCGCCACAAGGGAAAAGAAATAAAGTAAGGAATGAGAAGTGATATTTACCTCTGTTTAGTACTTTCTTTTTGTGACTGATGATTATTAATCACTGAGTTTGTATTTAATGAGTCTAATGTAAAGATTTATAGGAGACGACTTGCGAAAAAACTATGTTCCAATAAACGCCTAATGTTAAGGTCTCTCTTTATCCTTCATTGAATTCGTTCCATTGTAGCCATCTTGTATTCGGGACACCACTCATCTAAGCTGACCATATGCGAATGTATGAACCTAGTCGGTTGATGAAGTCCTATGATAAAGTCAGTGAAAGATATTACCTCAGCGCAGCAGAGGTCGACTGGAGTCCACATACCCAATGGATAGGGATGATCGATGGTCTCGACCGCGAACGTTCTCGCAATCTCCATGCTTGGCAAATTGATGCCATTCTCAATGCCCTCCTCGATCTCTTGTTCCTGTAATTCTTTAAGCCTAAGGAGAGAAAGATCAGTCTCATGCAGCACCTAAAGAGGACTTCGTAACTTCACATACTTAGCATAAAACCATTGATCCTCAGCCCATCTCGTTCCTTTTGACCAATCAAACTCTTCCAGCACCCTCAAAGTCGTCTTCCTACTCCGCATGCTCAGTCCCCCATTATAGCCTACCCCGTATTGCGGATCAATCGGTGCTCCAATGAAGTCATACTCGAAAAATTCCTCTACGCTTCTTGCTGCGTTCGCACACAGCATGCTATCACTTTGGAACATCAAGATATGCTCAGCTGGCGCTAGATCATCCCAAAGCCATCGCGTAGTCAGGAATGCCGAGACGCTGTTCCAATTCCAGAAGTAGACACCTTCGGCGAGAGGACGAACGATGATGCGGCCGCTGCGTTGGTGACGAAGAAGCGCGGCAGATGTTGAGAATGAGCCAAAGTTCTCAGCGGGGGTATAGATGATGACGGGCCAGGTGGGCCCAAGCACTGCGCTGAAGTGGAGGATTAGGGGAACGATGTTGCCTGACCGGCGTGTCTCGATGATAACCGCTACTTTGTCGCTGGTCGTGATATTCGCAGTTGGCGGTTGCTTCTCAGATTTTGATGTAGGAAGGCCATCGCCGATACTCATATGTGGCAGATCCGAGGAAGAATTGACCCAAGATCCACCCACTGCGGCAATACGGCTGGTAGAATGATTGATAGCTGCTCGAATGAAGATGGTCAACAAGACGAGCCACAGTGCTGGAATCAATAACTTCCGTGGCTTTGCCTTGAGCAACCTCTCCGTGCTGAATTCGAATGTGCCTAGCATAGCTGCCACAACGAAGCATTGAGTATAAGAAAACTTGAACGTCGTATTCCGGAATTCTCAATCGATTCAAACTTCCATTGAGCCCGAATCTAGGGATGAGCTGAGATGCGCTTTGCCCAATATGGACTCTTGTGGTGAGGTTTCTTTTGCTTCTCATCCCTTGCCTGGCGGCGTACCTGAGAAGGGACGAATCTGGACAAAAAGAAAATCGACGACAGGAATATACCTACCGTGTTGCTTCTTTTCGTCAGCCTCGAAATGACCCCATCTCTGATCTTGTAGTTTCCAAACCTCAGCCGAAAAGAGCCACCTTCGTCTAACCTGAAGACGAGTTTGATTGCTGTTCCTCTTCGACGACTGAAGTCTTGGGCCAACGAGTTGCCTCTAGCAACATGTCCAAGACCTCATATAGAGCACGAGGCAGCCATTAGCAGTCCAAAAGTGGTCCCATGCGATCAAGTACTAGCAAATAGCCTTCTGCAGCGCAAGTTGCGTTCTGGGAATGCGCTCGACAGCATTCAAGTGATGCTTCTCATCCGAACCGGCCACCTGAACTCGTCGCCGTGTAAAGATCTCACAATCCCACCCCGTTTGATCAGCAGATCTATCATTTCCAACCACGTCTCTGTTCATCATATCATACCACCGAGCATACACATCTCCACTGGTGTTGTGAGCGGTTCGCCTGTGAAATTTTTTTTCTCCGCATTGACGGCTAGTGAACGCGAGCCATACGGGAGCAATGTGAAGAAGAGCTCACTCCTCAATCAGAGGCGAATCGCTACACAAAGAGGGCCGATACTGAGATTATATCATGTCTTCCGGGAGTATCTGGTTGTCAAACACATTTGCTTTAGACAGCATGGAATTGTTATACAAAATGTTGTACCACGCGGCAGCAAATCTTAGTCATTCACCACATCCCGACTCCCGCACAACACTTTCATCTCCCTCTCTCCCTCAACTCCATGACCCTCTCCACCAGCTAATCCCTACTCAACCCAAACATATACCCATTCCAATCAAACCCATCCACTCCCCCCCGGCCTCACCACCCCGCACGGCAAGAAAAGAGTTTCGCACCAAAAAGCGCCACTCACGGCTATCACGGCACCCACACGCACACCCCCGTCTGCCGAACCTACAAAACGTACGATAAAGTATGCCCGGTACCGACCGAGCGGAACGCGCGAGGGATGACAAGACAAGGCGCACCGCACCTCGATCGATATACCTTGAGCCTATTTTCTCCACGCACACGCACGCACGTTTTCGCTCGCTCCACTCACGTAGGGCAGGGAAGGGTGCGTGCATGAAGCTTTTATTTTTTGGGTGAAGGGAAGGGTTGGTGGCTTGCTTCCTACCATGTTTTTGGGTCCGGGAATAAGGCCATGGATGGATGGGCGTTCGGGAACTAACCAAGTAGTGAAGTTAGAGCACAAATGGATGGGATACCAACGGTAGGGCTTAGTCGGGCCCAGTCCGTTGGTTCGACCTAAGGTTAGTTGTACCGGTACTGCCTTCTTGCTGCATGCGTGCATGTTGTACGTACAGTGACTTGTCGCCAGACTTCACTCGGCTTCCATACTCGTAATTGCAACAGAAATGATGTTTGTTACGGTGTAGAACTTCTGCACCAGAAGCAGGTTCTGCTGGCAGCGGGGACTTGCGGCTATGCTGCGGGTGCGAATTCGCATTGTAGTAAGGATCGGCACACAAACCTGAACGACCTTGTAAAGATGATGCAGCAAGTGAATGTTAGTCCTCTCGGCATGGGGCTTTTTTGCCTTAGGGTTTCGGAAGAGTGGAAGAATTGAAGAACTGGTAAATAGGTTGGTGGTTTGTAGGGGCCTAGTTTAACCTTGTAGAATAAGTTGTAGCACATAAATATGTACGTTCGCTCGTCCCCCCTCTGATATTTCACATACACTTTCATAATGTCAGAACCCGAGATCGATTCTGGGTTACATGATCATTCAGCTGCGTAAAACCCGTTGAAGGTAATTGGAACAACAGCTCATCGCCTGCACAATACAATCATTTATGCAAAAATACTAACTCAGTGGGATCACTGTGTCTCGTAACAGAAAGAGTTCGTTGGGATATCATAGAACCGAGCACCTAAAACGACAGAGAGAAAGAAAACATAAGCGCATCAATTGCGAGCAAACTTCGATCGTACCCAGAAGCTTGCAGGTCGAACACCAGCTGCACGAGGTATTCCTATCCGAACATCCACACCAAACCGCCCAGACCTGCCCGACCTAATCCCGACCCATCCCAGCCCACTCCAAATACCAAAAGCAAACCCGACAAGTCCGACAATGATATAGCTACAAAAGACTCCCATCCGCCAATGAAGAAAAAAGTGTTGAGTTACGATCCTTGGGTTTCAAGAATATTTTTCGCACCACGCCTGTACCGATTTAATCCAGCCCGACCCGACCCTTTCCATCCCATCCCGATCTGAAAACGACTCCGACACTTATGACCCAACTCCAAACTTCCACCATAATATCCCCACATGATAAGTATTTTTTTGATCGTCCACCTACAAGATTGCAAGCACACAACGCCTGACTTAGGAGCACTTCCAGTTCCGTCAAGTCCATGTTTATTCCCATTCCGACGCCAAACCCATTCTGAAGCGTTCCCGGTTCACACATCGGTTTGCGTGTATATTGATATGTAGGAAAGCTCGTGGGATGGAACCCAATGCGAGAAGCTCATTGCGATAGTTCTTTTCTCGCCATCTCTGGACTGTTGTCCTCTGTCGAATCGCTCATCACCTCTGATTTATCTACGGGTGACTGGGAAGTTCCGTTCTGGTTGGCCCCTTCGGTTGTGTTCTTACCGCAACCTTTCACAAGTACGTGTCTCTGCAAGTCAAGTCAGTTCGTGCACAAGCGTGGCAGAATATCAGGCAGACGAACCTTCAAAGCATCCCTTCTGGAGAAACTCTTCTCGCAGTGACCACAAGGAAATGGTTTCACAGCCAAATGAATCCGTTTGTGCCTCTTCAGGTCATGGTTTCGGCTGAAACACTGAGGGCATTGGTCGCACTTGAAAGGTCGGTCATTCTGTGGCGGTGGATGACCTGGGTGTTGCCCATACATGGGTCCGGCCATCGGATGCTGAGCGAAGGACATATTCATTCCTCCTAGTAAAGCCATCTGGGTGCCAGGGTTGTGCACGTTAGACATTATCGGCGCAGCTAATCCAGGTAGGTTATATGAGTACGGACGTGGTTGATACGATTGATGTGATTGATGTGCTCCCATTGAGGGATGATGCGAGCCTGTTATTGGAGAAATGCGATTTGAAGGAGCAGAAGAAGAATTCGGTGATGTTTGAGTGGGAGAGTGTTGCGAATACGTAGGGAAATTTGACTGTTGCGGCGTGGACGAGGATGGGTAGTAAGTGGGTGTTGGCGGCGCCCGTCCTCCATAGTTATCTGGTGCTTGCACAGATCCTTGCGGCGGTGCTTGTGAAGCTGACTGTTGCAGACTCATGATTCCATTGCTATTCATTTGTTGCTGCTGGCCCTGCGGGGCTAGCGTTGGTAAGTTGTGTTGCCCACCAGATCCAGACATTGGCATGGAAGTTGGGAAGGGAGGAAGGCTCTCATACGGAGGTGGTGGCAATCCTTCGCCAGATGTAGGGGACGTCGGATTTCGATTTGGATAATTCATTGGAGATGAATAAACTGGACGATTCATATAATTTTGCTGTTGAGCAAAAGTACCAGGCATGGTAGGCGCTGAGGAGAAGGTGAAGTTTGATGAGCCCGGAGTCGGCCAAAAGCCCGAGGGTTGATACGGAGGGACACCTGCAGCCGAACTCCCCGAGCTTCCACTGTTAACACTCGAAGCTAATGGACTAAGACCGTCACCCGGGACTCCGGCTGGAGGTGTATGGATATGGCCGGCGATAGCTGGAGTTGGTTGTGAACCGCTTGTTGAAGCATATCCAGCTTGCGGATATTTGTTGTGCATTCCAGGAATATCGGGCGGGGGCAATTGGAACGTTGGAAGATTGGAGGCTGCGGACCTTCGAGCCGTGAAGCTCTGTGCGGTCTCCATTATGAAATACAACGCCAAAATCCACGATGATGGCTAGTTGTGTAAGTGGTTGACCTTGTTGACCCTGTTGCTCGTTTTCTGGTCGGTTTCTGGTCGTTTTCTCGTGCGTATTGTAACTGTATTGCAAGTTCCGTGGCTCGCCTCTTTTTGGTTGAGCCGCGCGCGCAGGACCCACGGTTGACGGGACGAAAATTTACTCGGTTTATGACAAGTCCCAATGACGAAAGTCTTGCACGGAAAAAGGGTGGATGATAAATATATTTGTAAAGTAACAAGCAAAAAGCTATCTCAAATCCTCAATGAGTGAACATGTGGGTTTTTGAAAGGCTTTGAAATGGAGAATGTGGAGTGTCGATCACCTGGATGGCGGCCGGGGAGGCGTCTGTTGATTTATGTAGCTTGTTGACTGTTAAAAATTGGTCCGTGTGCTTTTTTTAATTTTTGAGATGCGTCCGGCTTGGGCGAGCTGGGGTGGGTGTTGAAATCCTAGACGGGAAGCATGCATCGCTGGTGCTGGTGCTGGTGCTGGTGCTGGGAGGGGCATAGGCGTGAATAAAGTAGGTGTCAGGTAGGCGTGGGCATGGGCGTAGGGGGAGGGGATGGGGATGGGGATGGGATGGTGGGATGGGGAGGTTGAGATATCTTTGGGAGACCAGGGTCCGTGTCGTGGGTGGGTTGCGTGGGTGGGTGGGTGGGTGGATGGGTTATGGGGAGGAAGAGGTAAGAGGTAAGAGGTAAGAGGTAAGAGGTAAGAGGTAAGAGGTAAGAGGTAAGAGGTAAGAGGTAAGAGGTAAGAGGTAAGAGGTAAGAGTTCTTGGTGAGGGCAAAAAGGTAAGAGAAAAAGGTAAGAAATAGGTAAGAAATAGGTAAGAAAAAAGGTCTTTTTTGGTCGTTTTCCTTTTGCCCAGGTTCCTAGCTCTTAACTAAGCCATGTGTGTGCACCGCGAACGGAGCATCGATTGGACTGAGCGATCGAAATGATCTTCCAGGGATGGACTGTATTGTTTGAATCCAGCTTCAGGTCCAGAGACAAGGATGCGTAGGAATTCAGGTTTTTCGGATTTTGGGTTACTGGCTCTGCTTCCAGCTGAATCTCCTCGTCGATATTGGCAACCTACAAAGGGGATAGCTCGGGGGTAGTGAATATTACTTATTATTATGATTTTGTATGTTATCGCTATCGAGTGAATATCGCAGCGCACTGTAGATTGAAGCGCATGGAATGTTGATGTTGCCCGGCTGGGATAGAGAGATGAGCCATTGAACCTCCGTACTCTTGCAGTGGCCGTCGCATCGGGGGAGCTCTCTCTAGCATGCTGGTCGCTGGTGATGGCAAAATTATTTTAATATTCCCCGAACCGTTTAGCAGGAAGTCAGAAAGCTGGATGCTCGAATCTCGAATCTCTAATCTCAAGTGCATAAGATTATTCTCTTGTACTACGATCTACTAAGAGCTGTCGACTGGATTTAGATTTATTGGCTGTCTGGAAGTGGTAATAGGGTAAAGTAAGCGCGTGGGGTCGTATTTTCAATTTTCAATTTTCAATTTTCACTTTTCACTGCTCTTTTTCCTTTTATTCCTATACTACTTCATAGACTTCGCAGCTTCGCAGAATAGCGACCGATATACAGCTACTCTGGGCGGCTAATGAAAAGCTTGATATCTTCTCTTACTGCGTAGGTCTTATCGTATGATTGCAAACATATAAAAACGTAAAGGCGGGACAAGTCGCGAAACGTGCAGATGCTCGATGCTCGATGCACTCAATCAGTACCCGTGTACCGTACCTTACCTTTCGCTCGCTGGCTCCTACAGTCGGTGATACCAATTACCAATAGGTTTCCTTCTTTTTCCCTGCCGTCCTGCGAAAAATTGCATGATCATCCCAAGGTCTTTTCTTTTCCATCGTTTTTTTGCTTTTGCCTCTGCGTCTAGTTCTTTTGCCGTTCGGAAATGGCCTGAGATGTATGTATGGTATCATTGGTATGTATGGTACTATGGGGTAGAACCGTAGAAGGGGAAAAACGAGTCGACAGGGATGAAGACTGCCTCTTAGTGCGAGAGACTTCGGCGAATGCGAGTGTCTAGACTCTATTCTATTCTCTTGCTTGCTTGGAAGTTGGAGCCCACCCGCACCCAGTGCCTTCAGCCGGAATCTTGGAAATCGCGCCATGGGATCGAAACTGCTGATATTTGGGGTTTTTCCTGGTCGACTCTCACTTAAACTTGCGATATTGAATAACGTTATTACATTTCTGCATCTTGATATGAGGGTGAGGGATCCCGGGAAAAGTAACTTTATGTAGACCCCATGTTATCGGGCGCCGAGGGTCCTCTTTCCTGGTACGGTAGGGAGTACATGTACCTAGATTGGGAGAGGTACATTATCTCCTGTAGACCCTTTGAATGTAACAGCTGTCTTCCGGTGGGACTAAGTACTTTGCCGGAGACTGACGGAAACAATTTTCACCCCATCCCATCTCGTCCCATCTCCATCACCTCGTCTCCTACTTCATTTCGTTCACTCCAGAGGACGACTGGAGGCAAAGCTGCGACTGTACGAAGTAGACTGTAGTAGACTATGTCAACTGCAGACTGCAGCTTTTGAGCCTTGCCTTGCAGGAAGAATGGCTAGTAGTAGTTACATGACCCAATCCTTGTCATCCTCGGAGCAATTAACTGGACCTGTGACAAGAAATCTATCATTTCTTTTTGTACGAAGTACGACTACGCAGCGAGCGGAGATATACCACCCACTTGTATGTATGCAGGACTCCAGTGGACTTCATACCTCCGCAGAAACTTCTCTGGTAGTCAACGTGAGCGTGAGGCTGGATGAAGCTGTCTCATTCCCCTGCGTAGCTTCACCGGCGGTATATGTATTATGTACACGTTTGCTCTGATTGTATCGAGCGGAGCAACTAGTCCTCCTGTACCAAGTATCCAGAAACGTTTGCTAGAGCATTCGTATGTTTCGCTGCTCCCAAGAATGGGTAGCTATGGCGAATCTGGAGACGAGCGAGCTGGAGCTGGAGCTTCAGACGCATGGACCAGGGCCGATGGATCTCTGGTTGATTGGCGTATTTTAAGCTTCGGGGACCATCTTCTAATCCATGTCAGGTGCATGCTTAGTGCTGTGCTTACTCACAGCTGGGATGGCGAGGATGGGAAGCTAGAGCAAGAGAGCGAGCGACGGACTCCAGGAAATAGGTAGGATTGGATGCGAGGTAGGGTAAGATGGAAATGGAAGAGTAAGATCCGTCGCATGAATGATGAGTGATGATGCCTTTTAGTCACCATACTATTTTGGATGATTCTTACTGTTATCATTGTTCCATGGTATATGTATCTATTCTTACCACCTTCACTGTACAGAAGGAGTCTCTGTACTGACTTACATATAGCTCTTATGATAGCATCTCTACCGCATATCGGGGACTTGCTTCTACGTAAATCTATCTATATGACCCAGGGAGAGCTTGTTGCAGGAAACAGCATCGACGCTATTCGGGGTGATATTGCGATAGACATAACACTAATACTTGGGGCTCTCCCTTTGGGTTTCATACACATGAATAGCCCCCTCCTCCCAAGACGGGCTATCCAGATGACCCGTCTACATTCTGCTAGAGCAGTATCGACTATACAGTACAACCGTAAAACCACAGTATGATCAGGCAGCATTGATTAATCCCAACGACATTCCAAATTACTTGGATTTTCAGCTGCTTGCTCATTCACTGTTGAGCAGCTTCCTCTCCTTGTCTTAGGACTGCCATCCCACCCTGAATCGTCCCACTTGTTCAGTTCAGGTCAATGTTGACACAATTATTAGATGAATTTGATTAAGGACACCTCCGATTCTTCAAGTCCTTGTCACCCAATCCCAAGGTCATCGTTATCCTTTAAAGTTCTTACGCATGACTAACTCAGCTCACCCCGCTAAATAGTAAACGATTGGCAACAGACCGGTAGCACACTGTTCGCTAGATCATCGATGCTCCCTATGATTGGCTTAGTCGTTTATTTTGCCCAATTGGGGTTTGGCCAGTAGCTTTCTCAGCGTTCTAGACCGCTTCTTCATGGCCACAGACTTTCCACTGCCCTTTTGCACATGACAATCTCGAGTTGCAATGGCGATTCAACAGGAAATATCTGCTGTAGTGACATTCGCGTTGAACGGTATACGGGGAAATACGGGACATTTTCAAGGGCAAGGTCGAGGTCCGCGGCCAAGCTAGACCGCGACTGACATTGAATACATATGGAGTATATACAGCACGCACAGCACTCAGTGCTCTTAATAAGAGCACTCCGCATTGAGCATTGTGCTTTCGTCGCACCCACCCCTCCCAAATAATGAAACAATCTTCATGGACCATGGCTCGGAAACCTCCCCTAAAAAGCCATTCCCACAACCGGATTTTGGGAGGGCCGTCGCTACACATTTTGTTCTTCTCCCCAGATTTTACTAAGTCATATGAAGTATTGATCAGCATAGCTTAAATTTTTCCTAATTTGTCTCGCGTCCGGCCTGCTTTTCATTAATATCAGACTCTAGAAAGTATCCAAACCGGAAAACACCCTCTTCGGAAGCTCAGCCTGTCTTGGGCCCCTTACTTTTAATCTGAGTTTGAAATTGCTGGGTAAATTTGTCTTTTTCGCGCTCACTTCCTATTTCAACGACATACCTAAAGGTCTAACTTAGAGTCTTAGACGTGCTCTGCTCTGAGGTAGGTAGACCGCTTCGCATATCCCTTTTAGCTAGCAGTGAGACGGGCTTGGCTTCCGCTCCTCCATGTCACCATCACCATTCTCGGGCGAAAGAGACACCCTTGAAATGCTGGAGCCTGAAGTACCCGGCAGATACTGTGTCACCCCAAAGCTCTGAAATAAACCCAGTCGATCGGCTCTGCTTGCTCTGCACCCCGTAATGGCATAGTCAGTCTTAAAGCTCGTCGCGCAAAGCAAGGGCGGTAACGGCCGGGACGCACAGTGCCCACAATGATCACGATGAACGATGACAAGTACGTGCTAGATCAGCGACATCATACGGGGAATCGTTCTTGTTGCTGTGCGGCATTCAACTGCTCATACCAAGTACAGTCGACTGTACGTAGGATGATGCGAGGAGGAACTACCAAATACCAACCTACCGACCTACCGCATGCCTACCTAGGCAAGTAAGTACGGTATAAATGAAGCCTATCCATGATTCTCCTTCTTGTTTGCTTTTCAGCTTACCTCTGCCTTACTTATTCGGATGCCGGCTGCTCTATTGCAGGACATCTCTGCATATCCTGCGCGCTCGACAGCAAATGACCGCCCTCCATCGCTTGCCGAGATACCCTTCAAGCCTTTTTTCCCAGCACGACGGGTGTGGCATACTTTGGTGTCCTCGTTCCCTCGTGCTGATGGCTTCCACCCGTACCCAAATGTGCATACGATGCTTCGGTACTGGTAACCTTGTCCGAGCTTCGAGAAGCTTGTGACAAGAAAGTTAGACCATACCATAGCCCATACCATAGACCATACCATAGACCACCGCCCCCTTCCCCCCTCCCCCCCTCCCCACCCCCCTTCCCCTCGATGTGCCACCTCACAGCGTCGGAATCCTCCCTGACCTGATAATATACCCTGGACGTCTTTGCAGTTGCTTACTTTGAGCTCCGAAGACTTACATAAATACCACCCTCCCAATCAACCCTGGCTGGTGACATATCGGAGCCGCATACCGTAAGGTTAGTTCTCTATCTGCAAACCTGATATAGATTGATAAAGTCTTGAGTTTCAAACGACACATAAATATCTCGACCTGCCAAGACACCTTTGCTTACCACATCGCACTACTTGTTCCCTTTGCCTGCGAAGGCAGCAGGTAAACTGTTACAGGTCAGGATTTGTCCAAACCTGCACAACCACCCAAGAAGACACTTGGGAAAGATTCAGAGAAATGAACATGGCGGTGTGATCCTTGCTTGCCATGCGCATCTAGGTAAGGACTGCAACACGACCTCGCAGATGCCTTTGATTCATATGGTACTGTAGCACAACTGGAACGGAGAAACCCCTAAACATTGGACAGCACACTGATTATCGTCATGGTCATCTTCTTCTTGTTCCAGTCCGATCATACTCATAGCGATTTGTTACAACCGACGAAAGGTTTGTGCGACAGCAGGTTTCGAATGGGAAGCACTGAGCACTGAGCACTGAGCACTGCACGGCAGGATCTTGCGACCATATGCATCCCGACTCTTGACATCTCGATTCTACTTCCCCGGAATCAGAACGCTGATAATGTGGCGTCAACCTTCTACTACCTTGAATTTACCCGCACTCCGCAGGAAGAACGGAATAATGCCACCGGGAAATATTTCTTTCTAGTCAGCAAATTACTTTCGTGCCTGCATGAGATTTGCCGCCATCGTCAAACATATCGTCCGTTGTGAAGTTTTCTCGCCTCATGGTCAATAGTTTCTGGTTCAACAAGCTGCACGCTTGCAACAGTACCAGCCGTATTACTGCATCTGTCTTCAAATCGGAACATCCTAAAATTGGATACCAGGTCAACGTTGTACTGGGTAGTGGTTGATGTACCTAGGTATCACGAACCACCCCATTCCCCGATCACCACCACGTTGTTCAACGGATTGACAGCTTCAGCTCTTGGTCTTGGGTCTGCATCTCTGGCATATTAAAATGATACCTGGGGTACTGTATACGCGAAATGCTTGTAACATCTCAGGGATCAGCGACGAATGTTGATCCTGCTTCATTCGTGTAGGCACGGCGACGATCAATATCTAGTGATACTGTTTTTCCCATTCCATTACTTTTTACTTCCATAACGGGCCTGAATTAAGTGTCACGTCGTGGTCATCATAGGCAGGATTTCACCTCGGCCCAGTTTCGTTTCTTTTTCACACATTCCTGTCCCCCTGAGACCGGCATTTCCCTTTGCATGACTATCTCTCATTTTCTGTGTGAGCTTTTCCAGCCGCACCTGTTGTACCGTCGTAAGATATTTCTTCTAGAGCATCAGGGTAGGTAAGCCTCGCAGTAAACGGTATTTGTTAGACCGCCTTACCGCAGCTTGGGCAGTGCCTCGCGAGATCTTAGATCAGGGGAATTCTTTTAGGTTTTGATCGGATTTTCTTGGAATTACAGCCAAAAGGATTCGTTCGATCAAACTGCGACTCTATCCTTCTGCCTACCGGTGAGAGAGATTGTGCCTGCGCATCCCGTTGGCCCTGCACAGATGTGTCTTGCAGACATACTGATATGAATATTCGGAACGTTCATCCAGTTCCGTATAATTATTGTCGCCCCTAAGTTTAGGCGGTAATTGAATCCTCTGAGAAAACGCCCGATGCGCGATTTCATGGGAAATAAAACATCGCAAGAATAGCCTTGAATGTTTGTCCGTTTATGACAGAATTCAAAAATAGTTCAATCTGCGAAATGCAACAAATCGGTCTGTCTTGATTGAGCTGGATGTCACAAAATACTTCTAGATGAAGCTGTGCGGTCGCTCACTGTTGAGCAGTGTCGACCAAAATTCCTCGGCATGGATGGATACCTCCACAGCACTGTAACGATGAAATGGGAGTACGATTGCAGACAGTTGAGCTGCGATATTCTAAGTTTCAAATAGTAGTCGTTCATACGTCGATGATGCCATCCACTATACGCATTGACACCTCTCTCCTAGTCTTGCTTCCTAGATCCGAACTTACCATCTTCACAACACCTCTGCATACAACAGTATCCATTCTCATTCAGTTGATAGAAACTCTTCTTGTTCGTGATTAGACTTCGCAAAGTGACATTATCCAGCAACTAAAACGCACCGCTCCACCTGACCGAACCTTTAACTCAAATCCGTACATCTTTCCTCGTCCGGCTCTAAGCTAAGCAATTGACACTTACCAAAGTAATTATTTTCAATGCAAGCTTTACATAAACCAGCACGTTTAACTGTGTTCCGTAAGTCGCCGCTCATAGCTAGCTGGAGCCTTTTTTGAAAAGTATTCTTGCTCTCTTAGCAGACGTCACGACTTCTTTCAACCAACGCAATCATTAACTGCTTGACGTTCGCTAAGCTCCATCGTGAGCATCATCAAGCAAGAACCCCCAAACTCCGCTCATCTAACCCCACACAGGAACGCATCGTATATACCATGCCGCCCACCTTCCAATCCTCCACCCCGCAGGAAAGCAAGCGGGATTGGACTAGACTAGACCGTCTATGAGCACCTTTCTCGGTATCTTATAATCTCTTGCCCATCATGCATTCAGTCCAGACCCAAATTGCTCACGAGTACTGGAATAGTGCCTGGCTGAGGCGACTCTTCTGCCTCATAGCATCCCCGTGACACTTTCATTTCGGTGATTGAGGACCGATCGCCTTCACGAGATAGGACTGCAATATAGTTGGCTTTTCTCGCTTCATATTCCAGATGACTGCACTAACCATCAAACACTACCGTCCTAAATCTACACTGGCCAACTGTTTGGATTGATATATACAGCTAGAAGAAAAAACGAAACTACCAATCCAGAAATCGCGGAGCTAGAATCCTCCTCCCATAACTGCAACGGAGATCTGCCGGTTTACTTCAACCGGGCTAGCAGTGCGGTATGAAGGCACACACAGAGACATGTTAGTAAATGATTAGGAGAAGCCGAGAGAGAGGAATGCTGGTGGATACTGGACAAGTGTAACTTCCTAGCCATCCAGAAATCGTCGGTGCAGAGAGATTCATAGGGATATAGTGGAGAAGGAGCAGGGAAAAGATGACGAGATGGAACTCAGGAGAGTGTGGTTGTGGGCACAAAGTGAGCGGAGGATATAAGAATTTGTTAGCCGAGTTGTACACAAATGTAGATGAATGCTGAGTTTGAAGTCCAAGAATGCGGATTGGGGACCCGTGCGTGTGATGAAAGCAAGCAAGTACTAAGTTCATCGGTGTGGGAATCCACGCAACGAGTGGATTTTAGAGATCCAGTCTCTAGGCCACACTCAATGTACGAGAGAAAGTGAAGATATAAGGAGAGAAGAGCCAGACCAAGTCCTAGTGGACCCCAACACTTCTGCAGCCCTGTCTGAACATCCAACGACCACTGCAATCATGGAAACTATGTTAGAATCGCTTCCGCTGACATCGCACCATCCCTTTACCTTTCCAATATGCTTCGCAGACATACAAAATCTTGCTCTCCTCAAGAGAACCGTCCAACCCACGTGTGAGACAATGAGAATAGCATGTATTGAAAGTGTTCATTGAGGAATCGTTAAGAATTGTTAACTTCTACCAACAAGCATAATAGCTCTCATTTGACTTAGCACTCACCTCTTCTCCGTTCAGTCTGATTACTTGTGTGCTTCTAATTAATGTTGCCCTCTAGATTGTCTCAATGACCCCTTCTACCTCCTCAAGTTTCACCCAACACAGCCTTCAGCACTTCCCCCTAGAGGGCAGCCTAATCGAGGTAGAGGCTCATCACTCCAACGATCAGCTTCGTGAAAAGGACAAGCTGGAAAAAAGCACTCATATCCCTCTCCAGTGTACCCTTCCATTTTCCCTCCCAGACCTCACCCCTCCATTTGCCAAAGCTTGCTATCTATCCAACCACGTCCTACACAGCAACAAGCGCACTGCGCCGCATGTTTAACCTCGAAGAACATGACCTAAGACGATCTGATGACTGGTGCTGATATTCATTTGTAAATGTATGTATATATATGCATTTTTAACTTCTCTTACATTGCATCTACCCACCCACAGTCCGCCAACGTCGTCTTTCAACGCTCCGCTCCGCTATGCTTAGCTATTCGACCAAAGTACTATCTCATACTTTACTACACGCTATGCATGACATCAAAATTCTCACTCTCCCCACCTCTTCTCATATACATACTGTCTCAACCTCTCCAGACTCCACCCAGATTCACATTTTCAACAGAAACTCTCTATTTCTTGTACTCCTCCGGGCCAATCATCAGCTCCGGTCTAACCAACTTGTCAAAGTCCTCTTCACTCAACGCCTTCAACTCCATCGCCGACTCCTTCAACGTCAGTCCTTTCTTGTGCGCATTCTTGGCCACCTTACTAGCCATATCGTAACCGATCTTTGGGTTCAGGCAAGTTACTAGCATGAGACTTTTGGGCAGGTTAGTTTCCAGTCCAGACAAACATCAGCAGAAGAGATATGATGGGAAAACTCACGATTCCTTCAAGATACTTGAAATCTTCTCCTCGTTGGCCTTTAATCCAACCACCAAGTTCTTCTCGAAGCTTCTCATTCCATCACTCAAGATTCTGATGCTGTGCAACAAATTCCTAATAACCAATGGCTTGAAAACATTCAGCTCGAACTGACCGTTCATACCACCAACCGTTGTTGCAGTTCCATTGCCAATAACTTGTGCGCAAACCATAGTCAAAGCTTCAGCTTGTGTGGGGTTGACTTTTCCAGGCATAATGGAGCTACCGGGTTCGTTTTCAGGTAAAGCGAGTTCGCCAAGACCGCAACGAGGTCCGGATCCAAGATATCGGATGTCTTGAGCGATTTTGAATAGGGAGGAGGCGAGGGTTGTGAGGGAACCAGAGGCTTGAATGATGGCATCGTGAGCGGCAAGGGCTTCGAATTTGTTGGGAGCGGTCTTGAATTCTGTACCAGTCATCTTGGTCACTTCCTCTGCGATAGCCTCGGCGAATCCTTTGTAGGTATTGATTCCGGTACCAACTGCAGTTCCACCTTGTGCAAGAAGTCGAAGGTGGGGTAGCGAGCTCTCAACACGCTCCATGCCGTAGTCGAGCTGTGCGACATAGCCGGAGAACTCTTGGCCGAGAGTGAGGGGTGTTGCGTCCTGGAGATGCGTTCGTCCGATCTTGATGATGTTCTTGGCTTCAAATTCGTCGACCTTGGCTTGGAGAGCATCGCGGAGGGATTTGATGGCTGGGAGGAGCTGTTGTTCAATCTCGAGGACTGCTGCAATGTGCATAACGGTAGGGAAAGTATCGTTGGAGGAAGCACTCATGTTGACATGGTCGTTGGGGTGAACTGGCTTCTTGCTGCCCATCTTTCCGCCCAGGATTTCGATTGCGCGGTTTGAGATGACCTCATTGGCATTCATGTTTGACTGGGTACCAGAGCCAGTTTGCCAGACAACCAAAGGGAAATGATCGATGAGCTTCAAGTCTGCAACTTCAGCTGCAGCTTGCTGAATAGCTTCTCCGATTTTCGGGTCTGTCGAAATGGTGAGCCCCCATCGTTCCAAAAATGTATCAAAGTGATTGTGGTGTTTCCTTCAAGAGGACGTACCAAGTCCAAATTTCATGTTCACAGTAGCAGCAGCCCCCTTCAAGATACCAAAGGCCTTGATAATTGGAGGAGGCATGCGATCTTGTGGTTGATTGATTCTGAAATTTTCCAATGAACGCTCCGTCTGAGCTCCCCAGTATTTGTCTGCGGGGACTTGCACCTCCCCAAATGCATCGGTCTCTGCTCTTGTTTCTGCCATTTTGTATGCTGTTGAGTGGAAATGTCTTTGCGGACGAAGGATAGAATATTCAGATTTGCTCTGTATAGAAGGAATGCTTTGTCGGAAGGCTCGGGTTGAGGAAGTCGCAGATCTGCTTGTGATATTCGCAGATGTGGTGAATGTTCGTGCGACTGCCCGAGGTAACGGAGCTCTAAATGTGCAGGTCCGGAGCATCTTGAATAGGGAAGGTCTTGTCAGGTAGCTGCACAACCCGTAAAAATATATCCAATTGAATCAAAATGAAGAATTGAAGGGATGAAGATAATTGTAACTCTGTCGTCAATTTCAAGCAGACGGGAATAAATGGTCTTTGGTCCTAGACGTCTGAACTTGAAAAAAAATATGGATCTCCAAAGGTTTCATCCGCACAGGCGGAAGAAGTCGGCCCCGGCATCGGGATAACCCGCATGGATATATTAACGAGCCGTGCCTTGCACCATGACGACGTCGCATTGAACGAACGGGGCACGTACCAAAGTGAGGGGCATTTGAAGGTCCAGGCGAAGACTATCAGAATCCGACGCATAGCATCAACCTTTGACATACGCGATTTTGGTGGAGGTAGTGGGGAAAAGTAACTCAAGAAAGTCATTACACGGCTTCACCAGTGAGCTTTGTACTTGTTCGACTATCAGTAGTTGACTGCTGGTACTAGCGGATGAATCTATGCACATTTTCACCTAGGCACGATGACTTACTCCCTAGAATGAATTGTTAGGTACATTGGCGAAAAGGACCCCTTTTCCCTTCTAAGGTGCTTTTGTTTCAATTTGTCAAGGATTACAACAAGTCTCTCTAATTGACCCTGAACTGCTATCATACTGTCCCCGGACCCTTCCCCTCCCTCAAGCCCCCTCCGAAGAAATATTAGCTAATTCACAACTTTCTTCAATCGTTACCGCTACCGACCAAGCTTCTCTGATACAAAACAGACTATGCAGAACAAGTATATCTACAAAAGAAAGCAAGCGAAATCCAATACTGCTGCAATAGACCTGGATTTCAGGATTTCCAATCCCCAACAAAGTAAAGCAAAAGAAACGTCTTTTAGTGCCCACATCTACTCCACGGGGAAACCCAATCGGTCATTCGAAACGGGTGAGCTTAACCACGAACCAAAGAGCAAAGGAGGACGTTATCGAGGTGCTGAGTTCACCGTCTTTACCATCATTCTTTTCTTGTCCTCATCCATTACAAGGACGCCTCGGACTTGCAATACAGAATCTAGAGTCTCCACTACTTTGTGGAAGCTGCTTGCTGCTCCTCTTTCCTGGGTGATTCGTGCTACGCTAAGGTGTGCCTTTCTACCGTGTGATAAATGCTCGAAGACCGTCATTATTTCAGCGGCGAAGGCAACCTCTTTTAGATTCAAGTCTAACCCGAGTTAGTCAGTTGTAGATTACTGTTCGGAGTTACTTACAATTTTCTGCACCCACCCTTCCAAAGACGATATTTCGTTGTTTGTCAACCTGTGCATCACGAATGCCGTACCGCTTCCAGTCCTTCAAGACTTTAGTAACCTCTTGACGGGCAGATCGCTTCGAGATAGAGAAGCAGATGAACCTCGAAGCGGGTTTCACATGGAACAGCTTCGCCAACCAGTTTTGCTGGGGTTCGATTTGACGCGCATAAGCTCTTTGTTGCATACGGTTCAGACGATGTTGATGTTGGGCCGCCTCTGCAATAGAATCTTGAATGCTCATTTCTTCTTCGAACATATCGTTTCCTAAATATCAGTTAGTACACATCTGAAAGGGACCGATTTCAAATAGAGTGTTTACCTCCGATGGTCATGCCAGTGTCCAAATGCTTCCTTTTGAAAAGTCTTCCGATACTGAACCCCTTTTTCTTTGCTGGCACTGATAGTCCATCTATATCTGGCTTTAGGTTATCATTGTTTGGAATTTGCGATGTCAAACCATCAATACCCGCGATTGAGGATCCTCTTGATTCGTCAGAGTCACTAAGCTTAGAATTACGCCTGAACCAATTTGTCCGCTTCTTTACTATGGTTCCGGAACCGCTATCCTGACCGAAGGGATCATCCGCATTAGTGTCTTCGTCAATTCGGAATAGCTCAGGTGCAATATCTACTTTCGAGCCGCCATGATATTGTTGTCCGAGTCTTAGGCCCGATGACGGCGCTCTCAGGGATTGATCGACATCCTCAGATCCAATCATCGGTACTCTATTCGAAGTCTGGCCACTCTGTGAGCTTTTCTTTCGTATTGTCAAAGGCGCTGGAGCTCTGACAGGACTGATAGATGTCGTGGAGGCATTGACTATACGAATTGTCTCTCTTTCACTGCCCTCCATTCTTGAGTATCTGTCGCCAACGTGGGTGCTTTTCTTCTTTAATGTGCGAGGCTCTGGCGCTGACGCAATACGACTGTTCTTTCCGTCACCGAACTGCTGAAATGCTGCTTTCTTTTGTTTTCTTGGAGATAAATCCTCGCCATATGCTTCGTGGATTGATGGTAGTGGTCGTGGTACAGTCCTTGCCTTGTTGTCCACAGGCGCAGATGCCGTCCGGCGATCGGGCTGTGCTTGAAGAGGGGAAGTAGGTTGTATGAGGCGATCAATATGTGATACCATACGATCTAGATAGCCAGGTGAATCTTCACCTGAGATTTTTCGTAATTCGGCCTGCTTTCGCGCTTCCAGAAGTTCCTTCTTGACAGATTCAGAACGAGCAGGAGGTGGTGGCAAAGTTCGTGTCTCCAGCGACTCTCGCTTCAGCTTTTGACTCAGTACAGATACCCTAAGCAATGGTGATGGTTCTCGCGAGGCAATGCCTGAACTCGCAGAGAGTTGGGACTTATTATGAGAGGCAGTGGACGAAACAACAGACGATCTGTTAAATGCCTCGTCACAATCTTTAGCCAGACTGCTACTCAACTGACGCACGTCTTCATTCCAGATTAGACTGCTCCTGCTGGACTTCTTGGTTCCACTGGCAACTTTTGAGGTGGTCGCTTGCGGTTTTCTCGATCGAATATAACGCGTTGAGGTGGAAGGTTCAAGCACTGGCCGTAAGGTGTCTCCTCCATCGTCAGTAACTTCAGTGTTGTTACTGTGACGCCTCGATGGCGGAGCCAAGCAAGATCCCGCGGAAACATTTTTTTGGCTGCCCAGCGATCTTTTTCGTATGTGGGAAAAGTCAATGCCGCGCTTGTGTCCTACCGTCGCACGGTAAGGTGCACTCCCCCGACTCCTTGTAGAACTTGCAAGTGAACTACGCGACGCGTAAACTCTTAATGATGGCTTCTGGAGTCTGCCACGACCGTCCATAGATCTGGTTGAAGAAATACATGACGATTGGCGAAGCTTATCAAAAGAGTTGCTCTTAATAACCTGGACGTCGTTCTGCGGGGCGTGAATGGTTACTTTGACTTGATCGTCAGACCTTAACGAGTCGAGATGCTGCGGCCGAGATGCATTAAATGGATCGTAGGTCTGCTCGGTTCGGTTACTGACTACAGTAAATCTGGACCCTTGCTGTCGCCGATGGCCTTTCGATTTTGGCTGCGGAAAGTGACACGTGGAATAGGTCTTGGTCAATGCCGGGGGTCTAATGTGATGATAGTCGCTTGTAGAGTATGAGATCTGAGGAATGTAGTTTTCGAGCTGGATATCCCGATATTTTAGAAGCAAGCCATAAAAAAGCTTCTGATCATTTGGTCTGTAGCCAGTGTCAGCAGAACATGAGATCCAAGGATAGAGAGGCACCTACGTGTCACTCAAAAGGGCCTCGATGAGTTCTTCTTCAGAAAATTGATGCCACATGGACCAAAGCTGCCTGAAGAGGTCTTTGTTGATGTCGCTTCGGCGAAGAACAGGACGCCCGCAATCCTGCAAGCTCAATGCTTGCAGACTTTGGGTACCACTGAGATTGTCGAGGTAATCATACTTTCTGACTAGAGGATGCCTCCAGATATGATTCATATCGATCCTATCTCTGGGGTTAACTTGCAATATCCTCCATATAAGATCTACCGCATCTTTGCTAAACTCTGGAGCCATTTCATACTCTCCCTTCCGGATCTTGTGAAGCAGTGGATTGAGGTCTTTATCGTTACCAAAGCCTTCGACATCGAATGGCAGTCGTCCACAAAGGCTGGCATAGAGAATTACACCAAGACTCCAGATATCAACTTTATCTCCGCGGTATCTGTGTCCACCAATTAATTCTGGAGCAGCATAGTGCGGGCTCCCACAAGATGTCTCAAGTTTGTGGTCGGGTCTTTGATGCAGCGCAGCCATGCCAAAATCTGCAATCTTAACATCCCCGCTGGATGTGATCAAGATATTCTCCGGTTTCAGGTCCCGGTGACAGATGTTGAACAAATGACAATAGCCCACCGCGCTTAAGAGTTGTCTAAAATATTTCATTGCGACCTCTTCTGACAGCCTTCCATTGTTCGCGATTTTAGCGAAGAGCTCCCCATCGTCGACGTATTCAAGGACCAGGTATCTGATGTCCGATTAGCTGATAGTTCACTTCAATATGGTAAATATCCACTTGCATTTCAGTACGATTCTCCCAAATATCATAGATTTTCATGATGTTCGGATGCTGAATCAGTTTCATAATTGCAACTTCTCTCTCTATACCCACAGGCATCTTCCGTAGTCCATCTCCTGTATCTACCCCCATGGCATCTAGCTTCCCGAGGTCTTTGAGACTTCCTGCCTGCGACAATTGAGCATGTTTCTTTTGGACAATCTTGATAGCGGCCATTTGATGAGTGTCAACATGCTTGGCAAGACGCACTCGAGCAGTTGCGCCCTCGCCTAGGGTTCTACCCAACTTCCAAGGACCTATGAACTTTTTGATGTTTTTGCCATCCGAAGCAGCGGAAGAAGCGGTGGAAATCTGAGAGCTGCGCTTAGAATATGTCGCAGCGGTTTTCGATATAGCTGAGAGCCTCGGGTTGACGGCAGATACAGGAGAGCTTGTGGGTCGGTCATCTCGTAGCGGATAGTAACCGCCAGGTGAGATGGGAGAGCCTGGCGCAGGACTGAAGGCATGTAGCAAGCCATCTCGTCTCAGGCTATCACGATTGACAGACGGAACTTGTTTTGATTCCAGCCCTGCGCCATGGGCTTGGGTATTGTTGACACGCCGCGTTGCTTCACCGAGAGGAGGCCGGCGCGTTGGCGGGCGCGACGTGGGTTGACTACTCATTGTTTTGATACAGTGATGCCGATTTCCAACTACTAACACGACATGGTCTGCTCCAGGACTTTAGAGTCTTCTTCGTATGCAATCGGTTCGATGTAATATTTCCTGTGCCGGTAACGCGAAGATGTTGATATATAGTTAATGCAAGCCGGATTTTCGAGGAGAGCTAATATGATTCGGATATGCAACTCAGTAGAGCATAGTAATGCAAGGTGAAGCTACCCTTTCGCTCTATGTCCAAAATGGAGGAGAAAGAAGCACTTGAGGTCAACAATTAGTCTTTTTTTGTGCTGCCGCCGACGGATGCCATTGTAGCCATGGTGTGAGATAGTAAGGAATAACTCACCAGATTATGAGCTGGTCCCGAGATCAAGAACTCAGCTAAGATTGTGAGAACTATTAGGTAGGAAGGTTGTGTTTGAAAATGCAAAACTGTGCTGGATTGACGTGAAGAGAAAGAGCGAGGGGAAGTGTAAAAGAGAATTAAGTAAGTAGGAGGATTTTAATACAGGAGATCAGAGTGATGAAGAGGAAGAGTAGTGGAAGGAAAGAAAGTGCTATTTTTCAAATCAAGCTGTGAGGTTGCGAAGATGCAAAGATTTCAATGTCCTCGATCAATTGATAGTAAACAGGAAGTAGAATTGTGATGACTGTACTGGTATTGGAGGTTTTGATTTCTGTTGATGTTTGTTGACATGGAGAATTCCCGATCCCCCGCAAATTAGGGACATGCCGCAACAAGAGGACAGGAATGTGCGAATTTACTTATTCACTTCCATGAAAACTTCCAGACTTCCTAGAATCGCTCCGTCTAGATGATTACGAAGTGTCATTGGCTCGATCATGCAACAATCTCCCGGGAATTCCTCATGAAGAACTACTTAAGATCTGGACCAACCCATCGGATACAGTGTTTCTACCTACCCATTGCTATGGGGCGTTCCTACTCTCCTCCTCCCCTACTCTGCTATTTCCCCACTCCCCTACTCCCCTACTCCCATACCTTACCGAGTCCCTCCTTTCATGGATGGTAAAGTAAGTATGGAAATACCTTACATATTCTTCCTGAATCGGGCACTGTGCGCGTCTCAGTATGTAAGCATAACTGTGCTTGGTGGTCGATGAAAGCATCGAGCAATTAACCAAACCCTTATTTGAGATATACCTCCCGGACTCAACCCATTCTCCAACCAGTATGTGAGTGACAGAGATCAGCTTAAGTGGTCGAAGTAAAAGTTAAGTGATGAGCGAAGTGACATGAAGTGATATGAACAGACGAACGACGTTCAAATGGTGGGGTAGTTAACACGATAAGACACTAGCGACTAGATTGTCCTAGCGTGTTCTTGCTTGCTAGCAAATCGCGGGTTCCCTGTAATGCGACGCGTCCCGCACGATTTTCCAAAAATAAGAACAGTGCCTATAATTGTGTGAAATTGTTAAGTCGCAACAGAAAGGGAAATTCAGATACCGCCCTATCCCTATGCACTATCAATAGCCCTGATTAAGACTGGTCACATTCATCCACCTCGACCAGAAATGGCCCCCCAAATGCCTTACCGCAGGCGTCGTTCGAGATCGCAGATGGAAGAAGATGGTGAAGAGGATGCTGTTCGAAGCTCAGCTAGGTCGACCCCTTCGGAGCCTGCCAAGCGACCACGAACGAATGGTTACAATCCTGAATCCGAATCCGAAGCAGAATCTCCAAATCTCGAGAACTCAGAAATCATAGACGATCATCATTCAAGGAGAAAGACCCGTGGTCCCCATCATAGCATACCCAACGGCGGAAGTACTGGATTCGCACCTGGTGCCATCCTTCGAGTAAAGCTTACCAATTTCATCACCTACGATGACGCCGAGTTCTTCCCTGGTCCCAATCTTAATATGGTCATTGGACCGAACGGCACTGGCAAAAGCTCGTTGGTTTGTGCTTTCTGCTTAGGATTGGGCGCCGATCCAAAGCTTCTGGGACGAGCGACAAAATTTGGAGAATTCGTAAAGCACGGTACGAGTGACGCTTTTATTGAGATCGAATTACAGCGACGGCCCAATGAGCGTGAGAACCACATCATCAAACTAAGAATCATAAAAGATGGAGACAATCGTGAATGGTGGTTGAATGGAAGGAGGTCAAATCATAAAAATGTTACAACCTTGACTAAGTCTTTAAACATCCAGATCGACAACCTTTGTCAGTTTCTTCCACAGGATAGGGTTTCAGAATTCTCGGGCTTGACTCCGGTGGATTTATTGCACCAAACGTTGAGAGCTGTCGCGCCACAGGAAATGCTAGACTGGCATGAGGAGCTTAAGACGCTCAGGAAGGCACAGAAGACGAAACGAGGGCAATTCGAAACAGACAAAGAGCAGCTTGCCAATCTGCAGCAACGACAAAACAATCTCCGCCCTGAGGTTGAACGACTCGAGGAGCGAGCCGAGGCTGAGAAGAAGTTAGTGTTGCTGACGAATACCATTCCATTCGTTGAATACAGGACAGCACGGAATCGTCATATACAATGCAAGAGTGAACTGAAGGAGGCTGACAAACGACTGAAACGTCTCGAAAGTCGAGTCGAACCTACCTTACGATTAGTCAATGAAAAAGAGGAGCTTGAGCGAGAACTCGCCGAGATTGTCAAGGATCGCAAGAAGGGTATTGACATTGCAGAGAAGGGTGCTGATGATATTCTGCGTGAAATCGAATTATGGTCCGAGAAAATCCAAGAGTGTGAACGGAGAATAATAGCTGAGCGTGAAGGTGAAGAGAAACGGAAGAAAGATTTGGCAAAAATTCGCAGACATATGCTGGATCTGGAGGCTCGCCTTCGAGAGCCTGCAATCGAGTTTGACGCGAAAGAATATAATGATCGTATTGTAAGCATTTCATTGGATGGTGACTGTTGAGCATGAGAGCTAATAGCGAATTAGACAGCCATTAACCACGAGATCAAAGGCATACAGGAGAGAGTGGATGAGCTCAGCAAGAAAAGTGAAGAGGTCAAAATTGGGGGAAGGACTATTCGAGCCGAACAAGAGAAGACGAAGCAAGCTCTCGCCGACTTCAACAGCCAAGCAGGAAAGCAGGTGAATAAAATTGCACAATACTCTAAAGATACAGCTCGTGCCTGGAAATGGGTCCAAGAAAACAGAGACAAATTTGAGAAAGAAGTTTATGGGCCACCACTGATTACCTGTTCTGTCAAGGACCCCAGATACACGGACTTGATAGAAGCTCTGTTCCAGCAGAGCAATGTTCTCACTATCACAGCACAGACACAAGCCGACTATAAAACACTAGTCAACCAATTCCATTCTTCTGAAATGAAATTGGCAGAAGTTAGGATTCAGACCAGTGTGCAGAGCCTGGCCGAGACCATGAACCCCCCACAAGCCTCGGCGGAACAACTAAGAGAACTAGGCCTTGATGGTTGGGCCATTAACTTTATTGACGGTCCTGAACCTGTCCTTGCCATGTTGTGTAATGATGTTCAAGCTCATAGGTCGGCCGTTACGCTTCGGGAACTTAAGGACGAGCAACATCAGAGGATCAATAGTAGTGGGATTAGCTCCTTCCTGACCAGGTCAACCATGTTTAAGATCACGAGGCGTCGAGAATATGGCCCCAGTGCTACCTCAACTAGGACATCAAGGATCACGCCTGCCAAATTTTTTGTGGATGGTGTGGTGGATACTTCAGGTAGAAGAGAAATTGAGGAGAAGCTTGAAGCACTAGACAAGGAATTCGAGGAGAAAAAAGGAGAAATCAATGAATTGAGAGCCGAGATGCAAAAACTTGGATCGACGCGACAGGATAGGGCTAAAGACATGGTAAATCTTCTGACCCCCAAGTTTGCTGCATATACTAACCATGATATGCTAGGATAAAATAAAAGAAGAGAAAAACATGAAGCAAAAGGCGCTAGGAGAGCAGAAGGCGCTTCCGGGGCAGATCAGTGAGTGACCAAGAGAAACACTCCACTATTCACCTATTGACCTTGACGCAGATCGAGAGAAAGAGAACTTGGACAGACTTGAGAATGCAGCCGCTGAATCCCGGAAAGCCATCCAAGAAATAACGAAAGAGCAAGACACAGCATGTCTCAAGAAGGGCGCGGACGTTTTGAAACACATTGAGAAAATCAAGGAGATAGTCGCTTGTCATGACGAACTCGATGAAGCGGAAGCCAGACGAATCGAAGCCGAGTCAGATGTCGCTGCTCTCCGCGAACGCAACATTGGAATCGTCCAAAAACTCGAAAACGAACGTGCATTGGTTGCGCGTGTTAAACAAGAATCTCAAGAAGCGACACAAACAGCCAAGCGGGCTCTTGAGCGCTGCAAACAGATCACCAGTGAGGCCGAAGCAACCAATCAAGAAGATATGGAGTACTTCAGGAATATACCAGAAGGAAAAACGGTTGAGGAGTTGGAGAACGAAATTAAGAGCGAGCAAAACAAGTTGGAACTTATCCAAGCTTACAATCCAAACGCAATCCGGGACTTCAAGAAACGCCAGGGTGAGATTGAAAAGCTGGAGAGCAGACTCAGCAGTACAGAAGAAGACCTTACCTCAATTGAGCAACAAACCAATCATATCATGCAAAAGTGGGAACCGAGGCTTGATGCTCTTGTTGCGGAGATCGGCGAAGCATTTTCGGATAACTTTGAGCAAATTGGATGTGCAGGCGAGGTGGGAGTATTTAAGGAAGACGACTTTGAGAATTGGGCGATAGAGATCAAGGTTAAATTCAGGTATGCTTCGATCACGCTCATTTTCCACCCCGCCTAACTAACAGCCTCTGCAGAGAAAACGAGACTCTTCAACTCCTTGATAAACATCGTCAGTCTGGTGGTGAACGTAGCGTTTCCACAATTTTCTACCTGATGTCTCTCCAATCTCTCGCTGTGGCACCTTTCCGTGTAGTTGATGAGATTAACCAAGGTATGGATCCCAGAAACGAGAGAATGGTTCATGGGAGAATGGTAGAGATTGCTTGCCAAGTACATACCAGCCAGTATTTCCTGATCACGCCCAAGCTGCTGCATGATTTGAGGTACGATCGAAGGATGAAGGTGCTTTGTATCGCAAGTGGGGAGTTTATGCCTGGAGAGAAAGAGAGGTTCAGCGTGAAGGGAGTTCTTGAGAAGAGGAGACTGATGGGACCTATTGGGGTTGGTGCGTAGATGCTAGCCAATAGGAAATGTGCGGCGGGAGTATTAAGGAGTAGAGATGAAGAAAGGGGAAGCTCCTGTTTGTGGTGGTGCTTGGACGGATATCTAGTGTATGCTAGGCATTTTATGGTTGTCATGATACCCGGGTTATGAATAGGGATAGGGCACAATTGCGTTTAAGAGCGATATAAGTGTATTTATTAGATTGGTGTTACAGGATGAATATGATGGGTATCCCTCTTATGTCCGTCACAGATATAATTAGAGTTAGGTTAGTGGGTGGATTACAAAAGCCAGTATGGTATTCCTTGCAGTTTCATTCAGCATTTCCAGTCCAATTGAATTTGATGCGAAGAGAACTGCTTCGAATTTACAGGCCCAAGATATTTTATTTTCGTAATCACCTTTCCAGAAATTGAATTGGCATTCGTACCTTTGAATATCGTCTTCAAAGAGACAATTCAAAAGATTCCAGAAGTCCATCAGCTAGTCTCGCTTACCCCTCCACTCAAAATATCACCCTCTCCACACTCCCACAATCTTTCTTTCCAGCCATCCCCGCCTTCTATATGTGCAATATATATTTAAACAACGAGCCCTCTTTCAACCACAAGTTGCATGGCTTAACCGTCAAGTAACTGCATTCCAACCCTCGGTCGTCTAGTTGGTTTATGGCGTCCGGCTGTAATTGGTCAGTTAAACCGGAATGTCGCGGTAAGTTTCACACCTTACCCAATTCTCTCAGACATGTGCTAAACATATGTCTATAGCGTTCGACTCGCGCCTGAGGGACATCAACATCAAATTTTTGGACTTTTTTTTCCTAATATACATTTCATTTTTGGGACTTTGAGGGGTTTGTGTGGTGGGTAGTACGATGGTGGGGTTAAGCGGTGTTTAGCCGAGTCATCCGTTGCTCCGATGTTCTTCTTTCGTCACGTTCTGCTTTGTTGAATTCGTAGCAGCGATGTAGTGGTTTCGTGCTGTGAAATCTTTTGCCAGAGTTTTTTCTGAATTAATCTACGCATTAGTTAGTTGACTCGAATTTTCGCTATCCTTGCGTTTGGCTGATTGGTCCAGGCGACTAACTTTTGAAGTGCATCATATTCAGTCCTCTCTGTATTCTCGGAACAGTCGACCAACTGTGAAGAGTCCAAAGTATCTCACTCCCTCTACACCAGTCTCTAGTCCATCCTCTACTTGCATAGTCAGGACGAATCTGTATTGTAACATATATATCATTATAGTATGTAAAGATCTAGCATTGTAAATGCGATGGTATCACATGATCTCATAATCATGCTCCAAATGATCATTATACGTATTAGCCCATCCAGTGTCAAATTCAAATAACTTTTTGAGAGCAGAGATCTTTTGTTGGAAAGCCTTTCCAGAGCCTTTTCTTAGTGTCCGCCGAATAGACCACTGAAGCTCCAACCGTCGTTGGAACGGCCGCCTTCAACCTCCTTCTCGAGTCCCTTTCCGACTTCTTTCTCGAGTCCCTTTCCGGCTTCCTTCTCAACCCCCTTCTTAACTTCATGCTCAACTTCATGCTCAACTCCCTTCTTGAATTCATGCTCAAACCCCTTCTCAACCTCATGCTCAATCGCGTGCTTAATCTCCCCCTCAATCCTCTTGACTTCCTTGCCGATTGCTTCCTCGGCAGGCTTGATCAAAGGCTCGGCAAAGGGTTCAATGATCTTCTCCTCGGGTGCGAATTTGTGATCGATCATTTCGGTAACATCTTCGGCAAGGCCTCCTATGATGGGAATATCCTCGATTGGTTTCAGGAGTTCTCCGAATATACCCTCGTGACGGGGCACCTGGAGTGCGGTTAGCTTGGGTGGAGGGAGTTGTGTGAGGTGGTGGGTGTCTACTTACGATGGAGGGGAGAGCGAGGACCAAGGGGATGAGGGAGATGATGAAGGCTGCTGAGAATTGCATGGTGATGGATTGTGAGGGAAGTGCTTAAGGTTGCTGGCCTTGTCTGAATAAGCCCAACGATAGGCTTGGAAGTTGGAAGGTAGAGGGAAAGGAATGAGAGAAAACCCGTTCATTCTGCAGGCGAAGAGAAGTTTATGTATACAATTTGAGCACTACATCTTACAAGAACAAACCTTTCTGATTCCCACGATTCAATAATGCAATTATAGACTTGCATATGGGTATCCATCAACAAGTTTGGTTGAAGTCCATCAAGATGGCCCAGACTTGGGAAGGACCGACTAGTGTACCAGAAATTAAAAGGAGATAACAGCTTACCTTCTACTTGAACTTTATGTAGAAAGAACAAGCCAATCAGCTATATAGAATTCCGAAGATACCATGGGTGGTTTTTCTCGGGTTGTTTTTTGTTTTTGTTGAAGTTAACTTCTTCGAACATTTGGACTATCAGAATCTCTCAATTACCTGATTGAGAGTTATTAAGAGAATAGTAAAAGCTACTCCTCCTGGGAGAAGATAGATCGCAGATCGCATTTTCACTTGAAATGCTGATTTTAACTTCCTTGTGTATATTTGCTCGAAATTGCATCTTCCATGTCCTCGTGATCGAGGATGGCATTTACTTACCAAGTAAGTTAGTTCGTTTTAGCAACGTGGAGATGGACACTAGATGTTTCCTCATGTCTTTCTTCAGAAAGGATTTGAGATGGCGTACGACCTTTTGCGAGCCATCTCCCTCCAAACGCCCACACCTAAAATTTCGTTGACTTGCACCACTCCACGTTTGCATGCCAACTTCCGAATAATTTTCGCACCTACCTAAATCTGTCGACAGCAAACCTCAATATATACCTTTTCAGAACCCGCAAATTATTATTGAACAACCGCCTTCTCAGCATTTTCACCTGTGATTTCATTACACTCATCATGCGAGAGGCACTTGTCTTTTAAACTTCGCCCATAGGGCTGCCCTACCCATTAGTAGGGCTAACACGATACAACTGAAGCTGCACAGCCTTAATCGTCATAATCATCTCGAAGATGAATAGCCATTGATGTTGATGATCTCCTGGGCTTTATATGCTTTAGAGTCACTCCATGAATGTGCACTCTTCGCTGTACCACGCTGCAAAGACAAACACTGGCCTAATCGCCTTGAACCACCCTCACTCACCTCGTGTATCCCAACCGCTTTTTATATTGACGGATAGTCCAGCTTCTTTTCTTACCTGGTCTTGTAGCATAATTTTCTATACCTACCTTGCTATACCCACCTGTGGCGCCTGCCATCTCTGCATCTCCGCATCTCTGAGCCGCCTTGGTCCCCTTCATCCCAACGAGCCATTCCGTACTCAAGTTCGTAAGTATCTTCCACCCAAAATTGTCCTATCCATTCTACATCCATCATCATTTCCGACTGCTCCATCATGTCTCTCAAATCGATCAATGTAAGATATCACCCACCGTCTTGTCCAATTTCCGCACACATTGAATATTCCTCCAAACGCAACTCAGAGCGATTCTCCTACCACAACGCACATCTCATTCCTTATTCTCCACAATTTCACCCACCTCACCTCTTCCCTTTTTCCCTTCCCTTCCTTTCCCCCTCGTCCCCCACCATCATACTACCCCCACAGGATCCACCCACACAACCCCCCCCCCAAAAACCCCGAAGCCCAAAACCCCCACCAAAAAAAAAAAAAAAAAAAAAAAAAAAAAAAAAAAAAGAAACATACAACAGTGAGGATTCGCTGGTGGTCACCCACCCAACTACTAATTCACCGATTCAAGGCTTATGTATGGCAGAGCGGACGGGATGCCCAGTTCTCCTTGATCTGTGGTCGTATGTGACAGAAGTACAGATATCAGCGTATATGTATGTAGACGGAATAGTGAGATGATATGGAAACCGAGGTTAGTCCTGAGGAAGGGGGACAGGAAGGGATTGGAAAAGGAAGGACGTACCTTAGTAGTTAGCGGCGTGGAGTGAAGTGCTCGGAGTAGATACTCATCTTAAGGCCGATGAGTTTGATTTCTCGTAAGTACTAGTTGGTGTTCCTTGCCGCAAGCCATCAACTGACTTACTTTAATCAAGCGAACTTCATGCCATCTCTTCCGCGTTGCTGCCTCCAGTTCCGTGTATTGTAAGACATTACATTCCCAGACGTAGAGCCAATACTGTAACGGATATCTCATTCTCACCATCAGATGCGAATATCCATCTAGGCTTCTGTCTGCTTCTTGCAGCCTATAATACTTTAACTTCCTTCCCCCGACCGTTTCGATGTTCTACTTCACATTCCCTTCGCTCGGTCTGTGATCATGTCGTTCGTTCGTTCGTCCGCTCGCTCGCCCACTATCACTTTCAGTCCCAAGAAAAACACACAGCAATAAGAAAATTAAATCACCAAAACCCCCTTACCCAGCTCCTCTCATCTCCTCTCATCTCCTCCCATCTCCTCCCTCTACCTTTTCCCCATCCTTCGCCCTCCCATCTCCCATCCCACGTCCCACATCCCTCCCAACCCACCATCCCCTTCTCCCATCCCTCCCCCAACCACCCATCACAAACAAGGATAGATATCTATAAATACCAAGCATCCTTCTCACAAGAAGAAAAGGGTCCACAACGCACGTAGCTCATCTCCTCTCATCTCATATTTGCTCCCCTTCAACACTCAAATCACATCACTTCACACACATCATATCACACACCGCACAAGACAATGATAGTGATACTGATAGAAAAGAATAATATCAAATCGAATCAATGAACTTGCACTCTATCGCCTTTCCCCTTCCTCTCTCCCTCCAATCTCTATTATCTCTTCTACACATGCGTATAGATATATAGATACCATATCATATGTACAGTAGAAAAGCACCCGAGTAGATATGAAGATAGATAGATAGATGTGATACATTTGCCTATGACATGACAAATCTCACTCCACAACCTCACCTCACCTCCCCGCACCGCCGCACTTCATCCTCTCTCTCACGCCTCAAGCCAGTACGTAGTAGAGCACAGCACAGCACAGCACGCAAGCAAGCACACACGCAATCAATCAATCAATCACCACAACAAAACCGATATGCTCAACTGCTTACTTGCTTAATACTAGCTTGCATGCATGCACGTCCACTGCCACTGCATTCATTGCATTGTATTGCACCACCTACTAAGCACCCCTAGCTCCTCTCTTCTCCGCTCCTCATTTTAGAAACAGACAGATACTTGTAATAAACTCCATCGCTCCACCTCCCCACCCCATTTCCCATCAACCCAACCCCTCGCAATCCCCAATTCGCCCGCTCCATTCAGAAATAGACGGACAAATAGAATCCGCAACTGGATATCGATAAGGTAAATTTTGCACGTGCATTTACATCCCATCCATTCCATCCCGAGCCCATTCCATAAAAGCAAAGACCTTCGCCAATTCATTCCTGCCATCCATCCCACCACCCAACCAACCTATCCATCGTACAAGCGACTATAACCACAGTCTTTGTTTGCTGTCGATATAATTCACCCCGTAGCCCCGGCACCATGCAATTAGCTTTAAAGATCTCAACGCAAATGCAACCCCCCATCTAAAAAACTGCCCGTGATATGTTTGATGTGATGTTGTGAAGTCGAAGATGTAGATGTGGTTTCATCGCACTTCTTTAACCCAACTAAAAAATAACAAATGAAAATGAAATCTGTTGTGACAAGTGTGTGTGTGTGAATATGTATAGGTCGGTGAGGTGTATTAGTTTAGTATTCCTTCCCACATCCCTGGACCACCAAAACCGCCAAAAACAGGATGAATGTTTGATTGCGACAAGCCGCGTGCCGCTTCGGCAGCACAGCAAACTCTTTTGCGTCCAAAAGAAGCCGATGACAAAGGTTGCAGAGCAACTTGTGCACCAGAACCATTTTCCACCATTCTTGTAGATCGTGATTTGATGAAGTCATCTGACCAAGCACTCTGCTGGTATTGAGTCGACAACATCTCCCGAACGTTCTCTTGCAGAGAGTTGTCAATGGATTGTGTCCTGCTTCTTTTTGCACCAGCACGATTTGGTGATTCCATAGATCTAGGATGACTGTGCAATTCTTGCAAGGCACGTGCAGCTTCCTCATCTTTGGAGAAGTAATCCATCTCAGCCTCACGTCTAGCTAGGGGTGTATCTAGAGACAAGTCTAAGAAACCCTTGCCAACTGGCCCAGTGTAGGACTCAGGTGATGAAGTAGGCCCACTTTCGCAAAAGTCTTCAGGTACTGTAGCAATAACAGCTCTGTTCTGCTTTTCACTACACAGCTTCGCGTACCGACAGCGCGCTTGAACATCCAATTTGGATGAAATTGGCGCGCTCATCAATGACGATGCAGAGGAGATTGAAGATGAACGAGATGATCTTGATGAAGTATCTGAGACCATTGACTCAGGAGAAGAGATTGAAGAGATAGAGTTGGCCAAAGAAGACCGACGATGGCAAGAGTATGCTTGAGGAGATGAAGTCAAGTGAGATGTCCACTTCTCGCTTGCCTGAGCACTGCACAGGCTTGTTGCTTGCGCAATGGCGAGACTCATCGATGACTTACCGAGCATATAAGATGCAGCACTCACAGCAGGAGTGTTGAACCCAGTGCTCTGGGGAGTCAGACGTGGCGTAGGAAGTAAACCAAGAGCTGGCGCAGGTTTGCTGGTGGGATAGGCAGTGGATGGGGATGGCTCCATGATATTAGGTGTGTAATATTTTGGTGTTGGGGTGGATTCGTTGGAACCATATCCAAGGGATGATCGATCGATAGCCAAAGGCGTGAGTGTTCTAGGTGATGACGCGCTAATACTTTTGATGTTTGCTTTTGCGGACAATGAGGGTACAATGCCATCAATGTTATCCAATGCAGGGTTGAGCTTCAGAATTATCGATTTCCAATCAGCGCATTGTTCGGCAACACGTGGACATGGAGCGCCAGAAGATGGAGGTAGCGACGGGGTGTATTTGAGTACGATATCGGTCCAGCGCTGGAAAACTGCATCGGTGATATGTAATCGCCAGTTGACCGCGACAAGGAATGCCATCTCATTTTGGTTAATCTCGAGAGTATTCAATCCAGAAATCTTGCTCCATGCGCGCGCCGAATAATTCCGGTCCTGCAAATACTTTGAAGCCAAAATAAGAGCTGAAAGGAACATCCGTCGACCACATTGAAGAGCTCGAGAGGAGTGCATATCGTCTGGCTGTTCCATGGTGAAGTCGGTTTTGGGTACGCAAGGCTTGATTAGTATCAGGTAGTACAAGGCAACCTGGAGGGTGGAGTAACTCGTTCGCGATCGCTTCAGAGTTTCTTGTATAAATGTACGCAGAGGAAGAACTCCTTTGACACCCATTTCGCTACGGCATGTAACCGATGAAAGGGGCCAAATAGCTTCGACAATCTGGGCCGAAGAATCTGGGGAATGGTTGAGCGCATGGACAGGGAGTCAGGATATCATAGTTAGCTTACCGACGAGGCTGTCGACAAAATTGACCTTGCGATCAGATTGACGTATCAAAGATGGAGGGCATCCTGTGCGGGTGGTGGATCCAACACTGGTCCTCCTAGGGTTCTGCCTTTGTTCCGGAGCAACTTCCACCGGTATTCTATGTTTCGGCCAAAAGGTGGCAATGGGATTCTTTTCGCAGACGCTGATAGCGGTAGTAAAGGAAGGTGGTGGCTGACTTGTGCAGCAATAACTTTCGGGTATCTCAGAATCGGAAGACGCATTGGAAATAGAAGAAGTGTCGTCGGATGTTTGCGAAGAAGCATCCGACCAAACGGAAGAAGTAGAAGAAGAAGCCGACGAGGCTATGGAAGAACTGTAAGGACCATTTTGGTATGACGTGATGTAAGGCGGCGAATTCTCTTCGGCGCAATTCATCTTCGGGGAATATTTTGTTTTTTTTGTTTGGTTGGTGAAGAGAAGTTCTATTCGAGGTAAAACTCCAGTCGCCGTCTGTACAAAGCCAAAATCAAATCGATTAAACCGTTATAGACTGTTCCTGAGAGACCTTCTGACTAGATACAGGCCCGTGCAATAACGCGTTTGTCGTTGCAGAGCTAGATGATCGAGGTAGGAGGAGGAGAAGACTAGACTTAAGAAGAGGTCGAGAGGACTGCTTCAAGAACGATATAACCGGTAGACGATGACAATGTAAGACTGGCGACTGGAGAAGATGTGAGGAGACTTAGGAGCATGTTGACCTTTTCCGACGAGTGAAATGGTAACTGTTGAGATAAATGGTGGGCTAGTTTGGTGAATTCAAACCAGCTTTCCCATCGGCGGAGACGCCACGCGACTTTGGATGAGAGGGAAGAACGAAGTGGGTGCAAGGTATGCTTTTTCCTAAATCGAGGAGTTGATCAATCGAGGTATGCAGCGAAGTGCCCGTTTGTATATGTTATGAGTGGGTTGTAGGTGGTGTTGTTGTTGTCATCGAACAAAGGATTGAGTGGAGTATGAGTAATTTGTTTGTAGGCGGAGGTGAATTTAAGTCGAAGGCGACAGAGACATATGGCGGAGAGGTGGCTTTTTCTGATTTGAAGACTGCTGTACCGTTCGACTCAGAGGTCACGATGATGTGTGAATATGAGCTTCTGGATAAGGGTAGGTAGTTTCAGGTAATTTTTCAGGTACCAGAAAGGCGTACTCGTGGGTGGTAGTCGTGGTGAGTCGGGTGGTGGTGGAGTAGTGGTGGAGTGGTGGTGGTGTTATGTGAGGTGGTGATACCCTTGAATTTAATCAAGTATGACTGGTTGACAAGTGGCGAGAGTGAATCCACCCACCTAAAGCCGGTATCGTAGTGGGAGTGGGAGAGTAGCGCGCTTGGGATTTCAGGCTTTCAGGTATCCGGTAGCGAAAATGGTAAATCGAAGAATGAACGAAAGCGAGATAAATAAAGAGTAATAAAGAGGAAAAACCAGTGAAAACCAGTGGTAAACAAGGGAATCGCGTAAAAGTCGAGTGAAATAATTTAAATAAAATAAAGAGGTGATAGGTGGCGAAAAGGAGGTTGAGGTTGATTTTAGGTAGAAGTGCTGGCTTGTGTTTGAATTGGCGCCTGTTGGTTGGAGACCTGGAGGACTGGAGACTGGTATGAGTCGAAGGTGGTAGGTGGTGGTGGTAGGTGGTGGGTGGTCGGACTGTTAGGAGGCGGACTTTGTCGCAGGCGGGCGGGTACGATACTGGGAGGTAAAAGCGAGCAAGTCTCCAGCTATGCTTGCCGGCCGAGTAAAATTAGATTGCGTACGGTAGGGAGGAAAGGGAGAAGTCGAGATACGTGAGTGAGTATGAGTATTGGGTAGTGGGTATTTTGGGTAGTGAGTCGAATAATATGAACAAGTCTTGGATTGGGAGTTCCGTATGAGTAACTGAAATAGCACTGTTTTTTGCCTTTTATTGGGGGATTTTTCCTTTCCTTTTTTTTGCCTTTTTATATTTTCCTGAATGAAGTATAAAACAAGAGTTGAGTTGAGATAGATGAGATGGGTGGAATTTGCAGACTTCAGAGAGCCGCTGGTCTAAAAGTTCGTGGAATCATACATTTTGACGATGAAGACAGAAAAGAGAGCAAGATGCGATACAGGCGGGCATGGCCTCTATTTTGTTACGATTCTTACCCGTCCCATCACATCTGGGGCTGCACGCTGCACGCTGCCCACTGCACTCGTGTTGGCTAATGAATAATGGCCGATGAATGGCTTACGAAGGTACAACTCTTTGTACGGTGAGTCATTGGCACCACAAGCACGCTTCCTCCAATCTCTGAGAGTCTGAGATCCCTTTGCAGCCTTTTGATCCCTTTGATCCTGGGAAGTCTTCGCATCCTGGCACGCGCTAGGGCCGGACGGGACTGGGCTGGCTGGGGGAAAGGCAGAGCGGCGCATTGGTAGCCCAAAGAGCAGGGATGCGCAGTCTAACCTGGAGCTACCTAGCCGGGCAATGATGAGTCGAACGCTTTCACCCCAAATTCATTTTTCAGCCACTCTTTTGCGTCCTGCAAATCACCATCCACGATTCCTAAGCCATGAAGACGAAAAGAAATTGGTCCTTGCGGGGTGGTGGCCATTTCACCATCAGCCATCAGCCCCCATCAGACAAGCCAAGTACTCGAATACGGTGCAGTAAGTAACAACAAAGGGACAAGAACAGAGGAGAGGACGGAATTCAAAGCGTTGACGATGTTCTCCCGCCACGCCACTCTCCATGACGCGGAAAAGAGCTTCGTATCACTTCGTACTCCTCCGCGCCCAGGAACTTTAATCGTACAATTCCGACATTCTCTCCCGACCTTCGCCATCTATGTACTGTAGGTATATACGGTGTGTCGCGCGGTTCATCAATGTTACACTCTACCGAAAGGCAATGGAAGAGGGAAAAGGAATGTTGTGCCTGGCTGCCTGCCTGTCGCCAGTCTTCCAGGTCCTCTCTGCTTTCGTCTACACCTCCATTTCATCCGGCTGTAATGATTCTAATGCGCCTTGGTGATGTGGACGCGGTTGTACTTAGTATGATACTGCACCCTCAGCCCGTCTGTGCAGTCGCTACAGTTTAATGAACGCGTAAAGCATAGCCTTGCAATCAATGCAGACTCCAGGACGATCAGGACTATCACAAGCAGTATCAGTCCAACCATCTCGGCATCGGCATTTGAAAAGGGAAAGGGAAAAGGAGGTTTCAATCTCATGTTCAAGATCCGGTGTGGGGTGAATACACTCATGAAACCCATACGTATGCGTATGCGATTCCTCTTCCTCTGTTCTATTTTCGAATCTCTTCCCCCCCTCCGAACTGCATACCCAACGCTATCCATGCATCGGCCAGATGCTGTGCAGTGCGGGAAGGCTTTGAATGCTTCGATGGTGTTCGAGAGATGCAAATGATCGCCTCAGCCTCTCCAGAATTGCGTACTGATTAGCACTCAACCATTTTGCGCTCGTGGCTAGCCGTGCTAATGAAGTTTTTAGAGGGTCCAATTGCATTGCTTGCGCATTGTTCTGATGAACCAGATCTAGCTTCAGCTTATCACAATCTTATTGCCACATTCCTGTTTTTATTATCATCGGTGGCCGGCAGAACGGCACCCGTGGCATGAACAATTTACCGTAATATTGACTTACGGACAAACGCACCCAAGACTTCGGTTCCGGGCCACACAGAATTACTCACACCTCTTACCTCTTACCTACAGAAGGTCATCATGAAGTTGTACATTCCGCATCCGCCCAGCAAGCAGACGTTAAATCATGCTACAGAACCAAATCCATGCGACACAGAAGATATGCCAGCTGCAAGATGGGGATGATCAGGAATGGCTTCCGGATACACATGTCTGCTTCTCCCAGCCGTGTTGGCGTCCGGTATCATCGCCAGTTTCATACCCTCACATTTTACTAAGGCCGTGTTACACATCACTCAGCAAACCCGTCAGCCCCCTCTAAATCTGGAGGTTTAGGAGACTCAGATTAAGTCAGCCTTCCTTTCCTTGCTTTCGGAGCATAATATTAAATCCGAACCACATTCATAAGCATCACTGTTGCAGTTCAGTGCAGTTCCATCGCTACGTATGTCCGCACAACAGAATGGCAGCTTGTGAAAGATCACTCGACCACGATCTCGACTTTCCTCCGCGATCTCATTGTAGCATTTAACAAATAGGACCAGCTCATTTCAATAAAGCCTTCTACCTGCCATCAGTTTGCTCTACCCTTGATACACACAACCAATTATCAAATCGAAGGTATTTCCCCGCTTTCCGAGCACGCTTCACGGTGATTGGATTTGTCATGGGCAGCATCATGCTGCAGCTTGCCTTTGGCTTCATGCTCGTTCCCGGCGCTGCCACAAAATTTAAATTGATTAGTCCTGTATATTCCCCTCGTACTGTGCTTCGAGCCCTTCGTATGGCTTTCTTTTGCGCAACGGTCCGCTTCATGTACCAACCAAAAAGAAAACCTTGATAAACAACCTCACATCTTGCTTGCACTTGGCGAGGCCTTTCGAGCCTTTCGAGTCTTTCGAGCCGTTCGAGCCCCTCCTAGAATCATGATCACTCTGTCAAAGTTCTTATCCTATACGTACTTCGGGCATCTCACGATGACTCAATGTGAATCCAACCATTCTCACCCACTCTGCCACTCCCAGACTGCAAGTGCAAGCGTTGGCATCACACCCGAGCTCCAGAAAACTAGATTATGCAGCATCGGCGAATTACTGTCCTCGTATGTATTACGGTGCTATCTCTTCCCAGCCGACGAGAACAAGCGCACCTCGCAAACCATCACGAGAGCTTGAGAACGAGACACGAAACGAAGATGGCGTGCGCTTATGGGCTGGCTGGCCCAACGGTTCCAAAGCAATGAAGACATTGTATTCCCCGTCGTCATCAGGTGATGGTGAATGGCAAACAAACACATCATCTTAATGTAAAACATCTACAGCGATCATCAAGGATATCCGACGGGTACGGTACTACGGGGCCATCACCTCACGGCGAGTCCTGCTTTGGTCGCTCTCCCCGCGTAGCCCTTTCGCGCGTTGGCATTTCTGCATCGCACCGACCGGCCCCTGGCGCTGGGTGTTATTGTATTTACCATTGCGACACGAGGAAATAATAAAGGCTCCTATCAGGATCCCAAACTCTTACCTATCAGCTCAGAGGTAAAAGTCATCGATCACGATACCAGTTAAAACACGACACAAAATGACCACGCCATCTTATCATCCCATCCATCCATCCATCCATCCATCCATCCATCGTCAGTTTGTACACGGTACTCCGTAACCGCTGCTCCAGTCCACATTCGTCTACTCCTTTCCTTTCCTTTGCCTCCTCAGCTATGAAAGTGGGAGTAACTTTATTTTTCCCTCATCGACGAGTGACAATTGACTCATCCATCATCAGCAGACAGATACAATAACCCCCAAGCCTTTCTCGCCCCCGTCCGTATAGGTACCTCTTCGGCCTATATCGGCACATCCGTTTACCCCATCCCAATAAGACGCAAGATGTCTAATCCCCAAATCTAGATTCGCGAAAGCGGAAATCTTCCAGAATATCTGCACCGAAGCTCTAGCTCTATTGGAGGGATGCATCACAGTCCGGCAGGATTTTCATGCATGCCTTATATAGCAATTATACACGTTTTCATTGGTCTAGCCCGGAAAGAAGCAGAGAATTTTCAGCCACATGTTTCTGCACCGACCAGCCTCGAGGTACGGTGGCCGGTTTGTGCCGGCAGCGCGACGGTGTCTCCGATATTCTGGGCATAACCTTAACAAACAGCAAGGAAGAAAGTAACGTTCGCGATGAAGAGTCAAAACTGAGAATAAGAATTCAAATCTTCTTTTCTCTTCCTCCAAGCAAGAATACGCTACAGCAAAAGTTTGTTTTTTCCTCACGCGGTACGCTTTCGCTTGCTTCCATTTTTCCCAGCCGGCGACGACTAGGATTCAATTCCTTTGGTCCGTCCGACACCGACTTACTTTGCTCACTGAGATCGCACAGCTGCCAGGCAGGTAAGCCACTTCCATCGAAGCGAAGTTTTGGGAGGAGTTAGTGAGAAAGCATCGCGGGTTGGGGTTTCGGTATACTACTTTCAGTAGTGTACGGACTGTAGGCAGCAGTCAATCCCCAATCCCACCCCCCAGCATCGCAATCTAATGATTCGGGTCCTTGAACGCCATGAGCTTCTTTTTTTTCCAAATCTCGCTATCCCATCTTTCTATCAGGCTGAGAATTATATTATGTGCTGCTGTTATTGTTTTTGCGCTCATTCGTTGCCTGCTTCTGCGTAGGTTATATGAGATACAGCCCCGCCAGTATGATCCAAATCCAGCCTCAAGTAAGGCTACAGCTGTGTAGGCAGATTTTGTTTATTGGTTGGTGGGGGGTGCTTCTATTCCTATATTTCCATTCCAGAAAGACTAAGGCTCGCGTGCGCAGTGCGTGCCTACCTGGTCGAAATCGAAACTTTTCACTGCCATTTCGGAAATCTGGGAAATCTAAAAGCAGGGCGGTGCTGTGACTGCGACTGCGATGCGAATGCCTTGTTTCAGTTGGGGGATCGTCAGCGCATGTCATGTGATGTGAGTCACGATCTGGCACCAACGCTATAGAGCATCCTGGTTGTGGATCCTGTTACCTAGGTTACTGGATCTTGTTCTGCGCCTTTGGGGAGAAATGGATTGGGTTGATTGGGTGCTGGGTTGCGAGGTACGGTAGGAAGTTACTCTCAGCTAGGCAAAGGATCGGTGGGTGTACATACAGTATGGAGCTTATTTGATAGGTAGGTAGGTGACCTCTGCTATGGGATGAAGATGAGGCGATTTGATCACGATGAAGTCTCGTGCCTCCCTCGATGTCTGGAATCTCGGAGCTTGCGGTTGGTTGGAGTGCTGTTGTCTTACTCATTTTCAAGATAACGAATAGTTACCAAACGTTAAGTTAGCAAGGGCTGGACCTTGATTTGTTTCTTGCCTCCATCGGCGTTATGGGAAATGCTCCGAATCCGGCGGCAAGGTGGAGCTGAAATGCTACCATGTGATTGATGTGTTCGGTGCGGCTAGATTCAGCTCGTTTGCTCTGACTCTTAAGACTCTTGCCGCCTCGTGATGTTTAAGCGATTTTCTCGGTCTTTGCCTCTCGGTAGTTTAAGGACGGTGGGGTCTATTCTAGGTATGTATGTATGTAGTCATTAGCATCATGAAGTCGTGTTCGGCTTAGGAGATGGAGATTTGGGGAGGCGGGAAGGGGGCAAACCACTTTGGAATCAAGTGGTTGGTGTCGACGTGTTGGTGTTGCCTTGGTAGCGCAAGTGCTTATGGCACCTATCAATAATAATATCTTGGAATCTTCGTAAAGACTCCATCTTTCGCGGTGTGATATCCCATCCGGGTGATTCATAAGCTCACCTACTGCTCCGCTTGTGGATATGCAAACTGGTACAATCTGCTCGAGTGAGATGCATGTGGTGGGAGCCTGGCTTCACAGTGGAGAACTTTGTAGAAAGACTCTAGCGATAGTCTAGATCTTGAGATGTTCGCATGGTGCTTGCTACATATACAGTAGTTAGAGATATAGTACTGAATCAACCAAAGCAACTTCATCATATACCTTCCGCCATCTCCTCTCATGCCAACGTAGCCCAACAGTGCTTAGCAATCCTAAATGAGTCTACATGATCACTCCCAATATCCCACCCATCGCCTGTATACCGTAGAGGATAAATTAAGCTGGGACAAGATACGGTCTCGGTTATGATGATATCGATGAACAGTTCTAGGTTCAGATGTGAATCGATGTGGCTATCACAAGAGCTGAGTGTCCAATATGACGGGGGTAGAATTGCACTTTGTGCTTTTGTGTAATTGATTAAGTGAAATGATTGTATTCATTCATCCTTCTTGTTCTAGACCACATCATTCATTAGATGCTACAAGATATTCGCATGTCTACTCTACATATAGATTGGCAGCTCTAGCGCCTAGGATCGCTCCGTCATTGGAATGCCTAACTGTCAACACAAAACCTACATCTATATCTTCCACCTAACCAATCTATCTATTCAAACCATCACTCAATGTACAAACTTAAACTCCGCTCTAGCTATATCATACTCCTTACTCTTTCACCACTCTCCCTCCTCAAACTACCACTTCTCTCCGCCTCCTCTCCTCTCCTATTCCTGTCATCTATCTAACTCTGCTCTCAATCTAAACCCATCCCTCATCTTTATCTCATTCCATATATATACATGTATCCGTCTAAATCTGTATCACTTAACCTCTGCCTCCCACCAATACTTTCATTCCGTGTAGCGAGCAGCTTCATATCTACTTTATACTCCTCTTTCTCAGCTGATTTCTGTACCGGGCTATCTACCCCAATCTTCCATGTTTGCATTTCCCTTCCCTTTCAAGAAATTCCTTGTCCATTTTCCTGTTTCTTGTTTCTAACACTGGGGTTGACTCGATGGGGAGATGGAATGAGGGAGGGAGAAGTTTGGATGGTTGTTGAGATGGAAGATATGATTACTTGATTGGTATGAGCGGTTTTGTATAAGGGGTAGAGGAGATCAGGGTGCTGTGGGTGTGGAGGGTGGAGTTTGTAGTGGTGGAATTTGCGGTGCAGTAGTAAGGAAATAATATGATGTTTTGGTACTGAGTTTGATGCTTGGGGTCCGGGAACGAGGGTAGTTAAGTTCATGGGCGAGATGAGAGGGGAGACAGGGTTTTGAGTACAGGCGTGAAATATGAGGATGGCTGGATTTTGTTTAGAAATTGTGCCGGACACAGCGGCTGAAACTGTCTGTGTATGTTTCTGCGATACTCCGTGAGGGTGGTGGTGATGTGAATAGATTGGCTAGAAGATGCTTTTTGGGGGATGTATATTGATGGGAGATTTTACGGAGGTTGTGCTGGTTTTTGGGTTCAGAGGTGTGGGCCGGTATAGATTTAGGAGATTTAAGTATTGACAAGGAGGAGGAGGAGGAGGAGGAGGAGGAGATAATGGTTGTGCTGAGAAGTTGAACATTTCGATGGATGGGAGTGTTTCGTGCGTGGGATGCTCATGGTGAGTCTAGATCTACCTTTGAGAGATGGGTCATAGGACGAAACATAAGACTATGAGAGTGGTTCATCGCCATTACTTGGGAGTGAGTGAGGGGTGTATTGGAATGAAGAGGAAGCCATGATGAAGTATTGTGGGTAGATCACGTACTGCCGCAATGCACTCATTTGCGGTGCATAGGTGCGGTAGCTTGGGTGATCTTGACCGATTCATCTAATATGGGCACAAGGCCCTTCTTTATAGTCCACCTCTCTGGCCCACCTCTCTATCGCCATCCGACGTTCAGTTAAATTACATTAGGTGAATATGCCGACAAGTATTCTTTCGAGGGGGAACGGCGGTGCAATAGACGATATCACGGTGATGTCGGAGAATCATTGTTGCGGCACCGCCTTCGACAGCAGGCAGAATTTCAATAATTTTTGGAACTTTTGATTGAGCTTCCAGATTAACGATCTGATTATTCCTGCTGGGAAAATGCTGTAGCAAGATCAATTATGCCGCCCCAAAATTCAAATGGATCTTCCGGTCCCTCGAGCACCAAAAAACGCAAAGACCCCCCTCAATCGTCCTCAGGAGGGAAACCCGATGGAAGCAAAGGACGCGACATAAAGCGCGCCAAGTCCAGAGATGCGCGATCAATTATGACGCAGACCGCGGACACTGCACTTAACAATGGAGATTTGGATTTGCAAGCCTTTCTGAAAGCGAGGGAGTTTGAAATAAAGGCTCTCGAAGATGGCATGCAGAAATCGAAAGTCTCTTTAAGTACTAGAGCTTTTCAGCAAGTTCCGCGGGACATGAGGCGGAGAACAGCAAGTCATAATGTGAAGAGGGTTCCGAAGCGTCTGCAAAAGAGAGCGGGGAGAGAAATGAAGGAGGATAATACACCGACCGTGAAGGCAAACAAGAGGAAACCTAGGAGTTCGAGAAGTCATATACGACGAGAGACAGCGAAGAAATTGGGAGGTTTGGCGGAGAAGAAGAGGGCTTCTAAAGGTGTTGTGGATGCTGCTGGTATTATTACAAGAGAAGCCAGACCAAAAATACGGAAAAATGCATTGAACGCGCCACCCAAGCCGAAGTCAAAGTTTAGGAAACGACAGGTTTACAAGACATGGTTACCTACTCATCTGTGGCATGCAAAGAGGGCGAAGATGACGGATCCGAAAAATCCTTTGTGGAGAATGGCTATACCGCTCACCTCGAATGAGAAGTCGTATCGACCAACACATAGGGCGTCAGGAATTAGAGGAGCTGTGGCTTGGGATGTGAGCTATATGAGTACAATTGGTCTGAGAGGGCCGATAGAATCTCTTAGGAGAGTTCTCTCAGCTGTAGGGGTGCCGGATACAGACGTGAGTGGGCCAAAAGGCGAAAGCTGGAGGAGAGGTAGACGAAGTTGGAACGGCTGGCTCAGCAAACAAGTCAAAGACCAACAATTACAAATTAGCCCCGCGGTTGCATTCTGGGACATCACTTCTGAAGAAACCCCAGACAGTGTATCGGAAAATCCAATAAGACAAATCTACATCAGAATCCATCCTGCTGCTTTCCTTGAGACTTGGAATGAGCTACTTCGTCTTTCGAAACTACAGCGTCCAAGTATACAAATTGAAGATCTTCGGTTTGAGATTGGAAGCATTGAAATTACTGGTCCGGGCTCGACGGAAGCTCTACTTGGTATACTTCATCCGTACCATGAAGCTGAAGCGTCGAAGGAACCACATGCACAGACTTTCGCTTCTTTGGGCGGTGTTACAAACCCTGCGTCTCTACCTGCGAACTCCATATTATCATTTTCTATAATGGATCCTAGACTCCGCTACCCTCCTCGCAAAATCACACTTCCCGATCCTAATGATGAGGACGCAAATTTCTCCCTGCTCGAGACCTTATCTACTTGGCCAGCGGATAAAGCACCAGCGTCTTCACATCTGTTCAACAGGGACCAACGCTACAAAGCCACTCGCCTTCCCTCACAGAAAGCTTTAAATCGCCGCAAAGCCCTAGCACCACCAGGAGCATTTCCGTCCATCACCGAACGCGATCCATCCATACCTATTATGCTTCTGACCTCTCGCATGACGCCCGATTCATCAACCCAAGGTAGCTGGACTCTACTCGTTCCATGGAAATGCGTCCTGCCCATTTGGTATGGTTTAGTACACTACCCTCTTTCTTCTGGCGGAAATCCACGATTTGGAGGCCTGCAGGAACTGAGACAGATACACTTTGAGCACGGAGTTCCATGGTTTCCGGCTGATTATCCTGGGACGAATTCTGGATATGCGTGGGAGGTTGATCAGAGGGAAAAGAGGAAACGAGATTGGGATAAGAGACCAAAAGGGAAGAGAATTGAGTGGAAATCTGTTGATTTAGGAGGTGGGAAAAGGGGCGAAGTGGGATTGGGCTGGGCTTGTGATTTTGGAAAGGTGGTTGGATTGCCGACAGAGTCTTCAGCCGGTCAGGAGAGTACTGTGGCTTCCGATTCAACGCAGTCAACTGCTCCAGTTGAGATACCAGCTCCAGCCAAAGAACCTGATAACCCTTTCAATCAACTTACCAGCAAACACGTATCTTCTCTCCTTTCGTCTCCTGATGTAGATCTTCCGCCGTCAAATTTCCTCACTACAATCCGTGTCACGCTTCTCTCCCGCGGCGTCGCCACACCTTGCGCACGTATTTACCGTCTGCCATCTTCACCTCTACTAAGCAACCCCGATTCCACAAACACAACATCCACTTCTACAACCTCTCCTACCCTCCGCGATCAATGGCTCTCGTTGGTCCCCGAATCAACGAAATCTAAGCCTCTACCCAACTCGAAAAAACGACCCCTTCAAACACGCATCCCCCTCAACACGCCTCTTCCGCAACGTGTTCGTCTCCTAGCTCAGCAGCTTCTTCAAAATCCACCGTTACCGTATCCGAAGGTCAAAGAGGAAGAAGATGATTACCCGATTGTGCCGGATGAAGATGATTTAATAGGCTTTGTGACGACTGGGGAGTATAATTTGGCGGAGGGGAAGGCAGTTGCGCTGGGTAGTGTAGGGGTGAAAGGTTTAGTTGAAGGGGTGAGGAGGGATAGGGATACGGATGGGAAGGAGGGCAAAGAGGGAAGATGGTGCATAGTTAGGAATGTTGGGGAGAAAGTTGGGAGGCTGGCTAGGTGGGATCTTGTGAGGTGATAAGGTAGGAGTGGCCATTTTACGAAGGAGCTTGGCTGTTGAAAAGAATCTGTCCGAATGTTGGATATCCATACGATACCGTAATAGCTCATGCGTCTTTGGGTTTGCAGATTACATGTCCCAAGATCTGAACGCGAAGGAGCGGGTGAAAAGTGGCCTATGGAGCCGCCACATAGCCAAGGAGTCTCTGACGAATCAAGGCTGGCTGGGTCATTGTTGATATTTGATACTTCGTCCATCCATTCTCTACGTTACGCCTCTGTACATGCTAACACTCGATGATCATCACAAATTACAGTATCGCGCCCCTACTTTCCTTCAGTATCGTCCAAATTTTCTCAATTGACTCCACAACCTGCTCAGGTAACTTTCCCTCCCCAATGCTCCCCACATTCTCACTGATCTGCTCCAACCGGCTCGCACCTAATATAATAGCATCTCCACCTCCGCCCCCCCCAAGTTTCTCCTCTGGGTTCTCCATCACCTTCATGTCCTCATTCCTCGCCACTGCTCCTTCCAGAGCCGAATGCCAACATATCCACCTCAGCGCCGCACTCCGAGAACTAATACCAAGTGGAGCTAAGATACCTTTGAGTTCTGCCATTGCTTCATGGAGTTGTGGGTCACCGTAAAGGTTCTGGAAGAATTTACCAAGGGGATTGGTGCTGCTGAAACGGGTTTGGCTCGGAGCCTCAGGTTGCGGTTCAAGCGTGTATGTTCCAGTTAGAAAGCCTGCTGCTAAGGGTCTGTTTGGCGTTAGTTAAGCCTGGGGAGAGAGAATGAGATGTTATATAGGGTTAAAGAGAGTTGATTATTCAATGGAGGGCAAAATACCGAAATGCATAAAAGTTCAGTTTCAGCTCCTTCAGAGTAGGAAGTAACTCGCTCTCCATACCCCTCGTGACGAGATTATAGTCACCTTGGTAGACAGTTGGTTTTACAAAACCGTTCTCTTCGCAAACGCGTACGAAATCACGGACTTGCTTGGGAGAGTAGTTGGAAAGACCGAGCTAGGTGATAGTTAGCTATGTACATATGTCGTTGCTGGGTGGAATGGAGCGGGTTCAGATGGTGGTCAATACAACTTACTCTTCTAAAAGCCCCTTTCCGATACTGCGAGTCTAGTGCAGCGGCTTGCTCGAGCAGAGGGGTTTCAGGATCTGGGCGATGACAATACAAAATATCGACTTGCTTCACTTTCAACCGTCCCAAGCTCCCCGCCAACGAGCTTTCAATGGCTTCGAGACTAAGTTCTCCCTCACCGTTCCCAGCAGCTGGGTTGGTGAAGATTTTCGTACTAATAGAAAATCCCTGCTCGGCCGCCTGGACTTCGCCGAGAAGAGTCTCGGATAATCCGAATTTGCCGGGCGGATAACGAGCTGCGGTGTCGATGTGGGTTATTTGGTGGTGCTTGAGGAGGTCGAGGAGGGCTTGGACGGAGGAGGCGGTGGGGAAGTTTTGCCCGATGGTGGCGCCGCCGAAAATCAGGGTTGGGGAGGTCATGGTGAACTTATACGTAGTGCTTCTGGGCTTGAGAATTTCGGGAGAATAGATAAAGTGAGATGGAGGCAGGTTAGGTGTGGAAAATTAGAGAGGAGCTTATTATTTCCTGAGGTGCAGTAGTTCACCAGCAGTTGCAAGTCTGACTAATATCAGTTCTTGTATCATTGGTGGATAGGCTTGGGTTGCTGAATGCGAACGCCGATGCATAAACTCATACCAAAACTTACGATTGTTCGTATCCCCTTTCTTATTTTCCTCCATAACGCTAGTACCAATAATCACACACACACTTCTTAGGTAGCTTCCTCTCTTCAACCCTCCTTTTGACACACGTATTAGCTACACCGTGACCACCATATCCCTGGACCAACTAACAAATAGTCGACCTCAAAGCCAACTGTTGGGAACTAACAATTGAGAGGAGAAAAAGCGAACGGCAATTTGAAAATAATATTGAATATTATTATAAATACCTTCACGGCTTCCTCCATATTTAGTATCGACCTAACAGATTCGTGATCTCAATAACTATCAGTTTATTCTCAATATCACTAGGCTCGCTACTGTAATTCGTATGTGCGTGCGTATTAGAGTATAACCTCAATATCAACCGCTGTACCGCTATCATATACTATTCCCTATACTGAATGAGGGGACTAATATGTCGCCCGACAATTTGTCGGCCCACATTTGGACTCTGGGTGAAATCGCAGACGATATTGTGTTAATTGCTGTGTATTAATTTACAGCAGGAAGAACTAGTCTACTCTCCTAATCTATCTACTATGTACCGAGCACGCCTAGGATCAGATGCAGAAGTCATGATGTTGTTTGTATTGAGATATAACAGACGAATGGTCGCGGATATAGTATGCCTAATGAAGACAGTTATTGTATACTGGTATCTCTCCTATCGTGCCATATCGTGACAATTTCAGCTGTATTGCTCAACAGCATGGCATAAAACCCCACAAGGCATAAATCATCATTAGAGAATTCGAATGAAATCAGAGCTTTGTGATTCTTTGAAATAAGATTGGAGAGATCAATATAGGATCTCGATACCTGGTGCGTAGCATATTTTGAACGAATACTTTGGTATGATAGTTGCTTGTATCTTGTGTGCCTAGTAGGAAAAGTGGAAATGTACGTTGAAGTTAGACCCCTATTCGCATATGTTTATTGCATTGGGTTCGGTAGTGGGTCCCATAGCCTAATTATACGACTGGAAGGCGGGGTAAAGGTTGCTAATACCTGGCCGTAAACCTACATTACTCGGTACTGTACGGTCGAAGTGGCTACCTATCAACGTTTCTGATCGGTTTACACCATATAACTATACACAGTCAGATGCAGAGTAGTTTTCGCTCGTATAACTTTACGAATCGTGCACTATCTAGACGGATGAAACCCTCATAAATCATGATGGATTTCGAAGCCCAACCCGAAAAATCAAGGAATAGTCACGAAGGTCAGGAGTCAATTCGCCGTCACTAGGAGGAAATGGAGAAGAGCACCACACCTAACGTCCTCATCTCCGGCACCGTTGACCTGGAGCCCGAGATAAAGCACCCCAAAGGTATTAAGCTAGCCGTTATCATTGCCTCGTTGGCTGCGTCTGTATTTTTATGCGCGTTGGTAAGAAAAAAGAATGCGGCCCTGATCATCGTCGCTGTGCATTCGGTCGTACTAAGTTTCCCCCAGGACGAGACAATTATTGCTACTGCAATTCCCAGAATCACCGATGATTTCAAGGCTCTTAATGACGTTGGCTGGTATGGCTCGGCCTAGTACGTAGTCTCATCTGCTCATTCCTCAGCATATCCAGGTCAATTGATTACGCATCCAGTTTCATGACCTTCGCTGCTTTCCAACTTATCTTCGGGAAACTCTTTACTTTCTACTCGATCAAGAAGGTCTTCGTGGCCTCGGTTGCGATTTTCGAAGTAGGCTCTTTGATCTGTGCAACGGCGCCGACGTCAATTGCTTTTATCATTGGTCGCGCCTGTGCTGGGCTTGGGAGCGCCGGCATTAATGCAGGTTTTATCATGCAAGTCGCCCAATGCAACATCTCCCATTACTGGGGCTCTTGCTTATACAGAACAAATTAGCATTCTGGCTGCATCTCTGCCTCTAGAGAGGCGCCCAATCTTTGTCAGCTCATACAGTGGTATGTATGGCATCGCCGCTGTCGTAGCTCCAATCCTCGGAGGGTATTTCACAACTAACTTGACATGGCGCTGGTGCTTTTACATCAACCTTCCTATAGGCGGGAGCGCGATTCTGGCTATGTCACTGTTCTTCCATCCACCACCTAAATCAAAACAGTCGTCCTTCACGTATCGTGAGATGTTCAACCAGATGGACATACCAGGGACAGCAGTCCTGATTCCAGGTGTGATCTGCCTCCTGCTTGTGCTACAATGGGGCGGCCCTGTCTATCCCTGGAGAAGTACTCCTATCATTTGCCTGCTGGTTGGCTTGGGGGTGACCGCTACGACTTTTGTCACCCTCCAGATGCGGAAAAAGGATATGTCCACCATACCTCCTCGAATAATCAAACAGAGAAGTGTAGCATGCAGTACTGCTTACGTGTTCTGTGCAGGCGGGGCCCTCAATGTCTTTCAGTACTTTGTAAGTTTCTGTCACTTGTCTAGAAGTGAACGTAGTTTCTAAAAATGAGCAGTTACCAATCTGGTTCCAAGCTATACAGGGCATTAAAGCATTCGATTCAGGCACCCGCATCCTACCTACTACATTGGGAACGGTACTCTTCTCCTTTGTTGCCGGGTTTGGCGTTGCAAAGACAGGTTACTACACGCCGTTCATGATAGTTGGTGCTGCCTTACAGCTCATCGGTGCTTCCCTTTCAACCACTTTCCACGTCTCATCGCCAGCTACACAATGGGTCATCTACCAGTTAATTTTCGGTGCTGGAGCCGGGCTCGGTATTCAGCAAGCGCACACCGCGGCTCAAACAGTTCTTGCAGCTGCAGATGTTCCTACCGGAGCTGTGATACTTATTTTTGCGCAGATCATGGGTGGCACTATCTGGTTATCGGTGGCGCAAAACATATTAACCAGCCAGTTGCTTCATGGGTTGAAAGACTCCGTGCCTAGTCTAAATTCACAGATGATATTGGACATGGGTGCCACTGAATTGAGAGGTCTAGTTGGGGCACAAAACTTGGATGGTGTACTTGTAGTGTACAATCATGGTATAACCAGAGTGTTTTGCTGCGCGGTAGCGTTGAGTGCGGCTGCATTGATTGCAGCTGCAGGAATGGAATGGAAGTCGATTAAGAAGACGCGTTAAAGACGATAGAGGATATATAGAAGTTTCATCGCAGAATCCCATTAGGGTAACCTTATATATAATCTGATCAGTTTGCAAATGATACAAGACTAGATTCTGCGCGAAGTACTTGCGTATAAACCTAGGGAAAAAGGTGTACTAGGATGCTAATTCTACAACCACCAAAGTTCTGCTATCAAAACTAAATTTTCCACTCTGACTAAAATGAAGTTAAAGTCTATATAGACATATTCAATACGAAAACTAGATTAAATAAACCTCTCCAAAATTGAAAGTTCAGTGGCCGGCGTGCGGATAGTTAACTTGGTGCATCCCCAGGGGTGCTGCCGCTAATTAGGCCTGATGCGGAATCCTGCAGAAGACAAAAATAGTGTACCTCGTACCTTTGAACTTCCTCGACTCACCCTCCGCTCCAGGAATACCAATTTGAGCGGGTTAATTGAGTGAAACAAGAGATCCATTCATCCATCATAAAATGGAAAACCCCGAGAATCATGACAATCCCACCAATCCCTCCACCAACATCACCACCGAACAAACCCCTCTCCTACCACCCCTCTCCTCCTCACCCATAAACCACGAGCGACCGCACGTGCTCCATTCAACACCATCACACAGCACCACCACGATCCTAAACCTCATCTGCGGCGTGCTCTTCCTCGCCGCCTCCGCAACCGGATTAATCAACGTGCCCCTAACGAAACTCGTCGAGGATGCCGTGTGCAGGCAGTACTACGGCCGGCCCGACATCGAGGAACAGCTCTGCAAGCTGGAGACCATCCAGTCCGATGTTGCGTTTATCTTTGCGAGGATGGGTATGTGCGAGGCTGTTGTGGCGCTGTTTACTGCGTTGCCGTGGGGGATAGCTGCGGATAGGTAGGTGTGATTTTCGTTATGATTTTATGGCCCCGTGCGTGACGTGACGTTGGGGTGTTGTTTATTTATTTTGTTATAGGATTGGTCGCAAACTTGTTTTTTCGCTGGCATTACTTGGGATGGCGCTGGGTGTGTTGTTCGTGATGATGGTTTTGTGGTGGGAGGATGTCTTCCCTACGGCGTTTGTTGCGTTGGGTTCGGTGTTCTATGTTATCGGCGGCGGTAATGCTGTTTCAATGGGGATATTGTTGAGTATAGTAAGTAATGTCATACCGGATGATCAAAGGTATGTTATTATTATTACTCATCTGCCATGTTCAAAAATTGACCGATCATAGAGCTGTAGCTTTCATGCGTCTCCAAGTAAGTGGGCTGGTCGGTAGCTTGATTTCTCCAGCCTTATCGTCAGCGATGATGGCTATCACTGGTCCCTGGCCTGTTATGCCGGTAGCTGTTGCTTGTTTGGTGGTTGGTGCTATGGCGTTCTTGTTCGTGCCGGAAACTATCCAGCATAAGGATGAAGATGGCGAAGAAACTGGGCTCGATAGCCCACATATAGGCTTCAAAGACCATACACTTCGAACTCTGAGTCAACTCAAAGAGTCACTGTCAATTGGGAGCTCGCCACCGCTGTTCCTCCTCATTCTCACCTGTCTAGCCACAACACCTTTCGCCACCGGAGTCCTCCAGTTCCTCGTCCAGTTCGTTTCGAAGCGCTACAGTGTACCCATCAAGAATACAGGCTACATCCAAATGACCTACGGCCTCCTACAAATAATCCAAGCCCTCATAATACTCCCCTGGATCTCCAATCTCCTCCTCAAACCCACAATAGCACCAACATCAACACCCACCATTATCCACATTCCCAACGAGCCCAAGCGCGACCTACTCCTCGCCAAATACTCCTTCTACTCCATCCTAATCGGTTTTCTGATCCTCGGTTTCGCGCCCAGCATCGCTGTATTCATGCTCGGACTAACGATCCTAGCGATCGGCTCGTGCTACAATTCGTTGGTTCGGAGTCTGATGAGTCTTTATGTAGACGAGAAGTATCTCTCTCGTTTGTTTTCGCTGGTGGGGATGGTGGAGATTATTGGGAGCTTGTTTGGGGCGCCGATGATGGCGGGTTTGTTTACGCTGGGGATGAGGCTGGGTGGGGGGTGGATTGGCTTGCCGTATTATGGATTGGCGGGACTTTGTGGGGTTTGTATAGGGATTTTGTGGTTCGTTAGGTTGCCTGAACGTGGGGAGTCTGAAGAGGAGAGATAGAGCAGTTGAAGATTGGGGTAAAATTGTGTAGATTTATGGAGCTGATGCTCTACATTTACTTGTATTGATCACATGGAGATTAAATCCTAGGACATATTGAGTTTAGCTAGAATCCTTATAAGCGGCTGAATATGCTAAAAGGTGAGTGGGTGACTGTTAAATATCCTTAATAGCATCACTACAACGCATTCCTCCATAATCTCAACACCACTATCCCCAACATACTATCACTCACTCATTCCTTCTTCTCCCCTCCTCAACTACGACCTCACTAACACGCTCTCAAACCGGAACCTCCACCCTCACCCACGCCCTCCTCACCAATTCCCCCTACCACCAAATTTCGCAATCATATCAACAACCCGCACCACCGTGCCTCACCCTGCACCCTTTTCTACTACAATCTATCCCTTGCTAACCTAATTCTCATTGCATCTCCCCACAACCTTGCATAGTTCTCTCAGCACCCTATGCATTGCTCATCCAGAAGGTCGTGAAGGGACTTGGGAGAAGAAAAGGAAAAATATTAAGACAGATAAGTGAATAGCTAAATACACTTCCAATATGTTTTTCCACGGAAATAAATCAGTCACCATGGACTCCACCTCCCTATTTCTGAGGCAAGGGCTTAAGTTTGACGTTTAGTTCCCTGGGGTAGAGTTGAGTTTTTATGTTAGTCCATATTCGAATGCTCGAGGGATAAGTCTGGGGCGGTGATGGAAGGGGGATATGGAGAGTGCACGCGAGAGGAAAGATTTCTTTTCCACGGCTCATGGACTTTTAAAGCGACGGTTACTCTTAACGGCGCTCGGTCGTGTTCGCCTTAAGAGTTGTATGCATGCTAGAGGCGTTCGAACTTCCAACCGTATGTCACGCGATACAAGATTCACTAGAATATGTAGGTGTCCCTTCTTTACCAACATAATCTGTATCTTTAATACAAGAAGATGCGTCTATCTAACATAGGAAGGACCAGTTGTATACTGGTACGCGGACAATCGTACCTTACACATAGTGACCATTGATACATAGGAACAAATCAGAATGGCCGATATCCGGAAACATTCTTCTGTATTCGAATTTTATCATTTCCCTCCATACATTGGGATTCTGATTCTTAGTATACATAGAACCGAGAGGAGAGGGGATAAGATGGAAGTGGAGGTGAAGTAGTAAGTGAGTGGACCCAAAAGGAATTGTAGCGCTAGTAATAAATATCTTATCTAAAGGCCCATCATCATTTATGTTCGAGCACGCAAGAAACACACAGGAAGAGGAATAACATTAATTGCTGGAGAAGCAGCTATCCAAGAACCATGGTACAGGACTAGCGTAGTATGAGTATGCAAAAGGGGAATGTATCAAGGTCGAAGGAAGGAAAACTGAGGTATGTTTTGCTCTGAGAAAGGGGAGGTATGCGAGATAACCTACGAGGACTTGCATTTGCTTATGGGATCAAGATAGAGGACAAGAAGCGCCGGCCTTGAACGCATTCCGGTGAAAGTTTCCCGTCAGGACATCTATTATGAAAAGGGGTGATTGATTGATTGATTGATTGATTGATTGATAAGAAAAGGGGTATCTGCTCTTTTAGACGAATGAAGACACCAAGCAGGAAGACTGATACTTGTCGAACGGTAGGCCCACATTGTAGCAGGTATGATGAAAGGATAATGCACTTGCGGTTACCCACTGGAAATAGACATCTGGTCCTCGAATTTTGAAGTTCTCTCCCTCCCCTATTCAAAAAAGCCATCAAGCTGCTCTATTGGTAGATCTAGGCTGGTGAAGCCTCCAATGCAATGGGCGTCTGCGGGACGTAGCCGGTGCTTCAAAGCGAATACATTGCGTCGAGATCATGTCAACTGCGGAGGACACGGAAGTAGCGGCCAAGTTCCAAATGAGTATCTGGTCATCCCTATGGAAGATGCCACGAACTTTGACAATAACATGATAAGACAACTCAGGAGACAGTTCGACATAAATCACAATGGGCACAAAACTGTCATATCATTGGCCGCGCCATCCTAACGTCGAGCTGACCAGAACCGTCTACTAAAGCTAACGGATCCTTCGAACCGTCGGAGGTTTCCCCAGATTTTCAAGGATTGAATGCACCCAGACATACAATAATTACCGCCATGTTCGAATTCGTATTCTGGCTAAAACCAACAACAGGTTCCTGCATGCCCTCATTGACCAAAACCCCGTAACTAGGGTGGACGCAATCGCAAAGGGCGAACTTTTCCCTACGACATCCTAATGCGGTAGAGGAAGCCGTCCACTATCGACGAGATTGGTGGTCAATGGAATCCCTAATGCCATGCTAACCTTGCGACGAGCAACGGATATACTGCTTCCCGAAGCGTTGGATGAATGGCGTCCACACAAACTATGTAAACCGGTTGCCACTGGGACATGGTGGTACTATAGGAAAGGATAGGTATATGAGCCACTGATAAAAGTCGCAAGAAAATCAAAGGCTGACGCCATAAAACCTGCTACAATCCCTGACAATATAAGGGGGCCACTTTCCCAAACATATAAATCGCCATGTATGAACATGGTAGATCGATACCGGAAGAAGAGCCCCTGGCCGACGCAATATGGCAGATTCTCACCACGCATATCGCATTTTGGAGAATTGCATGCTGCATATGCGTAGGGAAGATCATTGGCGCGTGCGAACCAGCCAATTGCCCAGCCAAAGCCACACGACGACGTGTTCCCAGAGAGAGGCTGAATTACCTAGGTTACACTGGGTACTGAGCAGGCGGTAGGGTGCTATTCCCGATAGGTTGCAACAGTGCTGGTGGCAACGGCTGATCTTATGTATGATAGGCTTCGAGCTCGGAGATTTAAATGACAGAAATAGCATGGGTACCCGTACAACGCAACGAACGACAAAGCAGAAATCCTCTCGGGTGTCAGGAAAGTGAGCGGACGTCAACCCGAAATCCTTGAAACAATTGGACACATGCACGTGAGATTGTATCGTAGTACTGGACTTGCGGTTACCGTGCTGCCACGCTGCGGGATGAAGTAAGAACCCAAGTATTCCTTCCTGCCTTACTGACTGACACTTGGACATTGACATAGACGGGAAATGCTTAGTAGAAACCCTAGGTTCCATCCATGGCCTATATCTTATTGCGATGCATAAGGGCGTAAAAAGCTATCGATTTTGACGAGAGGGGGAAATGTAGGTAAGCCAAATTTCTGTGACTGGGAATGGACTTCCGAGTTCTTTCCATTTGAGATCAAACGTCCTCGAAGGCTCGAACCCGATATTGCCACATGAGAAACTTGGTCAGCACTTTTGTGCTCTGAGATAAGATAAGAGAAAACTAGGTAGCAATAAACACATTCAACGTTTGGTGTATGTGTAAGTGCAGTGGGTGCAGGCGCAGATAGCCATGACAGCTCATAAGTGGTGACCGCTGAGTAGAGTGATACTTAGTAGTTACAGTAATGTGATTTGTACAGATGTAAACATTAAGCACGGATGAATATGATTCGCGAATCAATTGATTGGTGGTGCAAAAGGCGGCCTAGATTTATAGGGGATTTTGATTTTCTGCATCTCGATTCGATCAGTCGGCGCAGGCCTTCTTGAATTACTTGTCCAAATTGTGGAATTCCGTCCGCAACTTCGGGTTTGAATAGGACAGCATTATGGATCCTCAAGCGCAGGTAATTGAAAAGCTTGGGCGTGGGAACGTCGATCAATCATCGAGTCTTCAACGTGTGTGCGTTGGAGCGACCTGGATATCGTTGGCTTTGCGTGTGCATTCAGCGTATTGAGACATCAGCAGCTGTTGTCCTCTCATCCTCAGCTTCATCTTCTTGAACTACAGTGATCTGAGCATGGGTAGGATTCCAGAAGAGAAGAGGTGCATCTTCTCACGACACGACATCAGAGCACAAACACCGTTGCCATGCTGTTCGACGATCATGTCAACAAGTCGCAGGCCCTCACGAACAGGACGAAAAAGCCTAAAATAGTATTCCGTTAGGCCTTCCTTCTAGAAATCTACGCCTAACTAGCCCTAAAATGAGCGGTCGGTCGATCGACGTCTGACCCATAAAGACCCGTAGAAAAGTGGTGGATCCGAATGGGACCATTTCTACGTCTCCCATGAAACCTTTCCCACTTTTTATTTTAATTTGTAAAGCTTGATGAATCTCATTCGCGGCAGCACTAGAACGCGTCAAACTTATGGAGCGGAACCCAGGAAGACGCATGCTCGTTCTCAGCTCTGATGGACAAATGGATGCCAGGACTCGGAATCGGACTTATTGACGTTCTCCTCTTTGATGGATAATTGTCGTGGAGCTTGCGCGGGCCATTGTAATGCGTGGGGGTGTTACGACGAAGATGATCGTTTTACATCTTGCTGATGCTGGTGTTTGTGTACTGTACATTGTATGAATGCAATTCGTTCAAAGTTTCGTTTGGAAGCAAGATATCTCCGGCCGTGCCGGCTCCCTATCAAAAGGGGTTCCGCGTATTGCGGACATCGTTATCGACGAGTATACCGGTTTTCCAGTCAACCCATGTTCTCGCACATTTAAGGCCTGCTAGGATCAATACGGCACCGAGGACTGGCTGCTGTCGTAAAAGTACGCTTTACCTCGCACGGACATTACTCTCATCGTCAATGCCCCTCAAGCGGCTGTTCTCCCAAAAAGTCCATCTTTTCGATATTAACGACTGTCGTCTGAGCTTTGAGACAGAAGCCGTCATCGAGACAGGGTGCTTCAGAATGACTTGAATTTCGGCAGGCGGGAATCAAGACCTAGATTCTCGGCAAGCCCACACGCCCAGGTCTTCATAGAAGAATTTTCCAGCTACTGTACACACCCGCTTGTACATCGTGCATCGACGAAGATCTGCCATGACAGAGGATGATGGCCTCGGCTTTCGAGAAGAAGCATGTCCCCCGGTGAATATCATTGGCTAGGTACGAAGTAGAAGCTGATTCGAAGGGTGGAACATGCGTGAGATGGGGGGCATTGAGGATACTTTTGCTGTGGATTTGCGGTATGTACGAAGATTGTTTTTCGCGAAAAGGCTCAAGAGGAAGAGAGAGCCTATCGCTCGCGCCTTAGAAATTTCGTACTCGGCGCAAGGACCAGAGCTCGAGGATTGGAGTCATTGGCCAAGCTGGCGTGGGAGCTATCCTGCTATGCTGCGATCCCTGCAATCGCAATCTTGAATTGCACAGCCTGGTGTAAAACACATTATTTTCACCCCTGAAGCCCTGCAGCAATTTTGTCATCGTTTCTGTCAGTAAATGTCAGTAGAACCACGGACACATGTATCTATTTTGCATCGCGCCTCTTTCCGACATGAAGCTCATCCAAATCCTCCAGGGCTGGTTGTGAACACCGCCCGCGCTCACTTTAAAGGGGGCACTACTACGAGGATGACAACTTGGCAGGAAGGAAGTGAGTAGCATGGACTTAATTATTGATGTCAAAACGGTCAGACAGAACAACAGGACCTCGTCGACAGATGACAAAGTAATCTTCCAAGGCAAGTAAGATAGAGGATAGGAGAGAGGTATATTGAAGGAAAAACGGGTATATTCCCAAGGTAGGTTAAGACGAACCATATAAGGATCTGACAAAGTTAATAGTACCGGTTGGTAATGTAATGCACCCGTATTCCGAAAGTTTCTGTGTCCACTATCCACTGTCCACTGGGATGTACGAGGGTAAGTTCTCGAAGTTTGAATTTTCCCTTCGGGTCGTTCCTCTCTACTTCGTACTTCGTATGCCAACTTGAGACTGTCTGAAAAATAGAGACCCTGATACGACAGCTTTATCAAGGTTGGTGCCTGAAAATCTACAAGTACGTTCATTGCATTCGTAGGTTTGCATTGTCATCCTAACTTTCAAGGGGTATGAATGTCCCTTCCCATCCCTTCCCAAAAAAGATTGCACAGCCCATTTTGACAGATTCATTGCTACTTCTTCTGATGTTTTGATAGAACTACCGGCTTTCCGTACCCAGCGGCGAATCAGGAATTTCGCGATAATTCTGAGGAGGTACACTGGTGGTGCTTGGTAGAGAGAGGGAGGATAGCTAGACCATCGACGAGTAGAGGACGGGACGTAGATTCAGAACAGAAGAACTACGGGATATGTGACGGGCCAAACGTCTCAAGTACCGGTGTGATTAGTAATGCGATACCAGCAAAAGATAGAGTTTCCTATTCACCGCTGCTGTCAAGCTCAAACTGACGGTTTCCTCCATTGACAAGTTGATGCTTATTGATATCCAAAAGACCTGTTCTCACCCTTCGCTATTACCTATTAGAGTATAGTGGGAACCAATGGCGTGAAGCGCGAGGAGTGCCATTAGAGTTAACGCTCTTTGCCTGGCCGCGTACCGTAGCAAAAACAAAAGGTAGCGACCAACGACCAGCGAACAGTGAACAGCAAACCCGACCCCGGGCCCGAACTCGTAGAGGATATCTACCCCCTCCCCTCTTTGATACATCCAGATCAAGCTACTCTTATCTAACACCAGAGGCACCAACACACGTTCTGAGTCAAGGGAAGAAGAGGAACAGGAAGAGAAAGTCCCAGGAGGAGGGAACAGGAAGAAAGAGAGAAAGCAGCCGGGGAAGAAAACGAAGAATTATAAAAATTATAAACAAATGTCATGCGCAATTGTGCAAGTGTATGTATATATACACGTATACTTATAGACACTTTACACGGTACAGGCCAAGAACCAGCTTTTTAACTTTGGATTACCTCATTCGTCCTTTATCTTGGCTTCCCAAGTTCTCCATTCTCCCTCGTTCTTGTCAAAAACAACCACCACCACTTTCCTCCCTCCCTCCCTCCCTCCATTGCGCCCTCCTTTCGAAATTTCCCTCAAATGCTCCACGACCAGGGGTGCTGCAATACTAAAAGCTATTGACCAATCCAACACGTTTTCTACCAGCGTAGCACGCGAGTAGCCCGACCATTCACACATACTTCGTGCTTCCGCAGGTAAACTAGAGTAAACGCCTTTTTCTTCCCTCGCACCTCCGCACTCAACTCACATCATCAGCCATCCGACATAATCCACTCTCTTTTTTTGGGTTTGAAAATCCACACATTCACCACACTCCAAAGCCTCCCGGTCTTACGGCGTCACACTCGTTTTAGCATTCACCTGAGATTTCTTAATCGATTCCGACAAGAAAATTAATTAGATCTGCTAAGCTATCGTTTGATACCGAAACAGGAGGACGCAAAAAAGTTGGCAGAAGCAATTATAAGTCACGATAACTTTTGGGACCAATTTGGAGGCGACTCGGTCTATCGAACGGACGAGGGTCGGCATCTTGAGCTGCTCTAATCTCAAACTTGGTCAATAGGCCTTCACTCCGGCCATAATGGCGCCCGCACCTCCCAGATTGAGAATTCTATCAGGTTTGTCTAAAGTCTTCATGTTCATCCTCTCTACATCCCCCTCTGCTCTGTTCTGTTTACATCGATTGATACGCATTCTTCTCTGCCTGCCTATCGCTTGCTACAAGAAGAAGGGTCGGTGTCTCGGATATCTGCAGATACTCTTATTTATGTTGCTGGCACAATGAGTAGCAGCGAGCTAATCAATGTTTGTGTAGTTGGCGGAAATGCAGTCTCTGCTTTCCTCTCTTGGCGGCTCCAAGCTACCAACGCCTGCGACGTAACATTAGTATGGAAATCTGGGTTTGACTCTGTATTTCAATATGGCATATCGTTTAAGTAGGTTAAGACACCGTTCCTATCAGAGAAACTGTGGAATAACACTAGGGCAGATCCACAACTTTCGGAAATGAGCGATTTAAACCGCGACATGGTAGGTGTTCCGTCCCCTGTTATTAGAGCCAGCACTGATATCATTTTTTAGTCGTCCGCGCCCCCGAAGAAGCTGCAAATAATAAGGAAGGCCCTTTCGACTACGTTCTACTTTGCGTGAAAGCTCTCCCCGACGTATACGATCTCGCGGCAGTCATCGAATCAGTCGTTACACCACAGCATACGTGCATCTTAGTCAACACGACACATACACTGGGTGTAGAAGCACATCTCGAGTCAAGGTTTCCCAGCAACGTTGTATTATCTTTGGTCTCTGGCGCCGAGATAGTCCAGCTTGGAGCGAGCGAGTTCGAACAAAAAGGGTCCACTGAGATATGGGTAGGGCCTGCAAATAAGAATCCCTCAATGCCTAGCACAATACAAGGAGATATGGCGGATGCCTTAGCAATGACCTTAAGTGGTGGGCAGGTCGATTGCCATGTTTCCCCAAACATCAGACAGCAGCAATATGAAAGGATGATCGGGTAAGCTTGGATTCTCTTGTTAGAAAGCGATTAAACTGATTTGTGCACTTTAGCCCAATCGCATTTCATCCACTGAGTGTGATTTTCGAAACACCATCCCACGCAGCCTTACTGGAAAAAGTTGGAGTAAAATCCATGGTCTCAGAGGTCTTCGATGAGCTGGTCAACGTTGCCCAAGCACAAGAGTGCACATTTCCACCTAATTTCAAAGAAAAGGTCATGCAGGAGATGACCAAACCTACAGAGACAAACAGCATCATGTACCAAGACTACGCCGCGAAACGACCTATGGAGGTTGAAACTTATCTAGGCTCACCTATCAAGCTCGCTCAAAGCGTCGGGATCAAAGTACCTCGAATTGAAACCCTGTATGCAATTCTTCACAACGTCAACATCGTAAACCAGCAACGAAAAGAAGTCGCTTTAACGCCTTCCCCAATGGTACCACCTATGAGAATGTCTTCCGCGCCTCCCCCAAGGCCTGCGATGAACGGCGGTCCACCAAACGGTGCTGGAAGGGGAAGAGGTCGTGCGCCTTCCATGGGTGCCCCTCCACCAGGCATGCGACGTGGTCCACCTCCGATGAATGGCGGACCGCCGAATGGTCACCCCAGAACCCCAAATTCATATCCTCAACGAAATCAGTCAAGACGAGGGTCTATGGAAGGCAATGACCTTGAAGAATTCAGTCATCTGGTCTTGTACGACGACATCCCAGAAGGCGGTGAATCTCCGTTCCCTGGAGATGGTGAACTGACGCTGCGGGAGCGCGAGCTAATGCTCAGACAACGTGAAATGGCATTGCGAGAACAGGAGATGCGGATGCGTAGGGGTGGACCACCACCAGGACCTCGACGAGGTCCATCAACACCATCTGTACGAAATGGAGGCTTCGATGATGACGACGACGATGATTACTACGTCGACCCTGCAGATGTACCCGCAGTTCCATTGATTGACCCTGACAACTTCGACATGATGAGTGTTACATCTAAACGAAATCGGAAACAAGTACCAAGCAAGCAGCAGTTGCGGTCTAATCCAGAGTTTGGAGACGGACCTACCCCTCCTCGACGAGGCGGCGGATTTTTACGCGCCAATTTACCTAGAAACCGGTCAAGCGCGAGAATAATAAGCCAAGTACCTGGCTTACACGACAATCTCATGGACGATCCATTGATGGGTTACTCGTCTAACCGCTACGGAAATGTGGATAGAGCACAGATGGGCATGGATTCAAGGACTAATTCCCTGACATCTGCTAGACTGGATGAGTTCCAATATGGCGCAGCTGGTCCACCAACGAACGGACAGGGAGGACCTTATCCTAGACGGGCAAGTCAATCGCCCGGAAATCCCTACAGTCCACAAGCAGGGAGAGGAAACAGAAGACCATCACCACCCAACGGCTATATGGGAGGCCCTGCCAACGGTAGACCTTCACCTCCAGCAGGGGGTATGAAGCAACCAGTACCACGACATCCTCCAGGACAGGGAAATATGATTGCGCCGCAACAGGTTGAGCAATATGTTGGGGTGAGCGCTCTCCATCAATCCAAAGGTGCTATGAACGTACGAAGTCTGACTGGAAGTGCCAGCGCTAGCGCAGGGAGTGGTGATAGCGGCGCCAGCGCCAACCTTGACTCGGAGCCCTCTGCCAACAGCAGCCAGAGTAGCCTCGGACGTCGCCCACCTATCGGGGTGAGGTAATTGAAGATAAACAACCAGAAGATTCGTTGATATTGGTCATGTTCGGAAGTCGGCATCATGTTCGTCTTGAATGCGAATGTCATACCAGTTTACCTAATTCAGCTTCGGATTTCTTCTGATGGACGGTCTTTTCTCTCTCCTTCGACTGCATATAAAAATTTCCGCTTTTCTTTCTACTCTGCTTTAATCGGTTCAACTACCAGAATATGACTTTTCTTGTGGAGGGAATAATGATGAACACTCAATTAGATTTTGGTGGGGTATGAATGGAGGAGCATCGCCGTTTCACGTCCCGGAAGAGAGATGGAAGAGTACATACGCATGCGCTTGCGAGACTAATCGCACACTTTTGTTTTTCCTTTCTGGTAATATTGCATTGGGGATGGCGTCATTGATGTCTACTGCATATAATTCCGATTTTCCTTTTTTCTCTCCATTGTTGTTGCGTCTGGCGCCAATGGGTGACCGAACAACATTCTTTTCTTTTGTTGATGGACAGTGATGGGTAGGGGGATATCGGGGGGTTCTTCAGTATACGACATATAAAGGTTTTTCTACTTTCCTTTCCTGATTTTGACGGGGAGGGGAAGATTCTGTTCGGCGCTGTGTATCAATCAAATTTTGGGAGGCTAGGAGATAGGCGGTATGCAATAAAAATACTGCGAGGTGGTGCTTAAAAGGAATCAGATGAAAATGAAGATGATGGCTATGAGATATCTATTTGCTGTTGGTTGTTGGTAGACGAAATGGATGGGTTAGGTGTAGGTGGTTGTATAGAAAGAGTCTTTGAAGGAACGACAGGGGGGCGAAGGGGAGACGAGAAAGCTTAATGGGAGCCAGGAGAAAAAAAAATAACAGGAATCCCCAGTCAGTCATTTCCGGCAACAAATACGAGAGATAGTTTTGAACAGTGTTTGTGAAAGCCTTTTGTTGATGTGATTAATAGGTATGCTTGTGTGATACGGAGGAGATGAGAGGAGGCGGGCGTGCGTCTGGTCAGTGCTATGTGATGTGTGAAGTGTTTGGAACTCCTGCCTGTGCTGCCAAGGGGCTGTAATCTTTGAGTGCAGGAGTTGTGTTCTGGAGCTCAGATATTGGGGTTGTAAACTTTCGGGGATAAACACATGAGGGGACTGGGACTGACCGAAGAGACAGGTCGAACAAAGGTGGAAGTACTGTAGTGACACTCGCTTCAATCAAGAGCATTTGATTGGGATATGAAATCTTTATTACTCGTGTGAACTATTGATAACTTTACCTACCTCCCATCGCCGAATTGTAATGCCTACCTCAATACTGCTCTTTACCGTTATGGCAAGCCACACTCCACTGACGCGACGCGTTTATCGGCGCACGGCGTGGCTGAAAAGAGCGGTGGCAGAATTTCTCACAGCTTCTATCTATCTTTCGACCTTGCGCATCGCATCATCACTTCAACCTCAGCGACCGGAGAATACCACGTTACTACATATCAGGCACTTTTACGACAAGTTCCCGCTATTCAATGCCCGCCAAAGATTGCGATTAAACAATAGCAAGAAGGAGGAAAAGGAGAGGCAAGAAGAAGGACGACTAAGTTCGAGTTAAGGACCATTGGAGGAGAAATCGAAAGCAATGCCGAAGGAAAAATCCATTAATCCCGCGCAGGCGGCGAGGAAGGCTGAAAAGGCTAAGGCTATTAAGAAAGGTGTGTTAATTTCCTCTGGTTTTTGGTTGATTGGGCTCAGATGTCGTTGGATTGGAGCTGTGCGGGTTGTCCTCAAATTCATTGCCCGGAAGTTCTGTACTTTACTTCCCTCTTCTGCCATCACCTCACTTACCGCGCCCCAATCACTTACTGACGTTCTACCCATAGGCAAAGCAACACTGCAAGCGCAAAAAACGGAGCGACTGGCGAAAAAGAATCCCTTTCATCTGCAAAAACAACTCGATGAATTGAAGGCCGTGGAAGAATCCGGTGGGAAATTATCTGCGCATGAGAAGAAGCTTGTGGAGGGTCTCGAGAAGGAGATCAAAGCTGTGAGGAAGGCGAGGGAGGAGAAGGGAGTGGTGGATGAACCTAGAGGTGCTGCTGGGGGGAGAGGTGGGAGAGGAGGATTTGGTGGGGGAAGAGGTGGGGCAGGGGTTCTGGGCAAGAGGAGGAGAGATGGAGATACCGATGAGAGTGAGAGTGATGAGGTAGATGAAGAAACGAAACGGATTCCGATGCCGAGAGATACACCGCCGCCGATACCGAAGGAGGTGTTGGATAAATGGTATGCAAAGAGGAGGGAGAGGTGGCAGAAGCGGAATGCGAATGCGAATGAGACGCCGTTGGGAGGGAATGATCGGGGAAGTTTTGGTGGGAATAATGGGGGAATGGGTGCTGAAAGACCGAAGATGGAAGTCAAGACCGTTTATGAAGCTAAACCGGTAATAAGAGATTTGAGGAAAGAGGCGACGGCTTTTGTGCCGGCGGTGGTGAGGCAGAAGATGCAGAGGGGGAAGGGGGAGGGAGGGTTGATGGAGGAGGATGAGTTGGAGAGGTTGGAGAGGGAGGGGTATGTTAAGGGGATGGGTGGGGGAAGTGGTGAAGGGAAGAGCGAAATGGATAGGGGGGTAGAAGGTGGAGGTGGGGAGATAGAAGGTATAGAGCAAAGGGGGGCAGGAGTGGGAGACATGAATGTTGAGATGGAGGAGGTGGAGGATGAGGATGCTTAGATGAGTAGGTAGTATTCAATGTGTGTATATTCATTAGAACAGCAGAGATGGACTACCAAGAGATTAAATGGGTGATATTAAGCGAGCGAGGGATTTGAATTTGATACCCAAGTGTTGAGTTGAAGCTGTGCTATCTTTCCACCAATCCATTTATGCGGGAATTGGGGGGCTGATGGGGACAAATAGCTGGAGCGCTTGACGGGATAGCTGGCTGGTGTGGAATGTGTGGGCTTTCAAGCTGTGTGTATGCATTGCGACGGAGTTTGGGTGGGAGATTGAGGAATAGTTGGAACGTGATTGGTGGTGTGAAGTTGCTCGCAAATACTTTCCCTTGATTATTAATATTACCTCGCAGCTACTTCCCAGTGATTTACCAATATCTCTTCGGAAATACTTCCCAGTGATTTACAAACATCTTTCCGCAAATACCTTCTAGTGATTGCAAACATTAGACCGGATAACTTTCACTTCCATAGCAAATCGCGATGTCCCGCGACGGTATAAGAGGATGCGACAGTCTCCCCTTATGTCGAGAACTTCCACAGCCAAACGAAGTGACAATCCGTCTTCTCATTACCCTCTCCAAAATTCTTGACTGGTCACTTAATCGCTGCCTTTTACATCTACGAATCTCAAAACGAATCTCAAAACGAATCTCAAAATGGTGTCCTGGGCTATCACTGGCGCGACGCGAGGCATCGGCGTAAGTTTTCCCTGATCAACACCGCAACCACATCCGCAAATGCTAACAAGACCATCTTTGCAGTTCGAGTTTGTCAATAAGCTTGTGAGTCTACCGCTGTAAACACAGTCACATCAAAAAGGACATATTACTGACTGGGCCACCGCAGTCCAGCGATCCAAAAAACCAAGTGTTTGCCCTCATTCGAAGTCGAGGAACTTCCGGTCCGCTTGAGGAGCTTGCTTCAAAGCGTAAAAATATTCATATCATCGTGACGGATATCTCCGACCCGAAGAAGTTGGCCCAGGCTGCCGCTGAAGTCTCCCAAATCACGGCCGGTTCGCTTGATGTCTTGATTCTCAACGCTAGCTCCGCAGGGCCGGAGACCAGCGCGCTACCACCAAGTGCTTTGTGAGTAAACAGGCTGAATGTGCTTGAGAGTTCAAATTGCTAACAGAGTGCAGCCATGGCAAGGAGGAAGCTCTCGAGAGGGAGATCAACGAGAATGTTTGTTCCTTCAGCTAGCACTTCAGTGATAACTGCAAAATCTGACTGTTCACAGGTCAAAACAAACGTGATCAGTAATATCTTCGTCGTCAACTCCTTCCTCGATCTCGTCCGTAACGGCAAAGAGAAGAAGATCATACTCATTTCCAGCCAGAGTGGAGACATTGAGTTCAATCGTCTCACCGGCCTTCCTAACGTGCTGGGGTATTCTGCCGCCAAGGCTGGCATGATGGTCGTCATGACTAAGTTTGGTGCTGAATTGGCCCAATATGGCATCAAGACATTGTCTCTCAGTCCAGGATGGGTAAACACGGATGCTGGTTAGTCAACGCAGGCGAATCATGTAGGCGCAGATAACTGATTCAGAACAGCTCAGGCAGTCACCGGCGATCCGGAAGTGCGCAAATTCGTGCTCAATGTGTTTCATAGGCTCGACCCCAATGTCAATGGACCGGCTCCGGTAAATGAAGCAGTCGCGAATATGCTTCAAGTGATTCAGAACTTGACGGAAGCGGACAGTGGGAAATTTTTGACACATCACGGGAAGAATGTTTTCGGAGATAGCGGAAACAATGTTGATTGGTTCTAGTCTGGAAGCTGAAAGATCTATCTTCATAGATATCAAACCAGTAGGTAGGAATAATGATAGGCCTAAGACCAAGGATTAGGCAAATAGCGGCATGAACGAAACTCCACCCACAACCGCATTGAAAATCGTGAGATGATCGACTTCATTCTCCATATCGAGATCATGCTGATTCCACACAGCCTCAACCAAATGCTGAATGAAATGAACATGACTTGATCTTCGTCTTCGATCTTGCCGACTTTGTTCAAAGACGTCCAGGACAGCAAGTCGCTGATTATCGTCAACTGCTTCGCAGGCGATAATGAACAATGGCCATGCGTGCTGGCATGTTACCATCTTGGTCAGCAGCAATATTCCCTCTCTCACTAGTCGTCTGTGACGGAATTCTATCCCTGAAACGCGGTGCACTATCCGATTGACATATATCAAGCATGCAAGTCTATGGAGATCAGAGACCATGGTGTTCCGGGATATCGGTGTTGAAGATTGTATGTGGAGAGAGCCGTAATATCCTACTGCTTGGGAAATGTTCTCTTCCAGCATCTTTACGCGCTCAATTCGAGCATTCGTCTCGGGGGATCTTGGGACTATAGCTAGTCTACATGTATGTACAACGAGCTGGAGGACATCAATTGGACAGCCAATGTTGGTCTCTACCTGCCGCAGTATTAGATGATGTCAAAGAACGAGCAAAAGACTTCCATTTACCTTTGAACCGCTTCCCTCGATAGCTCTAGACGATCTTACTATGGGAGCAAAGCCGCAACCTTCATAAGGTACATGCCAATGTCTGATTGTGAACTCTGCGAGGACCTCGTGATAATAAATCCAATCAAGGAAGACCGAATATTCTTGCCGAGCCAGCTTATGCATTGCTGGTGACGTGTTGATGATTCTTTTCACTGAGCATAGAAATACAACCCAACTGCCTTTAGAGTTTGAATCTGAGAGCTGTGATTGTTAGCCGACTAGACTATGGCAAGCCTGTGAGGACTGGGCGGGGTATATTACCTCACAATGATACAAAAGCATCATCGCCATCAAATTCTGAATCAGCGTCTTTTCATCCAGCCAGTTGATTGGCTCTTTGAATGATGATACCACGAGATGTTTGTAGCGAAAGCTCTTCATGTTACCGTGAAGCTGCAGCGATGCGAGAGCAAATACGCCTTGGAGGACTGGATTGGTCTCATCCGATGGATCGGAGAATGCAATTCGCAAGATAAATTGTGCTAAAACCTCCTCGTCGGTGGGTCCTAGTATCAGTGATCTTGATTCGTGGACTGAGACGTTTTGGTTAATAAGATGATTAAGTCGGGAGACACATACTACATACAGAATCCTAGTAAATGCGACTCTTCTCTGTTGATAACGGGTGGGGATAGATAGGTCGGGCTGGGGACTTTCATAGTACGAAGGTAACGAGCTATAGGTGAGTGCCGTTAGTATCAAGCAGCTTGCAAGTGTATCAGGTGATTCCCACTAGAAATATTTCCGTTCCCCAGCTCCTCCGAGAGCGATAAGTCCCAAGAAGATAAATTCAGAAACCTCTTGGCATTCGGCTGAATATTATTCACCGTATCTCGCGAGATAATTGCTCTTCTCCCGTCGCCATCCCGAGGCCAGGATAGCTGGACGCCGTAGCCTTGACAGACGCGCCGCGCTTTCGTGCAGTTGCCACATCTCGGCCGCTGCGAGTCACATCGGACTTTGCGCTCTAAGTAGAAATCAGCATGTCAACATTCGTATGGCAGGTTATCCAATCTTGGTGTGTTTACTTCTGCAAGTCCAACACCCTTTTATTGCCATGGCGAGATTCTTGGTGCTTATCCTCTAATTCGTCGTAAAGTGAATGTGATAGGGGCTCAGCCTGAAAATGAATTCATGTTGCGCTGCGAATCTTCTCTGATGCAAAGGTTGAATGCCAGCGTAGACATCGGGAGCGTTCCCATAGACGGTTCCCTCAAACATGGTGGCAGCCGAACAATCCCTACACTCGAGGCAGGTCCATATCCACTGGCCTCCGAATTAGAATAACGTTATATTAACCAGAACAAAGGATTGGTCGGCCACCGCATGTCTGACACGCCACATCTCGGAGAAAGTTGCAAAGGATGATTAAGCGGACAAACGATGGCAGATAGCCGAAGCTACGCCGCTAGGCCCGAAGTGGAGAAACAATGGACTAACAATAGACGACGTCAAATATTCGGGTTCACGATTATGAGGTGCAATATTCCGAACGAAGCCGGAGTTAACGAGCTCTCAGGCTCTAGTATGTTAAGTATTGACTGAAGTTTGGTCGCCTTACTTACTGATCCTACTTACTGAGTTACTGCAATTTTGCTACTCGTGACATTCAACGACGTGAGGTGTAAGATGTGCGATCTGCAGCATCTACTAGTACACAAAAACAGAAATCCCTATTCTTTGTCGGCAGTTATGCTGATAGTTTAGCTTCTTTGTTAATCGCTCCGTTATTAAACAAAACTCTTTGTGTATTTTTAGGAGACAATTGTAAGAGGAATCCGCTTTGTGAACCACCATTGTCACTCTCTCAGGACCGAGGAGTGGCGTCACTTTTGGGTTCAGAGCAATTGTTCGATGTTCGAAATGCATAGTCTCTACTGTGTAGCGAGGAGCTGTCTCTGACAAATCTCTATCCCAAGTGGGGAGAAATGGTTATTATTCGGAATTTATTCCTAGAGGGTGAGATGTATGCCATTCAGCTACATCAATTGCAAAATACGCAAAGACCTGCTAGGCTGCTATATAATATATACAAGGCCAAGGTGTAGCCTTTCTCGCCGTGATTCTTCTCGGAAGACCGTGTGTTGCGAGTTCACGAGGAATTCTTCATTTTCTTTTGGATCACTCCGCAAGTTAGTCGGTGCCAGTGACGACGCATCAATCTTTAATATTACAACCATTGTGGGCGTCTGAGATTCAGAACCATTAAAATAAATGATGCCATGTCTAGCCATACCGTCAGCATGCCAGTGCGAATATCCAGTTACTTGTGAACAGCTACCAAACTTACCTTTATTCACAATCAGAACAATACTCGAATCCCAATGTCAAATTATTTTGAACATAGCCTTGACAATTGGACAATGATTTACAGCACCATGTATTTGTTTATAAAGCTCGGCTTAAATCTCTTTGGCCCCCTACCGACAAAATATAAAAAAAAACAGCGTATCTAGTATTGCATCTGATAAATTCCATCGTTTCGTGACAGCGAACTTTGCGAGATATCGGTCTTCGAATCTTCACCGTAACTTAAAAGTATGGGTTTCCCATTTTGGACAGACTGGGAGTGTGGTCTCTTGTTACTGGTCATCGATTGGTACATTGTGGGAGGTTCGTGCTACCCAGTATATAAAGAGGTTGGTGCCACAACCAGAGAGTGGGCAGAAACTCTTGCACCATATATGGATCCACCTTCGCGAAGAGTTGGAGCTCAAGCACTTGTTTCTAAAGAGAGAGCGTATAGCCATTTTGGTATCAGGGGAAAATGGAGGGAAATTAGGGGGAACAACAAATCTCGAAGAGATGCCGTCTCTGCTCTCTTCGAGAAAGTTTTACCATTCAGAGAGTTGATAGAATCTACTCATGGTGTATCGATAAACTACATCAAGTATGATAAGCTCCCTGCAGGTCTATACGTGCAAGTCAGGTCGGTTGAGACCTTTGGGTGGGCAGGAATCATTTCCGAGTATCTGATCTCTCGCTGGAGAACTGAAGAGCAAGCCCCGGAAGTTGAAGCCGATAGACACAAGCAAAGGACTGTGAGGAATGTGCTTTATAGGGCGGCGGAAAAAGAAGTATCGAGTTTGGTGGGGCAAGATGGGAAGATCAAATGTCAAGGCCCAGATGCTCCTCAGTGGCTGAAATACTTCAACAGCTGTCAGAATACTCAAAAGAGCGAGAGCCCAGGTGTTATACAAGGGCCTGAAGTCCCAACTATTCCAGAGGGCGAGAGCATAACCGTTATACAGGGGCCTGAAATCCCAAGTTGTGAAGAGAGTGAGAGCCTAGCCGTTATACAGGGGCGTGAAAACCCCAGTGCTGGCAGTAAATCGCAAGAGAAGTTCCTGCCTGATAGGGCACTTGATCACTATGACTTCGGCTTCAACTACGACTTCGACTTCAACTTTAACGACCACTACGAAAAATTCCTCGAAACTCAACAATCGCAAACTGACGTATCTAGTAACCAAATATCTACTACACAGCTGCCTTCTTCCGACGAACAGGGCCAATAAGTTAATGTCATGATTATGGGGTTATCTAACCTGGGTACCCCTAACCGACTGCCTAAGAATAGGACACCGTATACGGTACATTTCTAGTCAACTACTATCGTCGTCTAGAACGGTAAATATACTTGAGCTTACACTAATTATAATATCTAACAGAGCTGTGGTCCTGTGGACTTTGTGGTAAGCTGAAAATCGAAATTTACAACACTTAATATAGAAATAGAACCCACTGACCACTAATTTTATTGGAGTATCTCTTGATGCTCTTTTTGTGCTTCGGAAACCAGAAATAATGGATATAGTTCCATGAAATGGGACTTGGGGATATATTCTCTGGATATTTGGAACTTTCACACTTCAGATGATATCGGAACAATTGAGATCAATGATCATTCACGCACACTGTGACTACTAACCCCTTCTAACTAGTAAGTGGAAAACGATTCACAGGACCATAAGACCCCTTGTAACCTATATACATAATGACATTTATTACCTTGAATTTTCACAATCAAATACGGGATCAAGGCGAGTCGATAATCTAATTTACTTTTACGATCCTTGCGAAACAACTGGGGAACAACACACCACGCAAATTAAATTTCATTGTACGAATTCACAGAATCATGACGTCGCGTGAGTGTTGGACGGACTGGGAGAGTGCGGTCTTATTGCTTGCTATCGATTGGTGTACAGTGCAGGGCGAATTTGAGCCAAATGGTGTTGAAATAGCTAAGCTGACAGAGGATTGCGTCAAGTTTCTACAGCCTTTCATGGAGGTGAAATCATCCAGACTGCTACTTTCTAAGCCATTCGATGCGACCTCGGTGCGCGTTAGGTGGAGACGTCTTCGGGAAAGCCGTGACACTATGGGCGAAGCATTCAACGCTATTGAAAACAAAGTCCTACCCTATAGGGAACAACTAGAAGTTAGGGGTTTTCCCATATAATATATATCCCGGGATATACTTCCTGGAACTAAGAATTCGCTGGGAAATTCCAATGGTGCTGGGGCGATCGTTGGCGGCACATACACATTAAAAGAATGGACCAGCCCCCTACGCGAAAGGGAACCAACAATAGTAGCAGTGAAAGAGGCAAGATCAGAAAGAGAGACACTCTTTATAATGGCCCATACAGAGGCTTCATATTGGAATGAGCAAGACCGAGCGACTAGATCCCTTCGAGACGCTGCTCCCGGTTGGTTGAAATCCTTTGATGGCCACCCTATGAGGACAGCTTCCACGCAACAAGCCGTCTCCACTCTACGGAAATCCACAACTGGTAGAAAAGACACTAAAACCTATCAAACAAACACAAGCCAAGGGCAATGGATTTCTCCCTACGCGCAGGACACAGAAGCCCCACTGGAGACAGCGACTCGGGAAGAGGACACGGCCTTCCCGCCACAGACTACGACTACGATACCATCAGCCGTGGCCTTCCAGAAGGCTACAGGCTATAAAACACAGTATAATACCAGTGCCAATACACAAGTGGCAGGGAGTTACCAACAGGACACCTCCCAACAGCAAACAACTGAACCAGGTGCTCCATATCTGCCCTGGCCATCCAGTTATTTTTCCAGATAACCGGTAGAACGGCACTTGGTTAAGTATTCAGACACAACTGATCCCATACAGTGTCATACTTGCAAGTGGCGCACATAGCAAACAATACCGAACAACTTCCGTCAGTCGAGATTCTGTGCGCCGATGATATTTCCTTATGTGCTGGAACTCCAACATTTCAAATCAGGCAGAATTTATATGCGACTTGGATCATGCAGGCGCGGAAAACTAATCCACCAACAGAGGAGTCACGGCTGGCCTAGCTGAGACTTTCTCCAAATTTATCAATATAAGATTTTGATTTAAAATATTTTGTGTTTGACGTGAATGTTCTAGAAGAGCAGATTCATTGACTAATGACTAACAACTTATAACTCTCTGAACCAGTGATGATCTTTTGGCTAAGCTGGCAATATTGTACTAGACTACTAGTAACAACGCGGTGATATAATCTCTTTAAATTTTACTGCCAGGAACTATCTCGGCGCCTCGGGGGCAATACTTAGATATTGTTCACAGAATCATACTTATTATAATAACTACAAATGATATATATATATTATCTTGTTTGAAGTTGTTTCACTGAATATCAAATGAACAATCTCTCTATATACAATGAGTTTATCTATAAAGCTAGATATATATTTCTTTCATCTTCTTAAAGTTATTGAATATAAGAATAACTAAGAGAACGAAGCTTTAAAGCGTTTTATCTTACTACGGATCTAGCTATTTTGGCAAGAACGAAAGAAGGTATTATTGCGCCAGATACATTTCTCTGTATATTTCACATAATCATGTCGTCTGATCAACAAAATCCTCATCACGTTACTCAATGGAGAGACTGGGAAGCTGCAATCCTGATACTCGCTATCGACTGGTACACTGTAGCGGGCAAATTCTCCCCAGACTATTTCGCGCTGGCCCGAATAGTTCGGAAATGGATCGAAATCTCAGAGCCGTTCCAAAATCTCAAATCACAAAGACTCAGAGATTTCCATGCTAACCCAGACGGGCAGCAGGACGACGGATTTGATAGCCGTTTTATTAAACAGAAGTGGGTAACGTTGAGGGAGCACAAAAATTCTCGACCCGCAGCAATTGCTGCCATTGCTGCTAAAATTCTGCCTCACAAATTTCAAATGGAACAAGCTCTCAACATTCGGATATGTTATGATGTTGATGATAGTCTGCCTGGAAGATATGCTCAGCCGGCATCTACAGATGAAATGGGACAAGTCACAACTGCCACATATAGACTGAAGCACTGGGTAGGTCTAGGCAGAATCGGAGCCGTTGACGAAGCCATCATAAAGCAGGCAAGAGCTCAAAGAGAGTCTGCCTATGACAATTATCATAATAAAGCCCCAAGAAGCGCAGGCAACAAACCAGGACTACGACCAGCAAAAAGCAGCATCAGTCTAACCCAGCCCCGAGAGGCGAAGACGACGCTCGGTACTACGATCCGGAGTATCTACTTGACCAAGCCCGAAGCACTGGAGACTACAATCAATACCGCGACCTGCAGAGTCTCTTTGGCCAAAATTCCCAAATGACAGAGACAATCAGTCGTACCAATAAATAGCCTTTTTCGTAGACTCGGTTCCGTAGGATGAGACGCTTCGTCATACACGTGATCACGCACTCGATGCTGGGCAATGGGCCGAGCTGTCGAACTTTAGCATAAAGAAACTAAAAATTCACGCGTTGTTTTATGAACAAAATATATCCTTGATTATGAAATCACAGTGACCAACATCCTCCACCAAGTCTCATCAGCCGCGAACTACGGCCTCAAGGCCACACAGATAGAGAGAACCAGGGAATTCACGGGGGAGCCACTTCAACACTTGTAAACCAGTTTTCAGAAATTCGAAAAGCTTTTCTATTCACCGCATCACCATTCATCATACTATCATATCATATGACCGACTATCTTTTCTTTTCTGCTCTGAGAGGAAAACCAGGAACAATCTTTTTTTCTTCTTGCTTTGCTAGTAACCATGACCCATCTGAAGAAAAGTAACAAAAGCTTAGACTAACAACTATTGCGACGATATAAGCTGGAAAGGAAAAAGACATAGAGATCATTTCTTGTTTGGGCACAAAATGGGAATATCAGAAGCATTTAGTCGGTTTTGGTGTATGCGGCAGAATCAACACCTCCCTCGGGGTATTCTCTGTTCAAAGTTGTTAGCGAACTGGATGTTGCTTGCAAGGAATGTAAGGTAAGAAACTTACGGAAGTGCGACTTCGAATCTCTTCTCAACGGCTTTAAGAACTTCTTGATCTGCTTCGCTGCTAACGAATGAAATAGCAAGACCCTTGGTTCCGAAACGACCGGCACGACCGACACGATGAAGGTATGAGTCTGCGTCCGGTGGTAGATCATAGTTGATGGCCAAGTTAATTTTGTTGACATCAATACCACGACCGAAGACATCAGTGGCTACACAAATACGCTTGTTGAAATCCTTGAAGTCGTTGAAACGCTTGATACTATTTGTGCGTTAGTAAGAGTTAACACAGGGAAAAGATGGAAATACGAACCGTTCCTCTTGGCTGACACCAGAGTGGATTGCAACTGAGGGGAAGTTACATTCGCGCAAGAGTTTGTCGAGCTCAGTTGCACGAACTGTACTCTTGACGAAGATGATAACTTGGTTGAAAGAAAGTTCGTCAAGAAGTTCGTTGAGACGCCTGTTCTTTTCCTTCTCTTCCAACTTAATGTAGTATTGTTGTAGACCATAGAGAGTGAGTTTCGTCTCGTTGTCGATGTAGATTTCGAGAGGATTTTGCATGAACTTCTTGCAGATAGGTCGAACCTCCTGGGAAAGGGTGGCACTGAACATCATGACCTGCTTCTGGGGGGGTGTAGCGCGGAAGATCTCTTGCACGTCGCGACGCATATCTGTGTGGTTGTTAGGAAGAATCGACTATGGGGTAGCAGCTCTACTTACCAATTTGATCCAACATCTTGTCACATTCATCAAGAACGAAGACTTTGACACTGTTGAGACGCAAGTACTTGTCGCGAACGAGAGCGTTTAATCGACCGGGGGTGCCGACAATGATGTGTGGGTGCGTTTCGGGGTTCTTCAACACCTCTACGTCTTTGCTGATGGGAACACCTCCGTAGAATACACCAATCTTCACCTCTGGCATGAAATGACAGAAGCGCTGGTACTCGTTTCGAATTTGATAAGCCAATTCACGGGTATGGCACATCACAAGTACGGATGTTTCGCCAGCGACAACTTCGACTTGTTGCAATGTGGTGAGGACGAACACGGCCGTCTTACCAAGACCAGATTTGGCTTGGCAAAGAACATCTGTACCAAGAATTGCTTGTGGAATACAGACTTGCTGAACTGTAGTGATCGGGCCGAAAGTTAGATAAACGTATTCCAATAGTGAGGTGCAAGAAATCGCAACGTCCGTCCATCTACACAATGTACATCCACAACATGATACCCAAACAATCAAAGATCGAAGCGAAGCAGGGGCTGATATTTGCCTTTGAAGGCGCAGATCGTCAACCTTTATAACAAACGCAACAATGAAGTCGTCGATGTCGAGTAATCCTGGAAGTCTCTCGGCATACCACTTTGTGCGTTTCTCCTGCATCTTGCCAGCTAATTATATCGCTGCTTTATCTTGAGATTATCGCCTTGCGCGCACAGGTGCCATCAATCCGAATTTTTGTTTCGGGCCGGTAGAGACATCCCAGGACCACTCGTGACTTGCTGGAGTATTGACCAGAGAAGGGTTTCAATCTTGCTTGCGAGATGGACGGACGCGCTGCAAGGACAATATTGGAGCTTAGGGATGAAAGTTATGACTAACCCTCCGAAGGATGTTCGAATCCGCACCAGGAAATGGCTCGAAGAAGCTCCGGCTTCAATAAAAATTCGCGGAAACCAGTCGAGTGAATACCAACATAACTGCCCTTCTTGGCCGCGTTTCCAGACACCGTCAGATTTCCAGAATCGCCCTTGACACCTCCATTGGCGGCAGCAGCTGGCGCTGGTGCCTCCGTCGTTGCAAGCTCCTCATCGGAGTAATCGATCAAATCTTCTTCGCCGGCAGACATTTTGATGAGTTGTTGAAAATTGAGTTGTTATTAGAAGCTGAAGTTGGTGCAGAAGGTCGAGGTCTTAATGAAAAGATTCTCGTCGTCGGGTTTATTAGTATTTAGTGGTAGAAACCGCGATAGAAAGATAGGTAGAGGAAGGGATTGAAGGATTGAAGTCAAGGTACGAAGGGTTGGAGATGGATGGATGGAAAAGTTGTGAATGGGAAGAAAGATGAAGTGAGCGCGACTAAGGGATTGCTTGGCCGGCGCGGCTTCGAGTTGATTTTAGCGTAGTCATGTGATGCGCTAGTATCTGGCCGCAACGGCTGTGCTGGCTTAGTAAGCACTTCCTTTTTCGACTCCGCTCGCGAACAGTCATTCAAACAAGTGCGGTTTTGAGAAGCTTTTTTTGGCACTCCCTTTTCATGTAATAGTGATTTGGCATACAAAATAGCGAGATACGACTCAAAATGGCGAAAGGACAAGCTACTAAAGGAGTTGCGAAAGTCCCGAACAAAAACTTGTACAGCCGAGTCTCGTACCTCTATCAAGCTGCAACCTACCTTGCGATGCGAGAGCAAAGTGACCTAGATAAGCTCAGCAGCAATGGTTCGTCTCTGGATACTGAGAACGTATGGCCCGTCAACAACAATGAGATCAAGTATGAGGCATCTCTTCAACCTCTGTCTCGTCGATTGTTGTCTGACCTTCGCTCCGTCTCTCTCAAGGGCGTGATGCGTATGTCACCGGCAGTGAAAAATTCTATCTGCAAGCATTGCCAGACATTACTGATTGATGGTTCAACCAGCACAACTGAAGTTGAGAACAAAAGCAAGGGGGGCAAGAAGCCCTGGGCGGATGTTCTGGTCCGCAAATGCAACACCTGCGGCCTCGAAAAACGCTTCCCGGTGGCCGCGGAAAGACAACCACGACGGCCACATCGATTCACATCAACAACTCAGGCCGAGGATGCTTCTACTTAGTGTTGCACTTTGCTTCCACTAGATGTGGTTGTCATGCATATACCGCAGATCGCGTGCCCATTGCTTAATTGTTATGTCGAAGCAAAACACAAAGCCTGTTGATGTCAGCGTCCTGGAGCATGGTTTATGGGAGAGCAACCGAATCTCTTTACCACTATCTAATCCTGCTGAGACTGATTTTATTGGCATATTTGGTCTCCCGTCTCGAAGAGAAGTCCGCACTTCAATTCATTCACTACATCTTCACTGCTGTAGGTTCTCTGTTTACGGACTAGCCCGCCTCCGTTCGATTCGCAACACAAAACCGACGGCCATAAATCTTTCACGAAAATACTTCCATAATTCGTCCAACATTATCTCGCAAGATCATCAACATGGCTCCAGTTACTTGTTCTTACCTCGATTTGCTGTCAGAAGAAATTCGACAGATAATTTACGAATTCGTTCTTGCCGCGGAGATGGACTTCACCGGCTCTTCTTTGTTAACTGCGTTGAAGGATCGTCCAGTGCTTTACAATGGTGCTATGGATGCTCATAATCGCGTCTCAGCTACAGTCAGCGTGGGGAATGAGGCGGAATTCATGAAACTGCCCTATGCGCGTCGCAGCAAGATTCTGAACCTGAAGCTCATCTTCTACCGTAACCCTTGGTAAGTTAACAACAACCATATTATCTCCTCTCGAATCCAACCAAAACTGAAATCTTATAGGTGGTCCTACGCAGAGAGCCCGCAGCTAGGGCGCTGCTCTATAAGGCTTATGAACAACATAGAGACGCTTTCCTTGGACTTTGCAGCGAGTGAAGACCTGACTTGGACTATGCCGGGCCAGCTTATTCATGCTTCAACGAATCCACGAAGACTAGTTGCCAGGTTACCGGCCCCGTTGAAACCTGCTAGCCGCGTCGGCTTCCAGACTTCCTGGATGCACATGAGCAATATTTGCCCAACTGGTCCACACTGGAATATCACCACAGAAAACGTCACATCTACACGACTGATGGAACCACAGGCAGGCGAAGCTGTTTCGGCACCTTCAGAAACCGTCTTCTTGCCTCGAAATGTACTGAGGAGTGACCAAGGAAGGCTCTCATTCCGCTTCTCCGAGGGCATTGATTATATCAACTCGAAGTTCGTTGGTATTTCTGGAAAATTGCTGCGCGTCTCACCACTTCAGTATCCTGAGGAATGGTTCTGGGAGGATCCGACCGGAAAGCGATTGCGGCTTGTGCCGGGATGCGGTAATTGGTAGTTTTAGAAGGAACTCTATTAAATTCTAGCCCGCAGTTACTAATGAGGGAACAAGCAAGGTAGAGGTCTGTTGTTTGTGCATATGGAAATTTATATGTTTCGTTGGGATTCATGACAACCCGTCTTTCGTTACAACACATGACACGCCGTCAGTGGGAAGCAAAATTATTTTCTTTGCTCCAGGGAACTTATTGTATCTAGAGTCGCCGAGGAAATCCAACTGTTTAGTTTGGCGTATGTTGCGGATGGAGTTTTAGGTTTGGAAGCCTAGTATTAGAAGGGCACGCGATGAAATGCAGATGTTTCGAGAACCTATTTCTTTCTTCTACTGCTTTGATGAATTTTCGTTCACTTTCAGATCTACCTCACCTTCCACTTAATTTCTCCATCTGCTCACTAGTCTCATGATACTTCAGTGATCGTGATATTCAAATCTCCCAGACGATATTACAACCGTAGCTCATGTCAGTGTAGTTTCCATACATCATGTCAACATACGAAGCCACATAACCTGTCGAGTCACCACCCTCAAACCACGCTGCACACATGAAGGTGCACTTGTGTTTGCTAAGGTGATTATGAATGATTCATTAGCTATGGGTATAAGGCCCTTCTAAATAGACTCCTAACTCACCACCATCCGATTTACCGAATTACATATAACGCATTTGGTGCGAATACAACCATTTAATCATAAGGTGAATGGACATAACCATAACCATTACCATTACCACGATCTATTACACCACCAACACTTGCAGGACGCTTTCATATCCATCCATCTACAATGCTGAAACCACACCCTCCCCTCCTACACCTCCCCCCTCCTACACCTCCCTCCCACACCCCCCGCATCAAAAGCCCTCCAAGAGCCCTCCTCTCCCTCACCTCACCTCACCTCACCTCACCTCACCTCCATCCAGCCATTAACTCCCCCGTCCACCCCCCCACACCAAAATCCTCCCTCTTCCTCATCCTCATCTTAATCCCATCACAAACTACTTTCCCAATAAACCACCTCACAAACACCCCCCTCAAATTTCCAAACACCTCCCTCAACATCCCCAAAACCCAATACCTTCCAACCGTATTCAAAAATGGAGACAAGATATATTCCTCCAGAGTATTTCAATACCGAGCACTTTCTCGTTACCAGGTACCAGCCTGATCGAGATGAATACTCGCAGGGACGTGGAAAGATTGCGGGGAGAAGGATGGAGAAATGTATGCATTGGGGATGTTGATTGATGTTGTGATGGAATGGATGGTGGGAGGATTATGGTGGTGGTTTGGTAAGGTGGTAGAAGTGGAAATGGAAAAGGAAGAGGTATGTCGTGATGCGAGGATGAGATAGATGAGATAGCCGTGCATGAGACTCCCGGATCCTTCTTTGGAGAATGAACAAAAGTAGATGTAGCGGGCTGTCGTGTGATGTCTGGTGCGGACACGGACACGAATGGTCAAGGTTGAATTTTCGTAGAAGGTGGAAGTGTAATGAAAAGTAGATGTATCGTGGAAGGTGCAACTTGTCGTATAAAGTGGATGTGTCGTGGAAGGTAATATGACAAGACATGGCAGTCCTCGCCATCTACACTTGTTCATGGACAAGGACGAACACATCAATCACAACAACGATGGCAAGTTTGGAGATAGAACACTTTGTTCACACCAAAACCTCAAACACAAAAAAGCATGTTGTGCGTGAAATGATCAATTTCTATCGCTATTTATTCATTCCATCCGTCCACCAGCCAGCCCATGATATCAATAACAGTCATAAAAAAGCATAAACCCCTCCTAACCCGACCGAACCAGTCGTCCAGAGTATTATCCCATCATCATTCGAAAACTAGTCGAGGAAGTAGTCGATTTACTTGTTGTTGCCAGTAAGGCTGTTGGCTATTGAAAGTGTTAGTGAGAACGTTCTCCAGATGGGAGACAGGAAGGAAACATACCAGTGTTGGAGAGGGTGTCGGAGACAGTGTTGGCAGCGTTGCCAGCAGCGTCGGAGACGGAGCCTAGAACACCTTGACCTTGCTTTTGGGCATCGTCCGTTGTGCCTTGGACAGAGTCGGAAGCCTTTTGTGTGGTGGACTTGGAGTCAGCTGTAGAGATGAAGTGTTAGTAAGATGAAGTATTATCGCAGGCAATTAGGTGAGAAACATACATGGTTGAACGGCACCGGCAGCCTTGTCAGCGAGACCAGAGGTCTTGTCACTAGCTTGCTCGAGAGTGGACTTTTGGGAATCAGGGGTGAGCTTGTCGGTGAGCTTGTCGGTGTTATCTTTGCGGAGAGCGTCAGACATTTTGAAGGATGGGTTGTTTGAAAAGTGGTAGGGTTGGAAGTGTTTTGAAGTTGTTGATTGAGATTGAGATTGAAGTCTTTGATGTGAATGAAGAAGAAAAGATGTGTTGAGAGGAAGAGAGGTCACCTTCTTATACTGCAGAACTGAGAAGAATACACACTAGGCATGAGGTAACGTCCCCTCTTTCCTTTTCCACTTCTTTGCCCAAACCTGTTTGCAAGGGAAATCGAATCCAACAAGGCAAGCACAAGCAGAAGGACCGTCTAATGTGGGGTGCCACGGCGCCTACCTCCATATGAGCTTTCCTGCATAACCCCCATGGCAGGAAGGAAAAAGGCACCTAGAAGATCGAAGGTGCGAACGTCATGTAGGTCCCCAAGATACAAGCCACAGAAAGTATGATGTGGCTTTTGAGCCTCTAATTCGTGGACTGTGGCAAGGTAGAGTGGCCAGATCGTCATCGTTCACGGCCGCACTTCCGGATTCCTACCAGTCACAAGCCAGCAGAGGAGGAGGAGTCAGGCTCCTGTATTGCAAAGCTTTATGGCAAATTGTGGAATTCCATGTGAGTGGGAGGGGGTTCACAGCAGAGTCGAGCAGACCCTTCTGCAACCGTGCTAAACACGGAATAGGAAGAGCTGTCGACCAGTAAGAGGCTGCACTTACGGAGGGGGATTTGCAAACGTGGGGAAGGTGCGAACAGGCGGGAGCAGAATGGAAAATGGCATGTAACGGAAGTGGCAGATGAGGAAAAGCTGGTTCGAAATTCGGCATGATGTAATGCTGAAATTGGCGACAGGGTCTCGGACCGCGTTTAGGTGTGGCTGATGTCATTTTTCCCACTCGAAAAATGGGGGGCACAGTGGGCACTGGGCACTTTACTGTACTTCCGTACCTCTGTAGAAGGATTGGAAGGGCACGCCGATCGTGATCGAAATGAATTATGGAGAGGCTGAGGAGGCAAGAGGATGCGCTTGTACCTTGAAGGCTGAAAGCGTAGGAAGGACAGTAAGTTATGGAGAATGAGAAAAATAACTCATCGCGTGATGGATGTCCAAAAGGATCTCATCGGCAGGGTAAATGATACAATAATACAATAATACAAAATCATCGAGATCTGTTTGATCGGACGTCGGATGGCGAGAAGGAAGGGCTGGCACGATGCACGTGATACTCAATCAAGTCCACGACAAATGCCGTTGTGGAGGGGCAAATGCCTGAAGTGGAAGGTTTGAGGATATAAGTTCTGCGTCGGCGAACCACTTACTGGTTGATCTGCATTGTATCGGAACGTAGTAGCAACGAGCAGTTGCGAAGACATAAGAGTCCTACGAAATCATGATGAGGGAACGGCTTTATCAAGCTCCATTAACACTTTGTGATTGTGTGACCCTATGACTCTGCAGGAGGTAGTCGATGCTGTTTCGGTTTCTGAATAGCCTCAATGGAACTGTCCTGTACAAAAACAGCTCGAGGAATTCCTTCCCTCTCGGACCTCGCTCAAATATTAGTCCGTCAGACGCGCTTTCCATGATTTATTTGGTTGCTCGATATTGGTTGCTCTGGACAACTGCACGTTTCAGGCGCTATTCCAATCAAAACAACCCCCCCACCTACCTTATGCATATCAGGATGGAGATCTATGCAGCTGCAGCCAGAACATCTTAACTTTTCTTGAACTTCAATTCAACAAAAGGTCCCCGCTCCACACAATTGTCTTGTTCGTTGCGTCCATCACTTCCATCTGCAACCAAAACCAAATACTGTCAATTGATTCATCGAATTTTATTGACCGTGCTCTGCTGTGTCGCAGAGGCGCCATTTCTACAATTCGACCTTGCGATAAGGATTTAGCAGCCATAAACAATGTCGAGCTTCATGACCAACCTTTTCCCCTCAGTGCAAGCTGGTAGACATGACAACATCTTACCAGTGCCTCCACCACCTCTGCATACTCGCTCCAGCCAAAACGATGGGTCGGGCGATCGACCTAGTACACCCATCAACAGAAATAACTTCATTACCCCAGTCTCAACACCTCAAGGAAGTCCGAGCAAGAATCGCAATCCACCCGGTGCACATGAGCTACCAACAGCTTTCGACAATGCGATGAAGCTTACCCCGACGACTTTGGGAAGCCCTACAAAAATCGGACGCCCTCAAAGTGGCACGCCACTAGCCATGGGCAAGGGCAACGCATTGGCTGTTGACGATTCATTCTTCACCAAGCCAGCCGCTAATGGCGATGAGAGCGCTGCACAAAAATCTGCGATACCCTCTGGAAGTCCTGTACGACGACAAGGCAAAGAAAATAATACCCCTCCTACCTCGAGATTACCTGAACCCACTACACAAAATCAAGCAGCGATTTCACGTCAGGAATTGTACCAAACCAGAGAGATACCTCCACCACCAACCAGGAAGTACAACACTCAGCGCGGATTGACGGCCGAAGAATTGGAGATTTTGCATAAACCAAATGTCAAACGTTTGGCAAATGTTACACAACTATGTAAGACATGCCGATTCAAGATCGCAGTCTCTACTAACAACCTGCAGACTTCCTCGATTACTATTTCGACCTCTTAAGCTATGTCGGCACACGTCAAAATCGACTTAACCATTTCAAAGCCGAATACCCTGCTCCTCCAGCAACCCCCGAAGAGGTTTACAATCCTGTTTGGCACAAGTATACCGGCAGAGAGCGTGCCAATCTGCGAAAGCGTCGCGTCCGCCTACGCCAAGGCGATTTCCAAATTCTTACACAGGTCGGACAAGGTGGCTATGGACAAGTTTTCCTTGCTCAGAAGAAGGATACCCGAGAGGTGTGCGCTTTGAAGGTTATGAGCAAGAAGCTACTGTTCAAGCTTGATGAAGTTAGACACGTTCTCACGGAGCGAGATATTCTCACGAATGCAAAGAGCGAATGGCTGGTTAGATTACTTTATTCTTTCCAGGACGAGAAGAGCATTTATTTAGCGATGGTAAGTCAATCGATGAGCATACGACAATTCACCCTAACATCTTATAGGAATATGTCCCTGGTGGAGATTTCCGAACCTTGCTCAACAACACTGGTGTTCTGGCTAATCGACATGCTCGATTCTATATCGCTGAAATGTTCTGCTCTGTGGATGCTCTACATCAGCTGGGTTACATTCACAGAGATCTGAAGCCTGAAAACTTCCTCATTGATTCCACTGGACATGTCAAACTTACAGATTTCGGACTCGCTGCTGGTTTCCTTGCTCCAGGAAAGATCGAATCTATGCGTGTAAAGTTAGAAAAAGTCGGAGAAACTTACGTTCCCTTCGGCAAACCGATCGAAGAGCGTACAGTTGCAGAGCGACGAGAAGGCTACAGATCATTGAGAAACAGGGATGTTAACTACGCTAAGTCAATCGTTGGTTCTCCTGATTACATGGCCCCCGAAGTTCTGAAGGGAGATGAGTATGACTACTCAGTTGATTACTGGAGTTTGGGCTGTATGCATTTCGAGGCTCTCACAGGTTTCCCACCATTTGCTGGTTCAACTGTTGATGAAACCTGGAAGAATCTCAAGCATTGGAGAGAGGTTCTGAAGCGACCAGTTTGGGAAGATCCAAATTACTTCATCAGTAACCGTACATGGAACTTCATCACAAGGTAATTCCCCTCCCATCCCATACAGTTTTCGTTGGTTTACTAACCTCAACACAGCTGCATCACGTCCAAATCCAAGCGCTTCGCCAATATCCAAGAAGTCTACAACCATCAATACTTCGCCGAAGTCGACTGGACCACTCTCCGTTCTCAACGAGCACCGTTTGTCCCAGAGCTCGACTCAGAGACAGATGCAGGCTACTTTGATGATTTCAGTAATGAATCGGATATGGCGAAGTATAAAGAGGTTCATGATAAACAGACGGCGTTGGAGAATATGGCGGATAGAGAGGACCCCATGAGTAAGAGTCTCTTTGTGGGCTTTACTTTCAGACATAGGAAGCCGAATGCAGATGAGGATGGCACGGGTGCGAATGGGAATGGAAAGCCGAGTCCGAGGAAACCGATTGCGACGGATGGGAGTTTTGGGACGATTTTGTAGGGGGTAGGGAGGCGAAGGGAAGGAGGATGCAAGAGGAGGTGCTTGCTGACCGACTTGTTTGCTTATCCACGTACTTATATCGCTGTGTGTTTGGTGTGAAGGGGGTTTGATTCCTTGGTTGTTCTTTGTTTGTAGCTTTTAGCAGGTGGCTGATGATTGATGGTGATGAATGAAATACACGAATGCAGAATGAAGCGAAATGGAATGGAATGGAATGGAATGGGACGGGGTGTATGGTATTAGCGCTGGTATGGATGGATGGATGGATGGAATCAAGGCATATCTGTGGCGTTTTGTTGTTACTTTATTAAAGTAGTATTCCTAGGTTTTATGTTTGCGCTTTATCTGTCTAAGTTACTGGTTCCGTGTGTTTAATAGAGAGCTTTCGATGTTGTAGGCTTTGTAGGCTGTGGGTTTTGGTGTGCGTGTTGTGGTGTGGTGGTTGGTTTGGGCGGGGATTGAGGGGAAGGAGGGGGTTGGGCTGGGTGGGGTGACTTGGTTTGGTTTGTGGCTGGCTGGCTGTATTGTTATTGTACTTTTCTCTCTCTATAAGAACCTGTTGTGCTTGTTTGGTTCGGTGGCTATTGGTGGTGTGGAGGAGGGGCGGAGATGGATGAATGAGAGGTGGGTTGTTTGGGCTGGGTTGGGTTATGGGGAGAAAGGGGCAGAGATAAGAAGGGAAGAGAGAATGGGAGACGCAGATAAGGAGGGGGTTCCTAGTGAGGGGTGTGGGAGACGGAGACGGAGAGGGATGAGAAATGGAAAATGGATGGGATGGAAGGAAGGCGTGGGGAGAAGGCTTGGGGGAAAGTAGAGGAGAACAGGACCACACAGAGGAAGATAATGAGAGGGGTGATAATATGATGTAGTTGTTTGTTAGAGTATAGGTGGGGGGACGGGTAGGAGTAGAAGATTAGGTATGAGCATAGAATTAGTAAGGTGGAATATACGTAGTGTGTTAGTATACATTATATGGTGTATTAAAGGTTTGTGCAGTGAGTGGGTGAATGAATGAGGGAGCCCGGGAGTGAGTGAGTGAGTGGATGGATAGATCATAGGTATGATGAGTGTAAGTTTATGGGTAGACAGATTTATTATTTTAGCAGTGATACAGCGAACGTGGGTGCGGAAGATAGAGAGAGAATAGAAGATAAAAGGGGCAGGGGCGGGATTGGAAGACTAGGAGGAAATGGGAGGACGGAAGTTCATGGACGTGGATGTAGATGTGGATAAAATCAAGTTGCTTACAGGGTTTTGTTCTTCGATGCGGGGCAGAAATGGAGTATATATGTTTGGGCAAGGAAAGAGGAGATTTGAAATAGGTTGGGAAGAATCAACCAGATATCTCACTCTCCTGGTAGGATGTCATATCATCATGGACCTTTGAATTCAGAAAGAGATATTAATGCTCAGTGTAGGAGTCACAAGGGTTGGTTGATAGCTACAAGCTAGGCCAGTGGTTGGCGAAGGGAGACGGGAGGGGTTTGAAAGCCAGGTAGAGGAGGAGGAAGAAAAATGTGAGAGTGAGATCTGCGGAGAGTGGGCGGTGGAGTGAATACACAGAATTAGGAGTAGGGGGATAGATTAAATGGAAGTAGCTACGTTAACTTGCTAGGTGGCAGTGCAGCGATCAATCCAGGTGCATAGATTCTAGAGAAGGTTCGACGGGAGGAAGCAAGTCGTTGGGTACGCGGAGAATGGGAAATTTAGAGAATAAATTTCTAGTAGTTGGATATCTCGAGGCTCATGAGATGAGAGGAATATAGAAACGATGCCTCTGGTAGTATGGCTGAAATATTATATCATGCTTAAAAAAAGAAGGATATATCCTTGAAGTTCAATAGAAGGTTCCGATTTTCAGACGTTGCCGACTACTACTCGGATTAGATCGATTCAAACTCATGGAACCCCCCTGCACTACAAAGATTCAGTTTCGGGCCCGCCGCGAGTTCAATACAAAATTTGATGGAGTAGCCTCATTTGCCGTCGACGCTCATATCTGAATAATCATAAAACAACGTCCACAGGGATGAGCGGAGTATCTTCTATGGTCCTACGGAGTTGCGAACTTCATAAAGAAGTGAAGGGTAGGAAACCCCGGCATGTTTCGTACACTAATTATATCTACGATTGACATAAAAACACTGCTGAGCTACCCGCTCGGTCAGTCCATTAGGAATAGCTTTTTCCAGTGTATTTTGGTTCGACCCGAGAGAATGGTTCGGCCTTGCTCCACTACCCGTATCTGGTCTCGCCGTGTCGGATTTTCGGTCGTTTTGGGCATTCTGAACATGGATTCGGATTTAAATGAGTGTGTTGTCAATGATAAGCTTATTTATTGCCCTTTTGGGTTTCGGAATGGTCAAGGATATGCTGTGAATGGGATTGTTGTTTAGGTTACACAAATTGTGATTGCCGCGAGAAGCGGGGGTTTGGACGAAGTTGGAAGGTGATGAGGTGTGAGCAGGCGGTAAATTCAAGGAGTTGGTCGCTGGTCGAGGGTCATCCTGGTGGAAGAGGGGATGAAGGTGAGCATTGGTATTTGTCTATATTGAGAGATACGAAGTTGGGAAGGAAGCCCAAGTAGTAGTTTGTAAAATGCACGATTAGTATTGTCACTAATATCTTTCGGTGAGGGGTATGTACAAGGTTGATTTTTCTTTACGTAGTACAAACACCAGACTCGATGTAGCTGGGCCTTCCCGGTAGATGGATGACACTAGGCCTGTTTGTTCCCCGTTAGTTCTATGCGGTGCTTGTGCTACATGTAGTCCTGTTGGTACCGTGTTGGATATTCGATGGGTTGGTTGGTGGCGTATTCGTGCGGTATAGTTAACGTTAGATGGACCGGGGAATGTATATTAAAATCACCCAGCAGAGAAAAAGGTTCTCTGAAGAGACTGTTTGCTGAATATCTAGGAAACTCTACAGAAATCCAGTTCGAGCTGCGAAGCTTTCGAGGTATGCCATCTCAGCCCTGTGACAATACGTTCACCTGTGTGCCTGGGAATATACAATGATGACAGCGAATACAAGACTGACTGAATGATTTCGTGATTCTAGGTGTAGTGAATGACCTTATGTCTAGGTTACTCGAGATATAGAACCCGGGACAGGCGTCGAAGTGCAGAAAGGAATTCCATGTTAGAAAGAAACACGAAAATACGACCAAACGAACAGGAAGAATGAAGATGCAAAAATCCAAACTAGGACGAACCTTCAGTATGATTTGGGAATCTTGGGACATCGTGAAGAGGTGGAGAAGAGATGCAGAAACTTGTCGTGAGTCAGCTCCCCCTTTGCAGACAGGTTATGGTCGCCCACTCAAGACCAGAAAGAAAGGTGGTAAATTCGATGGCGGAACCTTGATCTCAAGTTGTAGATCTCCAAGAGGCGTGTAGAATTAAACGTTGATGGCCTGCTTACCTTGTTTGTCTTAGGACTAAAACGAGCCGAGAAATACAACACATATTTGGTTGACGACGAGGAATTATGGTGAAAGAAATGGCGTAAGCACAGGGAAGATACGCGATGCAGAAAGTTGGGAACTGCTTGATGGGAGCTAGTTGGAACAAAATCTTCAGTCAAACTTTGACTTGGCAAGGCGAGATATAAGGAAGACGACATATAGAAAGAGTATCTGACTGGGAATCGCCACAATATCAAATATCATCGACCGTTCGATTTGTTCGACCAAAAAGAGCCGATACACGAGCACTGGCCTTGAGCAAACTCCTCAATAACAATCAATGTTGATAATTCAGAACACTTCCGTTGAGCATCTATCCACTGGTCTCCATCCATAATACAACATGTTACACCGTCTGCCCTACTTCCTCGCCTCTGATGAATGTTCTGCTGGGTTATGTCGAGTGGTGTCATCCACGACTTGCAGTTTATTCTTTCATCTAGTTGAAAGAATCAGCGGAGACCATCTGCCGTTTTCTTGCTGGATTTATACTCATAGATATGCTTGATTGCCAACGACACGGCTGTCTATAGTCCTAGTCCTCAAGCAAATCATTTGGCGTGGGAATGGCGTGAGCGAGGGCTATGGGCCTCGACTTCATCCTCTGGAAGTTCTTTGGCGTGGTCGTGGCGGCTGTTCTCTCAACGTCATCTCCTCTTATACTTACAGTCCTGAATATCATACCATATTGAACAAGGCATTAGCATATCGTAAAAGGATCTGATATACTGAGAGTGATGAATGCCGCCCCCGGCCCACGATACGGTCGTGATTTGACGTCTATGAACCTGGTGAATTGCCAAACCTCAAAGTTTTATTTCGCAAGGGCCGAAGATGGGCACGAAAAATCGAAGGTTAGACTTTGCGAACTGAATGTGTCGCCGCGAAAATGCTTCGTGATGGGAATTTGAAAAGGCCAACGTCCAGAAAAGCTATGTATGATTACGTAATATAGCTAAATTACTCACCTGGCTTCGGTGCTCTTCATCCGCGTCTGCGTACCTCTGCAACCCTTCAACAAGATTCTGAGACTGAAAGAAGACCACCACCATTTCATAACGTCCATCATATCCACATTGGGTGAACATCTCTCGAAGCCGATTCGCTCGCATCACTGTCGTAGATTTTGGAGAATCTGGGGAAACTCTAAAAACCTTGATTTGTGCGCATCGTGAATCATGGAGGGGCTAATAAGGCCGGATACGATGCTATTTTGTCTCATACGGGCTCATTGTGCGGTCTTGATAGAGAACTTTATGCGCGCGCCTCATTTAGGACTCTCTTCTTATTTCGCTTGTGGTCATACTCAATCTATCTCGCGCGCGAGGGTCCATATCGAAAACACCTAACATGAAACAATGTTTCCCTGGTCAGTCTGCTGATAAAAATGTGCACCTTGGTGCCAGCCGCAGAAATTTCGGTATATACATTAAGGACGATCAACAACCGCAAGCGCACCAGTGGCCGTTTTCTACGTCAATACTCAGAGGGCTGGCTGGTGTTGAATGTATTCATGGATTCTCCACAGTCGTCCTGCGAAACAACAAATGCCGAATCGCACTAACTGCGGATAAATGAATGGATAAATAAAGTTGTCTACTTCGTGCAAAAGTTTCACATAGGCTAATCAAATTATAGTTGAAGATCGTCGCTTCTCCATACTCCAGTACCGAGGGCCAGAGGGGTTAGTAGCGAGGGGCGGATACGAGTAGATCTTCTGACTTGGGATTGCATGAACCGACTGAAGATGTATCTTTATTTCGGCTGTTGTTCAGGACTGACGTTGATCCACTCCTTTGCCAAGAACATGTTTCCATCAGTTCTTGCAAATACGAGGTTGGGTATAAGTGCAACGAGTGTTGCTCGCAGTGAGTGAAAGGAGTCTATACATCTTCAATTCAACCCACTCCGGTCAAGATGTTGTCAGCGATTACACTCCTTCTTTTCTCATCGCTTTATTGCGCCGCGTCCAATGCGCAGACGTATTCAAACCCAGTGATCTGGGAAGACCTTGCGGATCTCGACATTTTCCGAGTCAATAATACGTTTTACTACTCAGCGTCATCGATGCACTATTCCCCTGGTGCTCCAATTCTTCAATCAAAAGATCTAATAAACTGGGAATATGCCGGTCATTCGGTACCGGAACTCGACTTCTCCCCTGCCTACTACCTCAATGGCAGCGGACAGGCGTACGTGAAGGGCGTGTTTGCTTCTTTCATGAACTATCGCAAGAGCAATGGCATGTTCTATTGGGGAGGTTGCATTGAATACTCAAAGTCATATATCTACAGCTCACCTTCAATACAAGGCCCGTGGAAGCAAATTGCCAAATTTGACAAGTGCTACTACGATTGCGGTCTCTTGGTCGATGACGACGACAAGCTATATGTAGCCTACGGAAACACCAACATTAACGTTGCTCAATTGTCTGCTGATGCTACATCGGAAGTTACAAGCAAGACAGTGTGGCAATCGAGCATCACCATCGAAGGTTCGAGAATGTACAAAGTGAATGGCAATTACTACATTTTCAACACGCAGCCTGCAAATGGGGAATACGTTCTGAAGTCGTCCAACGGACCATGGGGCCCGTACACGCAAAAAGCACTCTTCACCACTCCGATTGGGCCTAAACTTCCTGCTGGAATAAATCCCCATCAGGGCGGTATTACATCAACGCCGAAAGGCGACTGGTACTACATGGCGTTTGTCGATTCTTATCCTGGTGGAAGAATGCCTGTTATGGCACCGATTACGTGGGATTCTGAAGGCTGGCCAGTAATAGATTTTGTTGGTGGTACGTGGGGTGAACAGTATCCATTGCCAAATATTGATGGAGCACAACCCGCCAATGAGAGTTTCCTGGGAGCGGATAATTTCGGAGGCGGTGCACTTGGACCCCAGTGGGAATGGAACCACAATCCGGATCACACCAAGTATATGGTTGGCAATGGACTGACCCTGAAGACAGCCACGGTCACCAGTGACCTTTATGCCGCTCGCAATACACTCACTCACCGTATTCTTGGGCCTCAGTCTGTTGGAACTATTTCTATGGATATTTCAAGTATGGCCAATGGTGACCGGGCCGGTCTCTCCGTATTCCGCGACGTTTCTGGTTGGATTGGTATTGCAAAAGATAATGGACAGACAAGAATCCTGATGGTAGACAACATTAACATGGACACCAAATGGAACACAGTCTCCAAGGGAACAGAAATCGCCAGCTCAGCAATAACTGGAACCAAAGTTTGGCTGAGAGCGTCCGTTGATATCCACCCGGGTGCGAATCGAAATGCTGTCTTCTCTTACAGTACCGACGGTCAGAATTTCAAGGTCTTTGGAAAACCTCTCGTATTGAACAACAACTGGACGTACTTTATGGGCTACCGATTCGGGATCTTCAACTACGCGACCATAGCACTTGGCGGTTCGGTCAAAGTGGCTGAATTTGCATTGTCGCAGTCTTAGACGCGGTGAGTCAGCGATTGCAAGGTCGAGTTGCTAGGTTTAAAGAATGGTATAGCAAACTTTTTATGCTCAAGGGCGTGGAAGGTTTGATGAAGATACATTTCATTCATAGAGATTAATTGTAAGAAAAAATATTGAAGTAAATATTTCCAAATACGATACGACCTGTCAAAAAAGGAGGACGTCACGTGGTTACTGACTAAGGGTTCTACCAAAGGTACCATTCTTTCCTTGGGTACCCTTACAGTAGTAGGTACCTTTCTGTGGTAAGGCCCACCTTATTCAGTAATGCACTCAATGGAAGTGCATAGTACTGAACGGTAGGTTGGTCTTGACTGATTTTCTCATTATGGGCATAGGGCCCTTATTATAGACCAGTATCGGCATTCATCCGATATACGACTAATTTACACTCGGTGATTGCACCGACACTTTCCTTCAGAATACCGTTCATTCTGCTGGTGCCTATACTGTAAGGTGCTAGAGCTTTATTCAGTAGGTGCCCGTACCGTCACGGGTACACATAGTATATTACCTCGGTGCGACGGCTTAGCCCTCCAAATACGGCTGGTTCCCTTCTGAGCCTAAGGCCCTTAATCGCCACATAACCTAGAACTCTTTGAAATACAGCCTAATAGACCTCTATACAACGGAGGATAGCATTCCGAAGCTAGGCAATGCCTCTTTTATCCTAGTATAATACCTTGAGAAGAGGTTGATTCATACACTGTTTCCAACGACGGACCGGTGCCCACGGCGGTTATCTCCCTCCCCGGCGGCTATTGTAGCCTGCTTGGGGATGATGAGGAAGAATATGTCTGTTTGTAGATGGATTGGGAGGTTATATAAAGGAAATTTGATATCCTAATAGTGAGTCGCGCAGGGTATGCGGGCTGACAAGCAGTCTAACAAGCGGGACACTAACGTATACACCATACTACCAGTACCCACTCTGGTCAGAGTGTCCCCCGCTCGAATTGAAAGCTGTCATGGTAGCAAGCAGATTCAGGGATATGCGGTTGCCGAATGAATGCCGATAGCACGGTGGCCTTTGTGCTGGGGTAGATAGATACATTCAAGGATGGAAATATGATCACACGGAAGGTGTAAACCCATACTCACTTCCAGGAACTCTATGAAATAGAGCCTAATAGACCTCTATACAACGGAGGATAGCATTCCGCAGCAAGGCAAGACCTCTTTATGGCAAGGCCTCTTTCATCCTGCCATAATACCTTGAGAAGCGACTGATTATCTTATGTATATAAACAAAAAGAATCTCCTGGTGTCTGTATATTGATTCTTAAGTCTATAGTACTATTTTTGTTCTCTCTCCTGGTATCAAACTCATTATAGCCAAGATGCTTCTCTCCTCAATCCTTCTCGGGGCCACCGCTCTGTCAGGAGTATTTGGCATTCCAGCTCCAGCCGCAGAACCCGAGTCAAAAACATCCATCAGCATCGTTGAGAAGAGAAAGAATTTCTGGTTTGCAGGTATCAATGAATCCGGGGCTGAGTTTGGATCTGGTAATATCCCAGGCACTAAGGGCACTGATTATACATGGCCACTTACTTCATCCGTCGACGTAAGTTCTATTGCTACGGTTAGACCAGGCAGGCCGCAGATGACTAATTGATGAGCAGACACTCATGGGAAAGGGTTTTAATATCTTCAGAATCCCATTTTTGATGTAGGCGTTCAGAATTCACCCTTATCATGGCCGAAGACTGACCATTGTAAGGGAGCGTTTGGTTCCGAGCACACTTTACAGTGGTGTGAACTCAGCTTATCTGTCAGACATGAAAACGGTAAATTCATCTCATAGTCCAGATAAATAAATAAGCCTGCTAAAGTTTCTAGCTTGTTAACCATATCACCAATTCGTGGGTCCCAACAGACAATTTTCTGTCCTCAATTGCTAAAGAATGACAGTGGCGGCTACGCAGTCATCTGCGCGCAAAACTTTGGTACTGCCTCTCTTTCCATCCATTTTCTTTCTCCGCCTCCAAATTAACTTTCTTTCAGGACGGTACTATGGCTCCGTCATCACCGACACCTCTGGCTTCCAAGCCTTTTGGAAAACAGTCGCCAGTCAATTCGCCTCTAACTCACACGTCATCTTCGACACCAACAACGAATACCATGACATGGACAATTCCCTTGTGGGCAAACTAAACCAAGCTGCCATCAACGGTATCCGTGCTGCAGGCGCCACCTCGCAAACGATCTTTGTCGAGGGAAATTCTTACACCGGTGCATGGACTTGGGTTTCTTCTGGTACTTCCACAGCAATGGGTGCACTTACGGATCCAAATAATAATATCATTTATGAAATGCATCAGTATTTAGACAGTGATGGAAGTGGAACATCCAGCACTTGTGTAAGTACGACGATTGGCAAGGAGAGAATTGCAGCTGCAACGGCTTGGTTGAAGAGCAATGGCAAGAATGGGATCTTGGGAGAGACCGCTGCCGGAAGCAACAGTGTTTGTATAAGTGCTATCCAGGGCATGCTGGAGTACATGAAGGAGAACAATGATGTTTGGAGGGGATGGCTACTTTGGGGTGGTGGACCTTGGTGGGGGTAAGTAGACTCTTCGAGAATCGACATTGGTACGCCTTGAGGCTAACCTGAGTTTTAGAAATTACATGTTCTCTGTTGAGCCGCCGAGTGGCACACAGTATACCGGCGTTGTACCTTCGGTTCTTCAGTATATATAAGTTGCACAAGAAAAGGCAGACTACAAAGGCAGTGAGAGAGGAAATAACTCTTTAACTTGTCAAGCACAAGAAGCTGAAAGGAGAAGGAATTGACTGGTATCAGGTGTCTTCAATGATGTATACTGTTATGATGGATGCAGATATGTGACTATAGGGACCTTAGGCTCAGAGATTGGACAGCCAATCACAGTAGAATCCCAAATGTGGAGTCACCTGACCCAGAGGAGCGGTTGGATCCTGAGCGCTCCTTGGGCTCTTGAGAACGAAGGTCTATACATACGATATATATTTCCTTGGAATATAGGGCTCATGATTTGAACTCTATCCATAGAGATTGATTATGTGAAAAATGTTGAAGTAAGTATTTCCAAATGCGATACGACCTGTCAGAAAAGGGGTCAATGCGCTTGCTTCAACGCCCTGCTTCCGAGTCTTGATGTACATGTATGCCTTGACTTCTGCCTTAGTCGGATGTAAGCGTCCCAGCCTTCTCTGTACGACCTACCAAGATCATGCTGGGTATTGGAAAACTTTCACTTTACTCAGATTCTCTCTTTGACAAGTGCGAAAGCATAACATTGTTATTCATCAGCAAGCAACCAGGAAATACAGACGACTAGAATTCAGATCTTGCTAAATTGTTTCACCCAAGAGCTTAAGCAGGATATTCTGCATCCCAAAGACAAAGCGACCGAAGGACATATACTCCCAGGCCTTCTTCAGACACACTCACACACGAATTTTTGGAGCAATTACCTGTCCTCAGTAGCTACCACTGTTAAACGTTCCCACAAGGGTAGCGAGGACTCCGCAGAATCTTTCACGAGATGGCCATGATTAGCCTCGACTGCTAAGTATCGGGTGGACAATACTTACGCAGCGGTTCCTAGAAAAGCTTCCTGTAAGCTAGCCTTCGCCACCACAGTGAGGATAACGAAGACCAAAACGTCGAAAACGAAGATCACCATTGCCATCAAAACACGAGACATGGACACTAGAAATAGAAGGCATATGGCAGCAAGGAGTATACCAGCTATGATGGCGCCCCAGAGAATATTTGCGACGAGGCTCCTATAATCATCATCATAGTATGAGATACTCGCGATTCCGTTATTTTTACTGTTCTTCAAAAACGACTGAATGCGGGAAGGTTAACAACGGTATACTCGAGTAGCACAACCTGCAGGCTCAATAATTGAAAGGAAGAGGGCAGTTCTTACTTTGAATATCGAGGTGGGATTTCGGTACATTTCAGCATCGAGTGTTTCTTTGATCCAGTTCTCACCCTCCCGTTGTCTCAAAAGGATAAAGTCCTGACTGTGATAGATAAATTCTTCGGCAGTTGGCACCAACGGTTTCTTATTCTGCGTCCAATTGAACAAAGAACGATGCTGGTACCACTTCGGTCGCTTTTGAGCACGGATCTTGATGTAAGGTAGTAGCACCTCATCTGTCCACATTGTTAGCCTCGACACTTTAGGTACCATCAGAATCGTTATCAAGTTTACGGTAACGCTTCAATTCCATTTCTAGCTCGAGAAGCAGTTCATCCTCTTCCATTATGTCCCCTTTCTTTTCATCATTTATGTTATATTCGAGACGCTCCGGTTCGTCGCCATCTTTCTTTCTCAGAATGAACTGAGCACCCCTGAGCTTTTTATACTCGACACTGTCTCTCGGCATTGCTGCATATCTTTTATCGCGCTCAAACACTTTTGACTCGAGTGTCTGGATTCTGTTTTGATGATAAATCAAAATTCGGAGATGGGCTAGGTTGAAGGACCGAACCATGTCGAAGTCTGGGTCTGAGTTCTGAAATCGAGCAACTTTCGGAATGCCAGTAGGGAAGTCCTCCCCTGTACAGTATCAGGCTATCAGCAAACTGTAAAACAAGCTCGATGTTCGGGTTTTCTCACAGGTATGATCGACCAACTTGTCATATTTGGAGCTCGTCTTTTGTGCAGCTGCTTTCACTTCGGTCTTGCGATATCGAGAGAGCGATTCCGTCATGCGAGCCATCCAGCTTCCTGCTATTTTCTTCCATTCAACTGTCAAATCACTCTGGTATTAGCTTGTCTATCATCATTGTTGTACTTCATGAAGTCGCTCGAAGAGGCCATACGTACCTTGGACATGCCGAGCTTCATCCTTTAACGATACCTGCTCCGTGTCCGCTGCAGACCCTGTACTCTCGCCGGCTTCAGCCGAAGTCTGATTAGTATTGCGACGACGAACGGCTACGTGGGGAACATCTTCCAGGCCAGGCTCCATCCGCATCTCTGAGGTATCGCCGCTATTCTTGTCACTTTGCGGGAACACGGGCATAGTGTAAGTTGCATGGGGCGACTCTGCGGCTGCTTCCAGATCCGAACTCATGGCGACACGATTAATACGGCAATAATGGAGTTTTATTTACATGTTCATTTTACTTCTACATTGTGGGCGACTTCACGATTCAGTGTCTCGAGGCTGCCGTCCCGGTAGTTTGGTAACTGTCAGCAAATACTACATTAGCACACCACTAGAAAGATTGACGAACAAATCAGATGAGAGACTATCGCGACAATAGAAAATCAACATCGCCATGTCGAGAGGCTGCGAAAATCTCTCTGCGCGAGAATTTGAGAAATGGGGTATTTTAGGGTCGTGAAGATCGGGGAGATAGTGCATATACCTTTGCTGAATTATGGCCAATTTGATTGGTAGAGACTTTAAGCAGAAAAGAATAGTTTTCTGGAGGTTGTGTGCAAGAGTTTATTTGTGGAATGTAGCATAATAGAGATCACATGAATCACTAGAAATGTTTGGGGAGCATTTAGCTCACTGGCACTCTTGGATGAATTTTCACTCCATGATAGATACTTCGGGAAATTTTGATTTTACAAAACTTCGCATACTCTACTTAATACGTGAACACCCAGAGATATAACAGATTGATCCATACATCTGAGCAAATTGCACAGTGTGAAAGGAAATCCAGGAGAAATAAATTGTGAATGCTTTCGTGAAGAACGACACCTTGGTTGGCCATCACCCGCACAGTGCAAATAGTTGACAGCACCATTATCCATCATGCAAGGAAGAAGCACAATCGAGTCCCTTGTATATCGTTCTCGCTGATCCAATTAGTAACTGCATACATGCAAAGGTGTGCCGTGCTCAGGAACTAGAATAATGTTAGTACAAGCATATATAGGTCTGACGACGACAGCAGTAGTAGATACCTCATATTTTGGATTGGGTTCTGATACAAGACATCCGTCTTCTGCAATCTTTAGACTTTGGGTTAAGTTACCCGGCCAAACGGTCACTTTCTTCCAAGTTCTCCTGGATCTCTGGAGGCTAGAGTAATGTTATCAGTGAAGTATGGCATTTATACTAATCAAAACATTCTTGGGATATCGCTCTTACATCGTCAGGCGCAGGATCAATTTCGTCCTACGAGGAGCCCAAAATTAGCCGACCAGATCGATGATGTTGGAATATCTTCGTCATACTTACCTCCAGCTGGACGTCAGCCTGGTCAATAAAACCGCTGCTGTATTCGATATTGAGAATCATATCGGCTTAAAAGAGGTGTGTGCTGCAAGGAGAAATTTTAGAGAATATGGGTTGCGATCGGGAATGATACTGAATGGGGGCACTTATTATCGATGATTCGATGCTGCGGTCGCTGTTTTCTAGGAGAGGGGTTGAGGTAAGTACTTATGGAGGCCCGCCTATTGTCTCTCCCACTCTCTCGTTCGTTCAATCGTCGATCAATAACTGTATAGAGCCAGAAACAGCATAGTGTGGTACTGCGATTTAGACCTAAGAATCGATATGATTAGCATTGGTACGTGCAGCACGACTATCAGTTTTGCTGCACGTAGGGCGGGTGAATCGCGTCGTCCCCACGAATCAAGTTGACAAAACAATTAGCCTGCTGCATGTCAACATCGATTTATAGGAGTATATGCCTCATCGAAAAGAGGTCAATGCTGAGGGCAAGAATATATACACCTTGGATGAGCATTCCACCAGTGATCGATCGAATCTGAAGTCCTTCTATCTTTCTATAGGCAATCGCCTGTGACCGTTCCCAAAGGGGCAAAGTTTCTGCAAGACTGTAACCTCGTTGGCGATATATATTATCTACTACCATTCTGTAGCTGAAGCAATAGTGACATACAATGCTAGATAGCAGTGTCTGCCAAAGAGTGATAGGCATATAGAAGCGGGAGTTGCAATATAGCTTGACGTATCGAACTGTCCCTGGTGAGCTTGTAGTTAAACGGTTGCTTAAGCTACCTGTGTTTCGTTCCCGAGGATCTTTGACTCCCAGAGTTTGGTTAGCTGCAATAAGAAGGTCGCAAAGTGGTAGTATTTGGATTAAGTCTTCTGAACATAGATTATGCACGCGCTTCGTCGGCCACTGGACGTAAGATTACCGAAAATGGAGAGCCTTGCCATGAGGCGGGATGTTCTAGCATTTATGAAATCAGAACATTCTAGCTAGTAGCTACCGACTGTGACGCTCAGTTTTAGTGGACCAGTGGCAAGGGGTGAATGATCAGGGACTGACTGAATTTCCCCGCAGAGATACAAGGTAGTGATGGCTTCTGCTGTGTTTATATTCTACCAAACACGCAGAGAGTTTCAGTAAATCGAAAATAACAATATATTATAGGTTGACATGACCTTCTTGGATAACCGAGCCATACTGGGTGGATACTTCCCACTTGGTGTACAATACCAGGACTGCTGCGTTGCTCTTGGCAGATTAAAAATATCTACTTCGATTCATCGTTACTTGTGGTTTATCGTTGTGGACATAACAAGGTCCAATCTATCGCGGCTCGGTGAAAGCCTTTCCCCTGTCGCGCGCGCCGACCCGTCAGCATGCATTTGCGCCGCCCAGACGTGAATCCTCCCGTTGGATTGCATACTAATTAAAAGACCTGGACGCGATGAAATAAGATGATACCTTAGTATACGGCGCAGCCAACACGGTCAGGCTCAGGGATCACTGGCAGTGCGATGAAGAAACGAAAACGAAAACGAAAACATAGTGGCTAAGGTGCTTAGAGCTGGAATGAGCCACATCCATTACACAGTTACCGGTATCTTCTCTGACTGAATATTTCTAGTCTTCGTGCCTTGCGATTGTAAGCAATCCAATGCAACCCGAGCAATGTGAACGTTGAGAGAGATATGGAGCACAGAAGAAACGCTGTAATTGGGGGATGTGAGATATCAGGAATCTTGATATCGATTAATTTGTCTGTTCTCTTAAATTTTGCACAGAAGAGTGTTGTAACTTATCTATACCTCAGTATGGAAGTAGATTGGGAGCAACTGCCCGATAGCTGGCCAGGGAGGGCCGCAAGCCAACACCCGTACTGCAGGACCTGCCAGGCGGCCCAGGCCTGCGCCGCACGAAAATTTGGCGCATCACACCTTAATTTCACGGTCGCGATTTGACAGTTTATATGCTTAATATCTGTAATATACTAGTATTGGTAAAAGGCGTCAATAGATATAACCTTCTGCATAGAATTTCAAGTGAAGCCAATGCTTTCATCTTCTGTCTATCATGGGAAGACCAAATGAGTTTAAGCTTGATTCCTGATTAAAATTTGGAGAGTCCATGGACTTTGATGAGCCTAAGTTTACATACACGTTACACAAGTTGCAAGGCAGACTCCAACAAGTGTCTCATTGAGATTAGTCTCGGAAGGTGCAACGCAACGTTCAAAGACAAATGGAATGTGCCGTATATTACTTTTTCAATATGATTCTCTGGCTCAGTATGACTTTCAAGGCTTTGTATGAGAGTGGAGGATATGTCACATAAAGCAATGAGTTAGAATATGGACGCGAGAGTGAGATGGCTTTGGAAGCATTTTCAGATTGAATAGGTTAATTCGTCGACTAAGCGAATGAGATCCCCAAACAGCTCGGAATTGAATGGATTAGGCCGTCAGCGCAAGTCTTCTCATACACAAAATCCACTGATACGATATTTGCAGCACGTGATACTTCACCGGCTTTTGAGTTATTGGTCTTCGTTGATGAAACTTGGAGCAGAAACAGGAGGTAGAACAGACAATCTAACGAAGATTCAAGAGAGCCACAAGAAATGGTGTGTCGTCATAGCGACTGGCCGGCAGATGATGTATTGGCGTCTTGAATGCCGCAGTCTCAACATGTCTTGCTTCCAACCACTGTTTTCATCTAGATGGATAGATAGCTCTTCCAGCTTCAGAGTCGCGCGTTACTATCTTGGCTGTATATCAAGCAGAGCATGTCAGAGCCACTAATGATCTAGCTCAAAAATGATGCGTAAAAGGATGGTACCTAATGCTGTTCCCCCTCCTCTTTGGCAGATGTAAGATAGAATCCGGGTAAACTCAGATATGGTGCTTGGTTGGATTGGTAGACTATTTGTGCTCAATATTACAGAAGAACTTGGAAAAAGGAAAGCCCATTATCCTCACTTACATAAATTAGCGTTGCGAGGTTTTGGATCCAGAAACGTCCTAGACTCACACCTATGTCAACCACAGCCCTTTCGCACTAAATCGAAAATATAAATTTCAGAACGAAACGTTCTGAAGCTGATATTAACCAGGCGGGACAGGTTTTCATATCTCGACGCAGGCATGTCGTTGCCCCTTAGCTCTGAAGGTCCAAAAAGTCCAAGTAGAACACTCTCTACGTACAAAGTATAAAGTATGGATAGTACCGCTCGGAGGCTCGTTTTCTTTTAATCGGCGATTCGGCCTATACGGCTCTCGAAAGTTCGAAACCTGGTTATTCACTATCTTCTTTCTTTTGGACCCCTTTCACCTATGTTACTCTATCGTCTGCAGATTGCATTATATTTTCCGAAAAGCTTCACCTTCTCTGTTATAAACAAGTCAGATTAAGGAGGGAGTAATTAGAATAATTGTGGGGCTTTACCTTCGACAACAGCCATCACAAAGAAAATGTTTCGACAGAACCCCGAAGATGCATGATGCATCATGATCGATGTCGAGGGGCTGGGATGATTGAGGCACAGTTCCAGCTTGAACGAATAAACGGAGAAGAATTAGTTCTAAGTTATAAAAGTTTGTATGCAAGCGTACTAGGATAGAAAGCAGTAACCCAAGCTTTACAGTTATTCTCAGTGAACTTAACCGTGGCTAGCGAGAGGAAGGTCATCAGCGTTGTAGCACAAATCCCGACATTGAAGTCACGGCGAAAGGTCTTCAGGATGACAGGAAGAGAAACGATCTAGAAAGGTCCGTTTTAAATTCTATTACTGCGGCGGAATGCAACTGAAGCCAAAGGAAGATAACGGGTAGAGGAGACGTATTTTGACCGTTCCATATTCACGACCCTGCCGCCGCATACTAGTGTATTTGGTGACATATTACCGAGAAAGATCCTTCTCTCTACGAGTTGCTACGCAGATTGGATTGCTTCGAGAACAATATAGAACAACCAGAGTGATCTTACGTGCTAAGATTTAGGAATTAATGTAAAAGATATGCCAGTCAGAACTGTATTTACTCTTGCGTCGGTGGACGTGCTACCCGGCCTTGATTCGTGATTACATCCCAGAAACATCTATTAACAGGCTGACAAGCATTGCCCGGCCTCTTTTGATAACTTGTGCATCTGGCTGAGAACTCGGTAGAATACAAACAAAGAGACTTTCTAGAGAGACTACGGTCTCGAATTTCCTGGATGTGCGATATATAATTATAGAATGGAAGACGCTGTAAAATCCTCTTGGCGTACATGAATTGAAAATGGCAAACCTGCCCTGAAACATATTTTCCTAGGATAAAGTAAATTATTGGGTGACATTGCTTTAACTTCCGCAGGGTAATGACCAGGCGTTTCTGATAGGCTGATTGGACCGAGCCTCACCAGACGAGGAAAAGGCCGTCCACAAGATTGACCATAACGGAGCAAAAGTGTGGACGCTCAACGTAAGGCCATCTGCAGATTTTTGGCCTATCCCCTGTTTTTTGTGGACGCTCAAGTAGTACTTGAGAATGACAGCACATGCAGATAGGGGGCCTGTACTAGTCCTCGCTTACACGCCCTCGAAAGGCTTGTGCAACATGACAGCTCGAAAAATTGAACAACTACTCATATCTCCGACCGAGTTGTTCGTCTTCGAGGAATTGGAGATTTTCTCGTAATAATAATGTACCATTTTGTCCATTAAGACACTCTCACAATCGTGGAACAGAGCGTAGAAAATGATCATTGGAACTACAGTATGAGGGATTGTTGCCTAGCGGGGAGACTGTGAGCCTGAGCAACCTCCGAGCCTCGTCAGTCGAAACTCCCTGCATCTCCAAAAAAAGAAAAGAAAAGCTTTCAACAATAGCACGAATATCAGTTCTCAACCAACACTGCAAAGTATCGATGTTCGTCCGATCAAGCTCCCGGCGCTTTGACACTCTGGCCCTGGCCCACATTTCCTAAGAACGTCACGAGAACTGCGGCATACCTATCACGACATCAGCGCGTCAGACCACGAGAAAAACAACGAGCGGGAAGCAGAACGGAACACATACGCGGCTGTTGCGATGAAGACATCTTGCACTTTACCCTGTGTCGCCATAGCGAAGGTGGTCGAGAAGGCGAAGACGAATCCGAAAACCACCCACGCCATCCCTTGATTGTTCATGGGCACCAAATACAGAAGGAACGTGGGGATGAGAAGAAGTGCGACAGCAATGCATACGGCTAGCAGCTTGGAAAACGCTTGGAAATACGCGTCGGAGTAGTGCAGCGCGCTGTATTCATCCTTGGCCTTTTGGTGCGGGGCTTTGGACAGAAGAAGAGACTAGTACTCATAGTCAGAGATGGGCCCGACAAGGTCGAAAGGACTTGAGCCGGGTATGATACTGGATTTCATGCCCCCCCTCTTCTTTCTCGGAGATAAATACCTTGATTATTGGCAGATCAGCAAGGTTCGCCTCGATAAAGTCCTCGAACGAATTATCATTGTCTGCCGTTGACACGAAGTCTTCGGCATGGAATATGAAGTCATAAATCCCTTCCCCGAGAGGTTTATTATCCCAGACCCATCTGAAGAGGTACTGGTACTGGTGTGAGGGAGCACGACCTCGAGTCCGAAGTTCGGTGACTCTCGACAACAATGCAGCTGGCTCATCAGTCAGAGATTTGTCAGCGCGACAGGAGATGTCATAATCTCACCGTATTTCTCGAATGTCTCCAGGATTTCAGACAACAGTTCGGCCTTTCTAGGATTATGTTTATCTTCTTCGAATCCTTCATATCCATAATTTCTGAATTTCAATCGAGGGTGTTCTTCGTCGGCTTTGTCGATCTCGTCGAGTTCTTTTTCGAGGTCGGTCAATTTCACTTGCAGGTGAAGGAGAAGCCGATCGGAGAGGCGGCCGAAGCGACGGCAGAGTGCGAAACTATCGTTGCTGTTCATCAAGGCTGCGAGTCGTGGCAATCCCTCTGGGAAGTCGTGCACTGCAGGAGGTAGGCCTGAATCAGTCTCATTCCACTTAAATATCGAATTTCACTACGCACCATTTTCGTATTTGATTTTACTGGTGCCATAGATATCTGCATCGCCGTCTGTTGCTGCCCCAGTCAGTCCCCGGAGTGCTTGTATAAGCGAGAAGCTGATTTATGCATGAATTGCACCAGATCCTCTCGCAATACATACCTTGAGGTTGACCACCGCTCGCGGTTGAATCTGGGGTCAAGGTGCGGTCCGAGTCCGAGGACGTCCCCCCATCCGATCTTGATGTGTTTGTTTGATCTGCTGGGTAGCAATTTCTAATCTCAGGCTGCTGGACTCCATCAGTAGGGGAAGAAAGAGCATTCCGGGCTCTGGGAGTGTTCGTGTAAGTTCGTGGAGGAACAGTTACGGGAAGACCATGAGCCATGACGCTTTCTAGGGGTTGTGGGGTGGCCATCATGATTGCTGTCGACGTCTGGCTGGCGTCTCGCAAGACTTATTTACACTGCACTCCATCGCCCTCATCACAGCCTTCTCTGAGCTCGTCGTTCTTGCTTACATGGTGTGTTGCGGCGTAGCCTGATTGCGGGCCAAAGGGGGCCAAATATATTTCTCGGTGATTGGGTGGTGACGTTAACGTTCGCGAATCAGCGATGGCTGCGTCTAGCGCCTTTTTTATCTAACCTTAAAGATACTGCGAGGCTATGAGATTAGGGAGGGAGAGCGAGAGATAGATCTGCTTGGAATCGCCGTGGGATTTCAGGTATATGTAAATGGTAGCGGGGGAATGAATTGCAAAATTGCAGGGCAAGGAGACGAAGAAGTACTGGGGAACGGCTTTACTTATAGAATTTGAGGCTCAATTTTACATGATATGGCGATTCCAACAGCATGTGAGGCAGAATTCTGCTAGATTTCGTCGAATGCAACTTGGCTGTCTAGAGTAGACGGGAAAGTGTCGAAGAAATTCTGTATTTTTGCAAACTATGTAGCACGACGCGTAGATCATGCAAATTGCCATATTGTATGTCACAAGAGAGGTGTTAAAACCCCAAAATGTCCAGATAGAGGTCGTTCCGTAGCTATTTACCTCGCCCGCGGTATCTTCACCAATGTTTTCGTCCGATATCACCCATCTCCTGCTGGCCCAACGAAGCAATACTGCGCGTCTCGGAAAGCTTCGCGTATTCGAGACATCAACGCCAATAGCACCGAAGGAAGATATCATCCACGTTCCTAAGATCTGGGATGCGGCCGCGGCTATATAGTGTTACTCGTGAATGTTTGCTTCTAGGAACGGTTGAGCACTTACAGGCTTAGGCCACACAGGTTTCGGTCCAGAACCCCTCCCGGGACTGTCCTTGAGGTGCTTTTTGTTGTCTTCATAAACGGCATAGTATACAGGCGTGCCAGTAGCATCTTTATACTGCTTGGAATCATGGAGATAATGTTTGTTTGATCGGGTCCGAGGCCCGAACTCGCCCGATGTCTCTGCTTGGGACGATGCCATCTTCAGAGCTAGAACTGGCACGGAGTTGTTATGTATGTTGCTCGTATCGTCCAATAACTGAATGTGAATGAGGTCGTAAACAAATGTAGAGCTTCTGCACGCGTGAAAGACAGTTCAGAGATCTCTTCTTGGCCCGTTAGCTCGCCTGCCGTCGCTAAAGTGGTAGTAGAGTTAGCGTTTACCTGATTTACAGCGGACCGAAGCTTTGGGATAACGTGGAAGATTTTGGATCTCGCTTTTCTGTCGGTCCTCTCACCTACAGTGTTGTAGAATTGCAGAAGTTTTGTAACTTTGGTAAGAATGAAAGTGTGAATCTTGTAAAAATGCAAAGGAAGCCTTTCAATTTTGGAGTGGGGAGCGCTCGGGTGTTAGCAGGTCGCTCAGAATCCAGGGGGTTTGGACTGAGCATCTTCAGAGGATGCTTATTGGTTACATGCTTGATATTCTATGAATATACACACTGCTCGGTGAGCCTGTAGGTGCTGCATAGACGCACGCTGAATGCTATTTTTCTCTAGCGTAAAAAGACAACTCACCTGTGAGAAATTGCATTTCGCCAAGGCAAAAATCCTCGATGTTACTTTGTGAGGTTGTCTGGGATCTTTTGCGGATCCAAAGACGGAGTGGAATACCGAGATACCTCACAATTTGGTTTCGCGTGTTGACTGTCCAGGTACGGTGCAACGGTAGAATAGATCTGTTGCTGTGCCGTAGCGGGCCGGGCCTTGTCTCGAAAGGAAATGTGAAATGAGCCGTGAACCCTAGCTCAACGTGGAAGGCACTCGAGGCTTGCGAGAAGGTCAGACAGCCTTCCCAAGTTTCCACGGTATAAGAAGACCAAGTAACCCCCAGGACCAGCTTGCCAACATATCAATCAAATCCAAACAGTCGGCTATCCCACTGGCTACATACACTTTTCTAAGAATCGCAGCCGCATCCTACTTATCAGGAAGTACGTTCCTTAGTACGCGTTGCCGTGAGAACGAGTAATATGCTGGCAGGGAAATGAAGGCACTTCTGTCATAGTACCCACCGGAGAACAAGACAGGAAAGCCAATGCGACAATCGTTTCAAGAACTTCTCGGCGAAGGGTATCTGGTAGAGCCTAAAATCTTCCTGGGGCAGTTTGTGTAGATGGTCGAGTGGCTGGACACCACCAATGAATTGTGCCAAGACTTGCTTCTGACGAGACAATTGCTGTTTATCGAACTGGCATTCTTCAACGCCAGTTAAAGAGATTTTCACCAACAGTTATCTTATGATGGACAAATCCCACATCGGAGATAGTGGCCCCCAGGATTGACCGCTTCGTCGCGTCGGGCAGACAGGGAATTCTACCCTGGACACATGAGTTCATGTGATAGGTCATTGGAACAAAAGCCTTTTCCGAGACTCTGGAGTTTGAGACTCTGAGGATCCAAAATGCATTCGTAATAAATTGCTGGAAGTCTGTAAGGTCTAGAGTAAATGACCGAATGAATGAGCATTAAGCCCCAGTGGGATGAATGATAGACTTAAGAGTGACTTTCGAATGTTACAGGCTGGATAAGTAGTGAAATATATTCCTGAAGTACCGAGGTACTTACCCGGATACATCCCCACCTCGAGCTGAGCGGATGAATGGAAGAGATTGAACACAGAAATTCTCTGCAGAGAGAGAATTCCCATGCGATAGGAGGATCTTGCCTTCCATTTATATCATTGTCATCCAGCCTTGCTAATCGCGAACGTTGGTTGAGGTGCAAGGAGCAGCTGAGTATAACTCGCCAATGTCGGCAAGCATTAAGCAAGACGTGGGCATTTATCCTTGCTGAAGCAGACCAACTGCGACGTTTCAACGGGGTAAAGCATGTGTATAGACTGGTATTATCAATGTACCTTCCCATTTGGTGGAACAGAGAGAAGTTAATTCGCCAGCATTACGAAGCTCGGGGATGTCGGGAACATGAGGAAATCGATTCCTACACTCTTTTGAATTGCGGAGAATAATCCAGTGAGGGGGAAGGATGAATTGGCCGGATTGTAGATTGCTTGCCCAGAGCTTCCAAGAGTATCATCGAATGTACGAACTCTTGCTCCTGCAACCATTGTAGCGTACCAGGAACGGCCGATATTCCTCGATGTGGAAACTATCACCCGGAGCCATTGACACCTAGGAAAACCGCATGTTTCAAGCTATTTCATTATTCAGAGAACGGCCCGTATCGAAACGGTCACCTCTGCTCAACAGGCTCGACCATGTTCACGATATCTTCCATGCAGTCGCGCCAGCATGGTATGAGGTCTTCGGTGTCTCCGAGGTATCGAGTGCCGACTCTCTGTAAGTGTTGATCTTGCCAGATTTTCTTCGGACGTTCTCGAGCATTCTTGAGCATCTCGCGGTATATATCGCGATAACGCAAGTTGAGGTAAACCGAGGATTCCTCCGCTGCCAGCTCTGCAAATGGAGACTCGGTTTTCATCGGGTGTCGGATGGAAGTGAGTAGCTCCAGATACTGCGCAATATGCGGATGGGTTGATACATTGTTAATCATATTCGATCGATTGCTTCATCTTTACATCCACAGGTGAAAGGCGTTCCACAGTTGTAGCGTAGGGAGACACCACGAAGCTAACCCATTAGGACATCACCCTTTGAGATATGCCTTGATTTGTGTGAAGAAAAAGGATATCGTTGATCGAGGCTGTGTGTAAAATGGATGTGAGGATGTCGACGAATATTACAAATGCACCAGATGCAACAACTTAGACTTTGCTCTCGGTTAGGTATCGGAATTGATCCAATCAATTTTTCGACAACGCTCCGCTATCACCTTGTACGCCGGCAAGCTCTCTAGTTGGACGAGCAGGGTCGGAGAGATAGAAGCGAAAGAAAAGACAACAGGCGCCGTCATGATAGTTGCCGCTCTTGGAAGGGTCCGATGATCGACTAATGTGGAAAGCCTTCGACTACCTTACTTTCAATCACCACCTAGACAATGAATCATCGTTTCAATTTCTACTCATCAGCAGAAAGAATCTCTATTGTCTAGAAAGACCAGGGATGATTGATGAGAAGCTGAAGGTTTCTAACTCTTAAGCAGCATTAGGACAAGTTAGAACCCTTTTGAGTTCGAGGTCGGCCAGGAATTCGTGGTAAACAACTTTCGAGACCGGTAAGAAACAATAAGATATCATATCCGAGGAACAGGCCTCTGATCCAAACAAACTCTACCGCACGGACGATCTCCCTAGTCGTCGGGTAGAAAGTACTATATCTCATCGACAAGCTATCCGCCCTCACCCTCCTACCTCATCCTCTTACCTCATCCTACCAATCCCTCTACCTCATCCACCGGCCACGAAAGTCTCCTCCGACTCCCACTACTCCACTTATGCCTGATAAAATATACAAAAGGGGTAGCTTGAGTGAAAGACAACGAGTCTTACGAGTTCTGCAAATGCGAAGGAGCGATGCACTCGACCGGTATTCGAAAGTCCAAATTAGGGGCTTACGCGAAACGACACCCGGGAGGCGGATCCACTCACTTCCCTTCTCCGCTCCACCAATAATACAATTTCCTCCACCCTCGAGTATAGCTTCCTACCCCGGACGGCGATCTGAAGAATGTGGAAGCACAAGATCATAATCGGCTGAAGACAAACCCCGCAGAATAGATAAGTAGTTGAAGATGAGCGGCCGGCGACGGATATAGTCATAACTTCTTTTACTTCTCCATCACGGCTGTCTCAACCTCTTGGGAAAGGACAAAAACACTCATACTACCAGCTGTTGGTCACCAAACGTGCGTCACGGATTCACTACAGGAGAGATCATTCCCCGACCCAGAAAGCCTACCTCAAATCCGCCACAGACGACATACATACACCAAGAACAAACCCCTATCATCACCATCCCTTTCCCTGCCCAAGGAGCACACCGAACCTATCTCCCCAACGGCCATCGCCATACCCCCACTAGACACCAGACTTCTAAAAACGAATGTAGTATTTGTAAGATTACGAATATATGACGAAGAGAAGTACCCAGTTCTTAGTTCATACCTATGCTCTACCCGGGACCTAGTACTATCTCAGTTCCTATCTTCCGCTTCCTACTTGGATCGCTCCGTTATATGAACTAAATTGCTCAGAACTAGTTCAGCCGGGCGGCCTAGATGCTTTCATTCTGAACTCTTTTCATTTGTTTAAGTATAATTTATATATACTTGTAATTATACTTCATATATCCCTTCATCTATACTTTATATCGCTTCAACCATACTTGATATATACTTTATCCATAACTCTCCGTTATGGCTTCTATATAGCAAAGAAGTACTTAGTATTGCACTATTTTCACACCTCCCATCCTCCTAAAAAAGCCATGTCCTCCCTATCTCACAAAGCAAAATACCAACCTCCCATGAACTACATACATCCCTCCCCCCGCATTACACACTCCTAAGCCTCACACACCATACAATTCCACCTATAAGCTCTATATCTCAGCCCTATATCCTACCTACCCCTACTTATACTTATACGCACTTTCTCTATATCCTCCCTATATCCTCCCTATATCCTTCATCTCCATCTCCATCTCCATCCCTCTTCCCATAACCTTCTATTCCGCTTATCTTACTCACCCCTTCACTTACTCACTCACTCCTTCCCTCTCACAAATCACATACGTAGAACACAACAAATCAACCCAACTCAGCTTCACAATCATAATCTTCATAATCTCATTAATTGCAATTGCTTATCTTATCTTATCTGCACCCCACTCCCCTCCCCTCAACTACACTACCCTATTATTATATATCCCCCACCGCCCAACCAACTACCCTTCCCCCCATATCCCTCCCACCCAACCCAACCCATCCCATACCAAACCTGTTGCCGAAGCGGGGTATCACTTTAAAAACCGAACCGAACATAAAATTCCCAGACCATAGAAAAACACGGCACGCACATAAACGCGTGCGAAAGAAAAAACAGCACGTAATGTACGCCCAAAACATTTTTCTTTTCATACCATGCTCATCCCCTCCCCTCTCCCTCATACATCCATGCCAATATACAAACCCCTCCACCTGCACCTAAACCCTCAACACGACCCCCCACCCCAGCGCCCCCGCCTCCCTAACCGCACAAGCGAGGCATCCTCTCCCCCTCCTACTAACCAGCGCATTCCAACCCCTCTCCGCACAAATCGCTCTCGCCAGCATCTCCGCATCACTACCGAAGCCCTTTCTGCCCGCTCCTAGATTATCGTCCACTCCAGGCACACTCCCCACCCCATCCAGCTCTTCCGGTGGCGAAGGCGGCGCACTCCCTTCCGAGTTCCTGCTCGTACAATCCACAATCAGAACTCTGTCGATGCCGCTCGTGCTCGTATGCGTGCTAGAGCTTAATCCCTGTTCACTGCTAGGCGACGAAGGAGGAGAGAGGAGGAGGGAAGTGAGGGATCTCGAGGCGGGGGAGTTGAGGAGTTGATGTAAGGGGAGAGATGTATATGTGAAGGCTTTGTGGAGGGGGTGGCCTATATTGTTGTTAGTTTCTCGAGATGTTTGAAAATCAAGATGAAAAAAAGGAAAGATATACCTAATTTCAAACCCGGAAACTCGTCCCCCTCAGCACCATCTGACAATCCCAAAAGTGGACTAGGACTAGTAGGTGAATTGAGTGCTTCCAGACTATGCGATGTAGCACAGGGATGGGCGGTGACGAAATGAACATCGTGCGTCAGTGCAACATTGACTTCTCTCTTTTCATCATCGTCGAAATCTACGAGAAAGCGCATCATTGCGGAGTAAGTCTTGATAGATGGGGCTACCGACATATCGGTTGCTGGGGTGGGTTTTTCTTCGGTGGGTGTGGCATCGTCGGACTCGATAGCAAATAGGTCCAGTGATTCGAAGAGAATTGCTGGAGGGTGAGACGTGGGTATGTCGTGAATGGTGACGAAGTCGCCGGGTAGGATGGATGAGGGGTCTGCACCGCCGATTATACTTCCGTCTCGTTCGATTGATGCTTTTTGCAATATTCTCGGCGTTTCTGCAGCGGTTTCGCGGGCTGTACCTGTTAGAGATCAGACGATTAGGTTAGGCAAGGATAGTGCACTTACATTCGTGAAATGCCCCTTCAACATCAATATTCACCCAAGCTTCACGAGTAATTCCCCTAGGTTTTACGCCTGAAGATATCCATCCCATACATTCAGAGACATCTTTACCAGCAGCGAGAATCCGACCAACAATACAAGCAGTACTCCAGAAACTTCGTTCAGAAAAGACAAACCCGCCATACAAATTAGCTTCCTCGCCTAACTTCGCAACAGCTTCTTCGTCGTTTTCTAGTAACGTTGAGATCAAAAAGTGGCTTAACCCTTCACCAGGAAGAATAAGACCACTTATATACGAATTCGAAAGCCAACCTGATGAATGCACCAATGCCGATAGTCTTTGCACGGATCTTGACAGCCCTCGCCGGGGTCCGCTAGGTCGCTGGCCAGTAAAATATGATGACTTTTGAGTTGAGATAGACATTGGCGTCCCACTCGCGGGGGTATTCTGGACACTTTGCGAAATACTTATATCATTGGCCGCAATTCTGACAGCTAACTTTTCGTAGTTTGGCCATCGCATACGTCGCGCAAAGTGGAGAAGCCCTGATAATTGCCGAGTCTCATGCCTTCCTCGGAATTGATAGGTTTCAGTATTCTCACCAGTAGTGTTGTTCGCTGTAGTCGTCGCCGATGCTCCGGTCAATGTTGCCAGCCATCCTGTGGGTTTCTTTTCCGGGACAAACTCTGAGTGATGTTGTTCAATGCGTATGTTCTCTAGCCAGGATCGAGCCAATATGAGTGACCACTTTACAACTGGCGTCATGAGTTTTTCGAGCTTCTTGACCTCGGCAGGCTTGGCTGGCTCAAGACCTTGGCTGATATTCCGTGAAACAGTATCAAGACGCATCAACAACTCACATGACAGGAGTATCTGTAACAGCAGCCAATACTTCTGGGCCCCAGCTTCATGCACAATCTCACTATTTATAGAGATGTCATCTTCGGGATCACCTTCGAGGGTTTGGCCCCACAGGATCTGCCCGAGACGGATTCTCCACTCGACAAGACTAAAATCAACCCATATGTAAGGTTCAGTCAAAACTTTCACAAGTACTTCGATCTGTACTTGCAGACTATAGGGATCTTCAGTATCGGTAACTCTCGAGGGCGGAAACAGGATTTGGGTGAAAAGTTCTGTGTATAACTCGACTGTCGGCCGTTCGTGCTTCATTGGATTCTCATGGTATGTTACACCAACGCTAATGAGGTGTTCGTAAACGGCGAGCTCCTCTAGAGGTCTGATACCATCCTTAGCGTCCAGAAACCTTCTCCGTCGTTCGAGCAATGATTCGGGACCAGATTCCGGGAAGGTCTCTTCAGGTTCTTGAAGTGCATCCGCTACCCCCATCTCTAGCGCAGCCTGATATCCAACCGTTCCTCGCTCGATTCCTTGCATGCTGAGCATATTTGGCCGTTCACGGCATCGTGGGATGAAGCGTGCTCGCTCTCTGTCCGTAGTGTCAATATCCTTCAATGCCTCCAAGCTTATCGGAGCTTCTCTGGTGATATGCGGCCATGCTGTTACACATCCCCATGCCTCGTCTTGTATCTGCACATGATCAGATAGATCTTGTATTTGCACCTCTAGATTCCAGGGAAATGCAACCGAGGGATGTGGTGCACCGGTATGGTGTCCCTCGGACCTTGCATAGAATTGGGGTGCTCCAGAAAACAGGTCGTGCAGGTCTTGAACGGATAATGGAGTTATGATCCTATCCAGCTTTTTTGTCGGTCTGATAGCTGTGGATTCAGGCTGGGGTTCCTCTTTAGGCGAGGGTGGTGGAGGAGGAAGAGGTTTGTTGTGATTCGACATAGGACTGGAGGGGTTGTTTGGAGAAATTGGAGCTGGAACCGTCTGTAGGGAAGAAATCAGTATCAGCGATATTCTCAAGCAAGAATTGGCAGCAGTAAAAGCGCATAAATTTGGTAGGGGAAATATTGATTTACCACGGTCCTATCTTTTTTCAGCTTCTTTTGAGATGAAAAGGAAGACACTTTGAGAAGGCTGCGAAGGTAGTTGCGTTTTGATTTTCTTCTCTGTACCTTCTCCGGATTAAGTTTCAAACTCAAACGATTGTCATTCTGACTTTCTGATCGAAGTTTTAACAATGATGAAAGTGAAGGCATTTTGAGAAGAAGAACAGGAAACGAAAGCTAGGTGAAAATGGATTGGAGGTCATCAGGTCGATCAGCATGCAGGAAGCGGAATAGGCATAGCAGAAGGTATATGTAAGAAGCAATAGGAATCAATACAAAAGAGGAGGTAAAAGGCTAGAACCAGTCAACGTGAAGAGGGGATGCGGCCAGCTGCAGTCATATACTGGAATAACAACAGCCTTGCAGGAAGATGGCTAGATCCGAGGAGGCATCTAATAAACAAGGACTGGGTTGGCAAGTGCCAAGTACACATCCATCCATATGAGGGGCCGGCAGTACACGGGCGGAATGGAGCACAGTTCGAAGAAGGTATGAGTACAACGGTACAAATAGTTGCGTAGGGGTCGTTGTGTTGTGTAGGACTATCAACCCATCAAGGCAGTGGGCACTAGGTCGCTGAGATGCCGAGAAGCTAATGCTGAGATGCTGAGATGCTGAGACGCTGAGATGCTGAGTAGATGGGACGATACGAAGGTAATGTTATTGATCGGGATGTTTACCCGGACCCGAATGGAGCTACTTGAATCCTGCCAAATGATGAATGAAAAGGAAGAGAAGGGTGAAGGGTGAAGGGTGAAGGTGAAGGGCGTATGCGGGTGTAATTTGTTGTTGGAGCAGCCAGGTAGTGCAACAAAATGATAATAATAGCATACGTGAATATGTACTGACCTAGCAGAAGACCTAGAGCCAGGTATCTAGTAGCCTAACCATCCTGACATGTCTTATCCGGTGCCAACCCAGACTCTCCCTGTCTGATCCGTCTGGCCGCGAGCTTCCTTGGAAGCTGTGCATGTACAGTACATGTAGATGCACATGTACAAGTGCAAGTACAAGTACATGGAGCATGGCAGACAAGGGTCCTCAAATGTCGCATGAAATCTGGAGTGCGAGCGGAGTGGAGAATTAAGTGACGTGTTGACAATCCAAGATGTATGTGGGGTTCAAAAGCATGGAACGCTCACCTACCCATGAAATTAATCCATGGCCGTTCATGGCCTTGTTTCTGGTTCCCTTCCTTTGGTGCTTTTGGTGCTTATGTGTTGATTCTAGTGAAGGGCCTTGGCTTATTTCTTGACTCCTGAGAGATCTTCACAGCACTTGGGAAATTGTAGTACGGAACTTCTTCACGAATAATCTTACTTTGTATTCCGCATTCCGCATTTCGCGTGTTTGTTGTTGTTTACTTACGGATATCTACCTAGCTTTCTGTAGTGTACTGTACCTCGCGGTCGGAGGAGAAAAGACTCTGTTTCATCAACCTTGAACATAAGAGAGCGTGTAAGTGTAACCACCCACAAATCAGCGAACTTCAACCGGATCTCTCACTTGTCATTATTTCTCTCCTATGGAAAGCTCAGCTGATTATTACTTAAGCGGAAGTCCTGTAGCGCGGTTGTTTAAGACTTCAGTCTGAGAATGCAATATAAAAATAGCAAGGTTTGTGGAAACTACGGATGCTCGATGGTTTGTAACCATGTTTCGAAGCTACCCATCGTTCTCAGCCTCAGTGCTTCCGTAGTCGTTATCTTTCATCAGGATCTCTCCCCACTCACTGCACATCTCCGATCACTAATGAACCTAGTCCTTGAATACTCCCCCCACCACATGTTGATCAGTGCTCGACATTCAAAGACAACCTCATCCAAGTGGAAGGAATTTCATTGCATGAGAAACCAAGACTTGAGACACACCGCTTCGTTGGTGAACCAAACATCATGTATATACGATTACATTTTGCGTAATGTATCCCTTTCTAGATATTTCCTCGTCTCCAAATCCCAACGCCCTCAAAATGATCCTTTGGGTATTGAACGCCGTTCCTCGTCAAAATTCGTAAAAGAAACTTCTGATTATCCCTTTCTCTAGGCTGGAGGTGTTTCGTGTACCACAACGAGTATATATTTTAGGTCTGGAACAATCACGAGTTCATGTTTCTTGGTTCGAAGTCGCAATAGTTTAACATCATCCTAGAAGCATCATGTTAGCTCTGCCCATAAATGATGCCATTTAAATGTTAGCATACCTCTGCATCCATGCCGTGCACAAGTCCACCTGCTGCGCTCATAAACTTCCAGACCATAGAAGCCAATTCTTCAACACCCTGACTGTCTGTACTAGTTGCGATACTAGTTTCTTCAGTTGTGCCAGCTCCCGTTGCTCCGGCATTGCTTGACCTCCCGACAGCAGATGGCGCGCGGAATGAAGCGAAAGTCCCGGAATTCTGAATGATCGTACCGGTGGAGGCTTCAAGAACCATTGTCGCCTGTACACCGGGCTTCTTGGACAACCTTGCTAGAGTCTCTGCCAGTGCCTCCGCACCGCTTCCCTTGGAGTACTGTCAGCAGGTGAGCTTTTGTGTATTGGCAGCTTGCATATAACATACGGTCAATTGGTCGATCATTTGCGCCATGGTTGCGTTGCTGTTTCCGCGAAATGTGTACGCGTTGCTGGATGATTGCAAAAAGATAAACAGTACGATAATCACAATGCAGGGTGCATGACGCTGTGTCCTCGGTAAGTTCCGTTGGACCCCTCGGCTACTAGCTATCGGCCTATCGGCCTATCTGCCATAGGAACTTTTTTTATTTCGTCTGTCGAAACATTTTCAAGACATCAATTCTCCTGGCCAGGGTATTCAATTTGCAATGGGTTCTAGTGCAAAGAAGAAGAAGGACAAGAAGAAGGATTTTCAAGTGAGCCATTTTTGGAAATTACTGGTGAAACACAATTAACATGTTGATCATAGAAACCAAAGCTTCGGGTCGGAAAGGGCAAAGCGAAAGCAGACAATTTTACTGACACAAGCTTCAAATCGAAATGTACGTTAACGAAGTCACAATCTTGCGCACTGCAGTCGCATCAATTCACTCAGATTCGATCCTCCTCGCAATGTGCCACAGACTGATGTTCTCTTGAATAGCAATCGTTGTAAACCAACAGTCCCTCTCTACCTCCGCGCCTTCGTCTGTTGCGCAGTTCACACATTACCTGTCTCTAGCATCCTCCTCACGATCCGATACCCAACGCCGCGATGCATTGGCATACCTTACAACCCAACTTTCCTCGCAACCCGTGAACGCACCGATACCCTTACCTACTGCAATTCTTCTCCCTAAGCTCCTCCCTCTCATACTCGATGGATCCACATCGGTGCGCGCACAACTTCTCAAGTTCCTCCGTCTCCTGCCAGCTTCAGACATTGGTGACCGAGCAGAGGCCGCACTACTGTACACAAGAGCTGGAATGACACATCTAGCTGCAGAGATCAGGATGGATGCTCTAGCATTCCTGGAATGGCTACTCGAAGTCGCACAGGAAGACGTGGTTTCATGTCCCGGGGGATGGGTCAAGACATTGAAAAGTTTTATGTCCATGATAGGCTGGGCCACCAGCAGCGGCAGCACAAAATGGACGTCAGCGAGCAAAGCCACATTTGGAAAGACGGGAAAGTCTCTCCCAAGACAACTATTGGTGCTTGCGCTATTCCTCAAGGCTGGACTTGTGGAGCCAGAAATCGTAGCACAGGCAGCTTCATCCGGCAGTGGCTTTCCACTCTGGGATGTCGAGCGACATATGGTTCCTACGAGGGCGAATGCTTATGCACATTTAAACCTATTCGGGTCGTCGAGAGATGAAGAGGGGGAAATGTATATTGATAGAGAAGACCGGCAAAGAGTGTTTTATAAAAAGTTCCAGGCTGCCGTAACAACTGGAGTCGAGAACGCGAAGAAAGAGGGAGGAGAAGTCGGCAGAGCAGCAGCTGTTTTGACAAAAGTTCTACGGGATGGTATGAATGATTATAGTGGCGTTGACTATACCCAATAAAAGGACGTTAAGTTGGAGTTTTGGCGTTTGCTAGAATGTCATGGGATCTGTTACATTGTGTGGTCCCTTTTCGATACTGAGCAGTTACTTGGAGACGTGGCAGAGCGGGTGTTCTGTGGTCGTGAATACACATATACTCTCGAATGAGATAATGGTAGTGTGGGCTGGTTTCGGTGTTGGGTTAGGGCATTTTGCTGAAGTCAACTAGGTCCGTGGCTCAACAGATAGAATATCGGCATGGTTCATGATGAATCGTATCATAACATAGAACTAAAAACCAACTATAAACAAATATACAATTTAGCACCCCAACTCCTGGTATTCACTCATATGCAGTACAACCCCACCTAATATCACCCGTCACACATCATCCTTCCCCATTCCCAACCTCCCTCTCAAGCCCATCACAACTCCCAATTTCCCCATTCCAGCCCCATCCCCTCCACAGCCCACTCCTTCCACCCCTTCTTCTCCCCCACAAGCCTAACCCCCTCCCACTCCTCCCGCTTCACGCTCCTCCACTCCTCAATCGGTATCCAGCCAATATACGCACGGTCTCCGAACCCGCCTACCCAGTACACTTCCTGCACTACCAGGCGCATCCACTCGCTATGATGGATCTTGTTCCCCGGCAACCAGTATTTCGCGTCAGGGTGCGTGTCGACGAAACAGCTGCGCAGAGCGGAGTCGTCTTCGCTGGATGGGAATGTGATGGGCTCGAGGTACCCGAGGAGACTGAAGCGTGGGAGATTGGCGGCGCTGTAGGCGAAGGGGTCGGGTGTGGAGGAGGATGAGATGCGCGATTTGGGAGGGTATGGTGGCGTCCAGGTTAGGGAGAGGGAGATGTTGGGGTTGTGCACGGCGTTGCGGAAGGACGTCGCGATGCTGATTGCGAGGATGGTGGGGGAGTTGAGCGTGGGCTCGCAGTCGGCTATGTAGTCCATGAGGCCGATGGGGATGGTTGTGAGGTTTTGAGGGGCGGGGGCGTGGGAGTTGGGGACTGGGAGAGGGGGTGAGTGTTAGCTTGTGAATTGGGAGTTGGGAGTTCGGAGTTCGGGAGGGGTGACTTAGAGAGGTAGACAGGTAGAGAGGTAGAGAGGTATATAAGAGAAAAAGATGATAGAACTATGCGAATTGGGAACCATGATGAGTGGAATATAAGGATGCAATTCATCCTATGGAGTGGAAATATAGCACTTACAAACGGTAGAGATAGTGCCCAGAGGAGTAAGATGGAGAATGCGACGGGCTAAGATGGCAGATTCGCGGGAAGTGGGAATGCGATTTATAGTCTCGTCCGAACTTGGAGGATTGCTGAAGATATATTCAACATCAGGAGCAGAATCTGGGATTGAAGTGCAGCTCGCAATTGCTGGAAGCATGCTCAATAGAGCAGCCCCAAGAGGCTTGGTTGGTATATACATTGTGAAGATGCGAGAGATATATGTTAAATGTCAAGATGAAACAGCTGATCAGATGAAAGAAAAAGAGGAAGATCGATGATGCATAAGATGTTGACTATGCTACGTATGATGGAAATGGTACGATTGGATTATGATACCGCCAACCTGAGTCGAGACGATTCATGAGTGATCTTCAAGAGCTCCAGCGACGCGGAAAGCCTCGGGACTTTGAGCTATCTCCGATAGCGATAAGACAAGTCACGTGACATAGCAGTGCAAGAGTATCCGCATCACTTCTTACCTGAAACTGAATGCAAAGTACTATTCGGTTTCCCATGTTTCTAGTGAAGTAGGACTATCTAATTGATCTGGAAGTTCTTGGAGTAAGTTGCGGCGCTGGATTGCAGGTCCTCTCACGTGAGCTGCTCGGAAGGGTTCTCAAAAATCAAAACCCTACTAATGCCACTAGCCAGAAAACAAGCGAGCATTCGAAGAGTCAATCTCTAAACTACAGCGACGACTTAACGCCTTCATCGACAACCCATACTCAGCCAACCTGTACGTACTTTTCGGTTTTCCCATCAAATGAGCTGCCCCATCAATCCGGAACCTCTCGCGGATTGTTCGATCGGATTGCAGGGCGCTCAGAGAATCACATTCGCTGTTAATCACAACAAGACATTGAACTAATCATTCGCCACTCTGTATAGATCGGAAAAGTCATCCATCTACACCAACCGATAAATCGCAATCATGGGAAAGGTTCACGGATCCCTCGCTCGTGCCGGAAAGGTCAAGTCTCAAACCCCAAAGGTATGAATACTTTCGCTATTTCGATGATGGGAGGGCCAGGCTGCGATGGAATCTCAGAATGCAGGGTGGAGAAACGAGGATTATTAGCAGGTGCCACGGATGGAGCGATGCTGATGAACATTTCGAATAGGTTGAGAAGCAAGAGAAGCCAAAGAAGCCAAAGGGACGCGCATACAAGAGAATCCAGTACACTCGTCGTTTCGTTAACGTTACCATGACTGGTGGCAAGAGAAAGGTTTGTGGCTCTCGATACTTACAATTCTATCAAAAGGAATCTTGGCTAATGAATTTTTAGATGAACCCCAACCCGGGATCATAGAGGAACATAGATTGAAGCTTGGGAGGACTTGATGGCGTTGCTTGATTGATACACGAAAATTCGCCCCATGATGGATTCACGATCACCGTTCACCATGTGGAGGATATCTATTTGGGACTGGGATGGGAATTCATCGGAGGAGGAAAGGGCACGGCAGTCTTCTTTTAATGGGCGTCTTATGTACATTTTTTGATATGGCTTGCTGCTGATCGAGGTCAATGGAATCTTGATCTTCCTCCGCCACAATCCATCCCAGCTGATTGTTGAATGTGAATGATGTGAAGATAAATGCTGACCTTGGAAAGGGGCACGGATAACGCACTCGTTCTATTTGCAAATCGAACAAAAGGTTAGGGATGTTGTGGTCACTTGCTCTTGGGCGGCCAGGCCTCGTTCATGGCGAAAGCTCAATAGTGATGGTTCCCGACCGCTTCCGCATGGCCGATGTGGCAGCCCCACCAATTTTGAGGCCAATATTTCGTATACCCATTCGAATTCATACTTTTAAGTTTCCTTTCAACCCAGAACCACACAACCCACGAGTTATGGAAGCAATTTGTATCTTCTCCGACAAGTGTCACCCACATCATTCGAGTACAACCTCTTCTGGGAATCCATTTGATGAACCACAATTGTCACTCTCGGAAGTGGTGTTATTTGTCATTTGCTGAAAGGTCGAGGCGACGGCGGATCTGGTTCAGTTCGAGATCGGGGTTGTTTATGTTCTATATGTTGTATGTTCTGGAGGCTTGCTGATGCTGTATGTTTTGAAAGCTTCAGATTTAACGTTCTCAATCCATTCCTTCCAATCTGCAGAGGAATCAAGGGTTCTCTCGATGGTTCCTCCCCCGCCATGTTTATAGTGATGAAGGCTTCTGGATGTCTTCTTAACATTATATTTAGTGGAAACGGAGAACGAAGTGTGCGGAATTCTTTAAAAGAGAGGGCTAGTAAATGCTCACTCAGGAGAGTGTGACAATTGGGGTTTATCAAGTGCATCTTCAATTCTTCCACTGGCCTTGATCGTATCCGGTTTCTCATCAAGAAGCAATTATTCTGATTCCTCCCATGGTTCTGGTATTTTTCCACGTTTGTCTGTGTTTGTCTTGCTGCTCTGTTTGCTGTGCTAGGTGTTCGCAGTTGGAACGATGCTATGAGTATGGTGTTAGAAATCCTCCTGCTACATGCTTTTGCAATATGACTGGCTTGCTGGCGTTTACACACCTAAATCTCATCTAAATGAGTTTGAATACCCTAAGATCCAGTTGAGGGTCTCTTTCCTTCAGTGCTTCAGGGGTAAGTCTTGGATCGAACTTTGTTGCTTCGCCAGTGTCTTCTCTGCAGAAAAGTGGATACGTGCTCTTTTCTTTACACACATTTTCTGGTGCAAAGTGCCAGCCTCCCGGTAGTGGACCGAGTCGTGGATCATCGGTTTGACTCTGCTGCGTCCCATCGTCAAGAAAGGCGTATGACCAAGTACCCAAAGGCTTATTCCAATATTTGATGATGCGGGTATCTCCAGGCAATGGACCAAGGAGAGCTTCCGAGGACATCAGCCCGTAAACATAACAAGTCCCAACAACGTTGTAACAGCCATTCGTGGTAGCTCTTAGGAGAACTGGCGAATCCAAACCTAATAAGACAACCAGTACATCACCAGGAGCAGCTGTATCTGGTGCCAGCCCAATATATCCCTCCTTTGTTGTGAAGAAGGACCTGCTGGAGAATGTCGTCCACATTCGGAGTAGCACCTTGTTCTCAGCGCCGTGATCCTCGATGCTTGGCTCTCTCTTTTGCAAACAGTTTGCCACCACATTTTGGGCCTCTAAAAATGGAGACACCCCATCAAAATGTGGCGAATAGTTATCGGCGAACAGGGTAAGAATGGTGCGCGTAAATGCTTCTAGGAGAGTTTTTTTTCTCATTGGTGCATACTGTTGGCACAAGACGCCTTTGGGTGCAATGTCCCTGATAGCTTGTCGGAGGGAGACTGCTACTAGTAGCTCTGTGAATTCCGGCAAAACTTTTTTGTCGTCAATAGTGGTGCAATATTTGCCCGTTACTTCCAAAATGTTGCGATCACTGGTCGTACTGGAGACGAGTGCCCTAGAATGCGCTGTAGCATATAAAATGCCCTGAAACAAAAGGGCCCTGCTGGCGCTGCCAACAGAGGACCACTACGAGATATGCATGTTAGCTGCTACAATAGTATCGTTCTCTGCAGGACACTATGATTATTGATCGAACCTTGCCAACCAATACTGAAAGGTTGCCTTGGACAGAACGAGAATTTGTTGCGGATATTGAGACCGATCGGAAACTTTATGAAGAGACGAACAAATCATACGTACATCCGGGACCCATGAAGGTAATGACCCCTCTGTCTTCCCTTTCTTTGGGATAATCTTGCAGAAATTCATTACATCTAGGTCTCCTGCCTTCTCATAGTTTGCCATCGCAAACTCCCTGTAAACTTCTGAGACTGTTTTTGAATAGTCCGGCTCGATTTTAACGGCATTGGCATCGGTCTGGTTCAAGAGGTTGTACATTCCATACAGCCTGTCCCTGTCATCGCTACACTTACAGGCCCTCATGATATTCATCAACTCTACTACTGTTAGCGGTCTGCCGGCGGTTTTACAGTAACAAAGCGATGAGATATGATTCAGGTTTTGTCTTGTTCTTAGCGAAAGAGGGGGTGCGCAGTTTTGCGCAAAGAAAACTGAAAACTTTCGAAAGTCCGACCAAGCCAGGTTTCTAGAACCGCAGACTGCTGCGGCATTTCTCGCAAGAATGATTTCTTGCCACACCCATAGTCGCTTAAACCATGGCCGATCAAACAGATTCTCCAGTGATAACACCATCACGTTTCTGGATGAGAAGTCTTCAGGTACGTCGCCTGCGTGTTCAAACCACCAACAGTCTTCTTCCTCGATTTTAAATCCTGGCTTTAACCTGAAGGACCCTACCGTCCCATCTACGTCGATATTCGAACCAATACGTGTCGCAAGATCCATCGCGTAATCGCTTCCACCTCCGGCTCGGCCAAGCCAAACCACAACGTTGCTAGCATGTGAAAATATCTCCGCCATCCTTTTCACCTGGGACGATCGCTCGTCCAAGTCTTCTTGATTGACGCAAATGGCATCTATCCAGAACACAACTGCCTTGGTCTGATGCCGCAAGTAAGGCAGTGCTTCGGCCAAGTTGCGCGTGAGCGAAAGGTACTTGAACCCCGAGGAGTCTCTGACCGAAACACGATGCCTATTTCTTGCATTACCCCAGGCGTACGATAGAGCTTGATAGCTTGGAACTGGGAGATCGGGCCTAAGTTGATAGATATGCAGTCCAATCTCGACCTTCTCTAAGAACGCTCCAGGCAATAAAGTCAAGAGTCGGATCTCCCCAGCTGCTTCGCTCAGTGGGGAGTATTTGTACTTCTTGTGATTTCTTGTAAGGTGGTATCCTCTCTTTCCCACCAGGACCTTTCGAAAACGGCCGAGAAAATTCATTATCAACTGGCAAGGAATTACACGGATAAATGACAGTAATTTTGGGTGTGTTGGGTAGTCGAAAGAGAAAAGGATGTCGATAGACTTCTCGAATCAAAACCCAGGCTGGTCTTAGTCGAAGGATATAAATCGAGTTGGGTCCTTTACAACTTTAAGGAACTGATTTTAGAGAAGAAATGGGATTTCTCTTCTCAGAAGACGTTGAACGAGTCAAATACGACGTGGGTTGGCAGTGCTTACGCCTCGCGTGTTAGGCTAACTCGAAGCATCGAGAGAATCATCACACGCTGAAACTCAACACATATTCACAACGTTTCGAATATATCTCTTGATAATCTTATAAAGCATATAATCTTCTCCATAGATAAGTTTTCAGATATCGTAACATCCTGTTCTTATGATTATCATTATCAATTTAACTTTTAATATTTTGTGTATACAGCTGGATTTTGTTTCTGTGTAATCTGTCAGTTCGATTATTGAGGGTGCCCTCAGCCTGATCACGCATGGTGGGGAACGAATGAAGCTGCGAACTCTCGCCGAGGCTGTCGAGGTGGCGGAATTATTGGTGCTCAGCGGAGATTCTTTCTAATTGATGCTATGTAAGGGTATCTTACTCGAGTATTTTTACTCAAGCTCGCGGGGCTTTGAGCAGAACATGCGTGATAATGAAGTACTTCGAGAAATGCCTCTCTACCTCAAGACGTCGACGATCGAGTGTTTGCCTCGATCATGCTCATGCCTAGACCCAGATGCGCACGATGTAGCTGTGATGAGACGGCTGATAGCTGGGGTTCAGAGAATTTGCTGAGTTGGTACGTGTCTCGGTCGTTGTGCTCGCCTGCTCTGTGTAATCACTAAGTAGCACGAGCATTTCTTTGCGCGGCGAACTATATTTGGTGACTCATTTGCTGATATATATGGTCCAGAATGTCAATGGTGCAATGATCAGTTGAATTACTATGCTGTATGTCAGGTCCGAAGTCACACAAGGTCTGATGTATTGAAATTCTCGCCCAGAAGAGCAGTGACTATCATACAACAGACTTGTATACCACTTCCTCCGCCTTTTTATCCACAAGTGTGGACGCACTTTCTATAGATGCAGAATCTCCATAACTCTTCGACTGTATCTCTGTATCCGTAATAGACTGCTCGGCATCTCTCTCGCTACTTTCCAATACGCATCTCTTCCCCTCATAGAACACAAAAAAGATATGAGCTAGTGAGCCAGCGGAAATCAAATTCATGACCAAAAGCACCCCACCCCAAATAACGGCTCCGACACTGACATAAACTACGACTCCTACGTCTTTACCCAGCTTGTTACTCCCCTGAAGTAGACCATCCTCAAGCGTACTCGTCCACAGTCCGAAAAACCCGGCCGCCTCAGTAGTGACCTGCATATCGTTTAGGAAATGGATTATTTACCCCTAGGAGACTTTTGGAAATGGATTATTGTACTGACAAAGTGAACCCCCACTACAACGGCATTTATGAGGTAATGGTTGTAGGGAACAAAAAATACGCTGACTATCTGGAACAAGGAACCGACCAGAATGATGATGTATGTTAATTTTATGATTTGGACATCTTCTAAGGTTTTGTCTGTTTTATTATTGTCAAGAAGGTTCAATCTAGATATAAACAGTGGGTGTGTCAGTTGAAGGGAGAGAATGGCTGACCTATTCTTTGCGGAAATTGTAGTGCTGCCATGATAGAGGTGACGTTTTCCGTCTCATATACGGAACTAAGCTCCCTTTTGATTGTGTCTATGGGCGTGAGGCGCACTGTTGGGTTTGGGAGTCAGCTTTTCATTTCATCCTGCACTCCATAAACTAAACATACGAGAAATATCCCACGGCGACCAATGACACACTATATCCTTCATCACCCTTCCAACTCCACTGTATCGGTCACTTCCTGGCGCATAGTTACTCTTGCATGTCAAAGTCATGTAGAGAGAATACACGTCATGAATTGGTAATGTGACGTTGGTGGATTGACGATACTTTTCTTTCATGCCAGTTAGATCAAGGCTGATATATGAATAGCTGTGGAAATATGTCGGCTTGTAACCGGCAAAGAAGGTGATAAATAGGAAGATGACGACGGCGATGGAGGCAAGGGCTGAGATTATGGCGAGCCTAAAGATGAGTGGTGTGAGATGGGGGTCCTTGGGGTAAAGAGTGCGCTTTGTCGATGGGGCGATCTTGATGGACATGGTTGCTGTGTCAAGGGGTGAGTGAGTGAGTGAATGAGGTCAACGAGGTTGGTTATATGCCAGTTGAGAAAGTTTGAGACATGGAAAAGAATGCTATGTCCGGACTACTGCGATATTCACATGAATGAAAGCTTTTTGTGTGCGCGGAATGTGGCACTTGTATGCTAGTTTCGGTTGTGTACCATGGAACGCAAAGTCAGTTGACCAATGTCGATGTTCGCTAGATTAGATAGTGGAATTGAAGATGCTTTTAACAGTACTTCCGGCCAGAGAAGAACTCATGCGAAAATTAATGCGTATGTAAGGGAGAATAAATTACCGAGGAGTGGTTTGGGATCCCACCCAGAATGTCCCCCTAGGTGACCCAAGCTAGACTAATTTAGTAAGCAGCATCTGAATGAAGCACCAGATGCCATCCTACACGATATTGAGAAAGCTTTGTCCAAGACGCCAGATCTGTGAACTGATGCTGGAATTCCAGAAGACGAATAAATATGTGTATTCTCAACCCGCAGTGCGCTTCTTCATCCTCTTCGCTTAAGCAGCACACTCCCCCTTTTTTACTCGCTTGTCGTATCCCCGCGAACCTCTTTCCTGTCCCCTCGTTTCCCTATCTACTCTCGGGATATAGTAGAGACCGGGATCTAACTTTACATTTCTTTAATTTATTAGGCCAAAGAATTATATTCTCCCAGACTTAGTCTATGAATTACACAACCGTCTATCCCCACTTCATACCTTCCCCACCACCTACTTCCTAGCCAGCTAGCTATTCCGAACAGTTTACTATTTGATCTTTGTATCCAGCTTTTTCACTCTCTAGTTTCATCTTTCCTAATCTGCGTTTTTGTCCCGTTCCTCCTGTCCTTACTACATCCCGACCTGTGAAGATGAATCCAGTGACAAACCATAATTATTACTCTCTCACGAGTGGCATCCCTGTTGGGTTGACATAGCCTCATTATCTAATTCTTTCCTTTTACTTCACATCCATATTCAAAAGCAGCCCAGCTTCATCCCTGATTCCCTTCTTCCCTTCCTCAGGAATGTCCCCATCAGCCGTCCCCAAAATTTCTTCCTTCTACTCCTCCTCCCATCTATATACTCAATATCTCCACTCAGGCGGCCAAGCCCTCCATCTAGCTCTTCCTCTTCTTTTTCTACCTTTCCATGCTCCCTATTCACCTTGCCAACGAAGCCGGATCTCCCCATTTCTATACTCCTCCTCCTCCTCCTCCCAATGTCTACACTCCACGGTCTTCACCTCCCCCTTTCACCCTCCCCATCTCTACAGTCCCTCTCTACACTCCCTCCTCCGCATCGCGTCCTCGAAAGTGGTAATGTTTCTCGGCAATGGCGCCGCTGTACGAAAGTTTAACGCTCTCATAAGCTTCTTAACCCCTCCTTCCACTCCACTTTAGCACTCCCGCTGACTGGGATTGAAACAATCTCAACCCTGAGCTCGCCTACGATATCTTTAGCCCCTTCGTCCGAAGAACAGGAACGCACAAATATCAGAGTTGCGGTGGCACCCTTAACCACCTCGGCAACGAAGTGTAGCTGAAGCTTAAGTGGGTCCACCCACGATTTACCGCCGGACTGGTTTTTCAGCTTGCCACAGTTGCTGTCCACTACGCTAACCCACATCTCGTTGAACCTTCTAGTGCTTCATGCAGCCATCGCACTTACAATCCAGCCGCTATTTGATAAGTGACTCGTGTGTTACCTAGAAGCAGCTTGCGCTGTGATGGACATGATTAGTAATCAAGATTTGCTTTCAAAGGTACCGTTGCAGCCTCGCATGGACGGTGAAGTGTGGAGAAGCGGCTACATATTCAAGCGAACACCAGTTTTGTGGCTAGCTGGCATGCATACCGTGTTGCTACTTCTCAACACTAGTGGGGTTCTAGATCGTATCACGAATGCAGGCCAACGAACATTAAGATCAGCCAGCCATGGAGCGTTTAACAATCGATAAACTTCTACTTTGCAAATATGCGTCTAGTAGTCTGAGCTAGGCGGACCAGAGCCATGAAAGCATAACGTGGCATAGAGCTCCAATGGGTCGTCGGAGGCCGCAGCTCTTGCCGACTAAATGGGGGCTGGCTGAACCTTACCAGTATCAGGAACTCAGCTAATCCAGGCCGCTTCTTGAATCCGGAAGGGAAAGTAGGGTCCCGAGTCAGTGTGGATGATATGGGGTATGATGGACAGCTGATATGCAATAAAGGTTTGGTTGTAGAGAATGGTGCAACCCACTCGCTCTTTTTACTGCAGTATATATTTCAAGAGAGCGACGTACAGTTATGACGAATCCGTTGGGTTACTTTCCATGCTTCTGACCCTCGAACTATACGATTTATTCATCATATTTACATTGACATCTGCAACTAGCATCACGAACTGTTGATACAATCCATCTTTTCCTTCAGAGCTTGATCAAACGAAACACAGGTCCTGCCTACACACATTCCGCCTCCCGCTTTAAAATGGACGGCATTCCGATCGAAGAGCACTTTCCTTCGTCAGAGAGTCAAGGGGTGACGGAGACGACAACTCTCGAACAACTACTGACAGCAAACAAGTTTTCAGACCAGGTCCAAGTATGGGCAAACAAGACTGGAGCGGGTACCTCAGATTATGTAACGGGACTTGCCAAAGACAACCCCCTTTCTAAAAACGCCAAGGGTAAGTGAGAATGTTTGAAAACGTGCCCAACTCTCGATTCTGAAGGCTAAAGTCAGACTTGCTAGGGGTGCCAATCGTCACAATCAGTTGCGACAAGACTCCAAAGTCAGTTGAAATTGCGGGCTGGAAGGCTCTGAATCCATTGAAATGGCAGTACACAATCCCGGCTTCAAATCCTGCCAAAGTGGTTAACGTTCATGTCATGCCTCGCGATCAACTGGAGTTTCAAGCCATGATTGGCTCATGCATCAAATGTATAGCGATATACTATGCTGACGAACAGGAGGCCAATCGTATAGACTCTGGCGGTCTCACACTGGGCCTGCTTTTCCGTCATAAGAATATAGGGTTGTGGGCCGTACTGGTTGCACATGCCTTCACATATGATATCACGGATGTAAAGAATTGGGAGTAAGACTGCATCTCCTATCCATTGCCGCCTGGTCGGTGAACCGGAACCTGCTAGGGCTGCTGCTAACGTGATTTAGCCCCGCAAATTACACCCGCAAGAACGCAGTGCTAGCTTGCAAACCCCAGGGCATGAGCAGTCAATGCGCTGCGTGTCTGGGCTCTAATTGCACCCAGTGCGACATGAAGCTCTTCAACATTTTGGCAGAGGGGAAGAATTCGATACATCATGCAGTTGTCTATCAGTGGCATGATTTAGGCATTGCCAAAATCTCCGATGTTGTGGGTTTGAACTCGCAGGTGAAACCTCTGAACGTCCTGGGATTTGCTCAATCCTTGGTTCAGGCCCGTACGATGCCATACAGAAATAATGAAACGAGCAACGCTGACTAGAGCAGGGGATGTCGATGCGGCGAGTCTGCTGTATGTCAAGCAAGAAGCTATGAAATTGAAGGGCGTGGGTAAAAAGTGCGCTACATTTCGATTCATGCAGCAGCTGATGCTCCGCGAAGCGGCCCCCATTATGTTTAAAAAGGGATTTAAGAGTAATTGGACATGGGGGGTCCTGCTGGAGGTCAACGACAGGCAGATCAAAATCCAATCTCCGTATACTGGTACGGCCTCGATGAGTGAACCTGGTGACTGCGGGGCTACGTGGTTTGGTAAGTAGCACACCTTGAACGCTTAAAGACGAACAAGCTGTACTGACACGAGGCCCGAATAGTGATCGATCCCGATGAGCGTACAGGCCAAAATGGCGAAAATTATCTGGTGGCTTTACCTGTTGGCTGTCACACTGGTAAAATAAAAGCCGGGTATATAGATAACGGCAAAGCCTACGACCTCGCGCTAGCCGAACCATACTGGAGAGCATTTGGCGATGTTTACTCCAAGGGAAACGAGACCGTTCAGAAAATTAGCAAAATGAAGACAGAGGACATAAGAATCAATATGGCCGACTCGTTCAGCCCTATCATATAGTTATTAAGACATGGCGGTTGGAGAGATAGGGGGGTATTTGTTGTATATGCAAAACTTTAAAGCCCTGAGCCCTAAAGGCTCTAGCGGTTATTCCTAAATTGAATAAACTACTTTCAGATTTCTCTAGCGTTCGAATGCTTCGAAGGATAGGGGTATTATGGATTTAAAACTATATTCAAATACACAAAGGGTATGTAGGCGGCTTATTAGGTTAAGCGGATAGCATAGAAGTCACGTCCGTATCGTCGTTAACAGAGGCAGGCCCAAGCAAGTAGCGAACATCGCTATTACCATCCTATCACATTACGCACCTATTTGGAGGACATAGGGGTATCGGCGCAAAATTTCAGAATAAGTATAACAATAAACAGCGAGGGCATTTAAAGGGCAGGAATCGTTTCAATACATCAAGGCCCCGTTTGTAGCGCAAGGGCTAACAAACCAATTCTACACTATCTTTGCCATCGCACCTGCTCTGGAATCAAGTCCGCAGTATATCTTCCTTCTTTATATTCTGTTCTATTCTTCATTATCATTTCTCTTCATTATTAATCTACTCCTTCAATATCCCCTTATTATTCCCACCACCTTCTCTCCCTCCCTCTCCTCTTAAAAAAGCACAACTCCTCCATATTCCCTCATCCCTATTGTATAGATAGCAACAATGTAGCGATAATGTTTTAATGTAGGTCCCACAATATTCATCCCATCTATCCATCCAGTTAATCCAATTCATCCAGCTATACCCGCACACTTCCATATCATATCATATCATAGCACATCACATCATAACAGCAATCCCTTCCTTCTTTCCTCCCTCCTTCCTCGGTCCTTCCATAGAAATCAGTATATCCCCAAAGCACAACACAACCCAACCATCCCACATCACAACACACCACCCAACCCTCCACTCACAAACACCCCACCCAAATTTCCCCACCCAACCCCCTCACCCCCTCCTCCCCCTCATCCTGCACAACCCAGATTCTCCCCCTCGTCGCCAGCGTCAAGACATGTAAAAATGCCTGCGCAGCCACAACCTCGCTGTTTGTGTTCGGAGGGAAGAGGTGTTCGAATGAAACTTTTCTCTCTCTTTCTCTTCCCACTTCTCTCCCTCTTTCTCCTCCAAATTCACCTGCACCAGCCTCTTCAAATCCATCTGCACCTTCGAATTCACCAGCATCATCATCTGCACCATAAATCTCCCCCACCCTCCCCTTCACAAACTCCAAAAAGTTCTCGCCCTCTACATCCAACACCCCTCGTACCCATTGACTCCCCGCTGCCGTCTGCGTATCGACATTTGCCGCCGGGCCAAAGATTTCGAAGTCGAGAGACGTGGCGTCGAAACTATCGCTTCTGATCCCCATGCCCATGCCCATTCCCATTCCCGAATGCATACTCCCGCCTAAATAACCCCCCAGTTCCAACCCCTCATCATCCCTCCCCCATAAAACCTGCGATTCATCTCCCTCCCCTAACCCAATCCTCCCCCTTCCTACAAGCGGACTCGCACTCACGCCCCTCGCACCCATTCCCAACCTCAACGACGACGCAACTCCAACCGAAGAAGATACCACTTTTGCAGCGGAAACATTCCACGGCATTGCCGCCGCGCTGCTGGGGTAATCGGGCAGTTCCCTCCCTTGTGCATCGCGGGCTCGCTCGAGTTCCGGTGTGCCGAAGGGGTCGTTGTCTATTTGCATGCCTTGGGCGTAGTTATCTTGATCTTGATCTTGGGAATTATTGTTGCGTGGAAGTTCGGCATCCTCGATTAGCGAACGAGGCGATGTGCGTAGGCGTTTCCGATCCACCCGATCCACCCGATCCTCCCCATCTCCCATCCTCTTCCTCTCCCGCAAACTCCCCCTCAACCCCTCCCCGCAAAACCCCCCCAATTCTCTCGCCACCGCCGCAACCCCCGTCCCATTAATCCCCGCCCCCCACACAAACGTATACGCGTTCTTCTTCGCCATCACATGTTCTTTCAACAACATCTTCGCGCCGCTTAGCACCACTTGCGTGTCCACGTACTCGCGCTGCCAGGCCGCGAGATCCGAGTTTCGCAGTTCTTGCGTTTGGTCGATGGGGAGAGGTTTCTTGGTGCGGGGTTTGCGGGCGCGGGAGAGGAGGGGGAAGGACGCGCTGGAGGAGGTGATGACGAGGGGGGAGGAGGGAAGAGGGAGTGCGCCGCTCATGAGGGGGAGGATGGGGTTTGCGTTTGGGTGGGGCATGGAGAAGGGCTCGGCGGAAGAGGGGAGAATCATGGCTGCGTCGTTGGCGGAGTACAGCATATTTAAATCTCCATCGGCGTCGTAGACATATCCTTCACCTTCCACTTGACTCGGCCCGAACTTCATCCTAGCTCTAGCATCTTCATGTTCCTTCCTAACTCTCGCACTAGCCGCCGAATCACTACCCAGCTGACGAGCACCCACAACCGCAGAACTGACCGCTCTCCTAGACGCAATATCTTGAGCCGTCAGATCCCGTACATTTCCATCGTCGTCGAATTCAAAGATATTATCATCTTCGAATCGAATAACTTCATCGTCGAACAGATCACCACCAACACCTCCTAGCCCTCCCGATTTCTGGGCCGAGGATCTCGAAACCGCGAAAGGATCATTGAGAGGAAGTTGGTAGTTACCACCACCTGTACCTACACTAGACGAGATGTTAAGACCGAGAATCGACGCGCCTTGCGAGGACGAAATCGAAGTTCCACGACCGCGTTGCGAGGGGATGGAAAGGGAGGTTTGCGAGTCGCGGTTTAGGGAGTTGTTGATGTCGATGTTTTGCGGGCCGAAATCTAAATCTAAGGCGGGTAATGGCATGTCCGGGTCGAAAGCAGGATCGTCCATGAGGATTAATTGTTCTGGTCTGAAGCACCACCAAATTAGCTCCACTCACACTTTTTACAACTCCGCATCCAAACCCACAACCAAACCACACCAAGAAAAGCAAAACACTCACCTCGCCCTCGCCCCCCCACCCTCCAAATCCAATCTCCCCTTCCCACCCCTCTTCCCCATCCCCCTCAGCCCCTGCTCCACAGCCGTCACATCCCCCAAAACATACGCCACCTGCTGACCATAGACCATACTCACACCATACAGCAGATTGCTCTGCAGACGCAGGGCCATCGGTGCATGGGGCTCGATGATAGTGGCGCACGCTTTCTGCACATCGACGTCGAGGATGGCTTTGCGGGTGATTTTTTTGGTGCTGGATTTGCTGCCGAGGGTGGCGACGAGCCAGACGGTGGCGACGCCGTATTTGCGGGAGGTGAGGACTGGTGGGGGGGTCAGTGGGGTGAGGAGGGGAGAGGGAAAGGAGGGAGAAGGGAAGTGGGTTGAAGGGAGAGGCGGACGGGGAGATGTGCTGTGTGTAGATAGATAGACGTACTTTCATGACTGTAGAACATGTTGAATAACTTCTCGACTTCTCACTTCTCACGCCCAGGGCGCCTGATTATCTCCCACAGGTATCGTAAAGAAAGTAAGTGTATAAGACACACACACACGGTAAGAAAGGTAACGAACGTGATATTACAGCAGAAAAGAGAGAAATAGAACAGGACGTAGAGAAATGATTAAAGAGAGTACTCGAAACCGTGTCGAGAAGAGAAAAAGATATAGAAGGGAATAGAGAAAGTAAAAGGAAAAGGAAAAGAAAGTCAAGTAGAGAAACGACGCGAAGAAAGAAGTCGCGTCGCGTCACGAACCAAGGTCATTATTTGAAAAGTGAGAATATAGATTGCAATGGTGAAGTGAAGGTGAAGTGAGGGTGAGGATTCGCTTAACACCAAGGAATATATACCTACCTACATCATGGACATGTTCACACTGCATCAGGAAATAAAAGTCAAAACAAGTGATTATGCTCTTACTCTCTAAGAGAACAAGTTTCGGAGTATATACTCACGAACATTGGTAGATACCGCTGTAATCCGAACGCCTTTCCATGCAGTGCCTTTATGCTTTGAAGAAATGTGAGGTCTATCAACTCATCACCATGCATGCTAAGCAGATTTGCAGATGCAAAAATTATCTTCTGCCAAGTAAACACAACCTTTCATCCTACATAACATTTCGATGAAAGTTCCCAGACCGAAAACGCCTCTACTACATCCATTGCAGTCGTTCTTATTTCCCCATCCTTTTTTGTTCCCTCTTGTCATAAATTCGTTTGTAAGATCCTACTTTTTCAGTCGGCATTTCCTACTCTCTGTTCCGCGTACTTAGCTAATTGCTCTTTCCTTGGTGTGACGGATCTCAGACTAGTTTGTGACTCCATAGGTCGAACCAATGGAGCCTTAGACATAGAATTGTTAGCTGTGTGGTTGCCACTAGGAGGGCCCCCTGCAGCGAAGGGAGAAGTTCCTCTAGCAATTTCATCTTGTTGCCAGTTCTGGAAATCCCGAGAACTCCAACTTGCTCGGTGGACACGTGCTCCGTAAGGAACGTTTCCGTATCCCGAATAATGACTGTTCATGCTAGTAGCCCTACTACGGCCAGCTCGAGGTAGAGAGTGCTGTGAATTGCTCGGTCCTGCTCCCATTTCCGGCACAATGTCCTCATCTTCGATCTTTGGAGCTCGGCGAACTTGAGTGACGGCGAAATATGGTTCCTTTGGTTCTTCTGGCTCAGGTGGTGGCGGCGGCGGAAGATCTGCAGCCTTTTGTTCTAAATGACCAAAGTACTTCATGCGAATTTTGTCAACAGCGCCTGGCTTCTCTTCTCGGTTGCGTATAATGGACCAGTAACTTGATATAGCACCTAGGACGATGAGAATCAGGAGGCCAACAACGAGGAAACCTTGAATGACAATAATGATCACGCCGATAACCGTTGTCGGAATACGAGCGACATTGTATTGAGGTAGGAACGCAACCGAAAGACCTGCAGTGGCGACTTTGCTGATGCCCAACATATAGACCGCTAAGGCAGTGTTTCGAGAACCTTCGTAGGGATTTAGACAAATAGTTGCGATGAAAGCGATAACCTCAACGACAAGGATACCGAAAACTTGAGCCTGTGGGTTAGCTCGAGCGCCACCAATGAAGCAGGCTCTAAGGAACTGATAGACGACCCAGAAGGCGAAGAACCACCATCGAGTTCTTCTAAAGCGTGCCGACAGCCAGCCAAATCGCTTGGTATAATCCTCATCTTCATGCACACTTTGCCTCTCTTTATCACCATCAACGTAGTGTACTCTGAAAAAGGGCATTCCACCAGCTGCCTTCGACTTTTCCTCCTCATCCATGGCACTCTGTCGGACTGTGCGATACCATGGGAGAACTTTCATGACTTTCTTTCGTTGGAAATGAACTCGGTCTGGTGACGATGCGTATTTTCCGAACTTCAATCTGAAGTAGCAGGCATAAAATGCGACACCCAATATGCCGAGGAAAAATATGATGAATACAATGGCGGCAATTGCAATGATTCCAGTAGTTCCTCCGTATGAGAATTGATAGAGAGTCAAGGTCATCATCATGAAGAATGCAATGAGCATCGATCGGAGAACAATAAGTCCAGTGAAGCCGAGCCAGTGAGTCCGGAAAAGCGCAAGTCGGTCTTCCTTCATCCACTTCATTTTGCTGAATGCTTCCAGCATGAACTTAAAGGCGATAGCAGCCGCAACAAGGATCACAATCAGGATCAGATACCATAAAAACCCAACCAAGAATGCATCCTCTACCGGAATACTAACTTCAGACAGCGTCCCGGTGAAATTCGACCAATTTCCAGGCAAGGGTAATCCGGCGTCGACAGGCGTTCCATTCCAGTTATATCCTTTACTCGTGTCATTGTTAGAAGCGCGTTTTGTTAGTGATGCCATTCTCTTCACCATCTCCTCCCCCCTTTTGATGAAGCTCTCATGGCTGTATTCATGCAACTTTTCCAAGGAGCGTCCATAAATCTGTTGTTGAAGTCCTCCGTTGTTGTTAATAGTAGTCGAACCAGCACCACCGACCTGACTTGAGTTTCCCGATATCCCAGTAAAGCTGTTGACTGAATTGATCATGGATTGGCTGTATATCATGCCTGCCGACCAAGCGAAATTGCTCCAGAATGCCGAGCAAACACTGGGCCAGTTAACTGATAGAGCACCCGAGAAGAAAATTGATTGGAAGACTTCAAACACAACCAGGACCGAGAGCGAATGAGCGTAGTGCGTCCGAATATGCGGCACACTTACTCCATATATCGCTGTTGCGAACGAGGATAGCACGGCAATCGCTGTGAAGACCCCTAGAACCGAGCTGACTGCAGTGGGATGAGAGAAGCTGGCCGAATTCCTCATGACTGCTTGGAAACATGCGATCTCCGTTTGGGTGGAATTGGAGAAGACTCGCAACGTAGCTGAACCTTCAAAATCCGGGATGGCAAGTGCTATGCTGGGAATGGCGGAAACATCAGAGGCGGAGACTGGAATAATAGCTTCACCATTAATCGGTATACTGCTGTTCATCGGACACAGACTACACTTGTCAATTACATCCAGGACATTGGTGGATGGTTTCCATACCTTGCGAAATTTGCGCTACACGGGTTAAAAGTTAAATCGAATCTATCCTCTCCATCTAAAGTTAAGAATTAGTTGCATATCACTCCACAAAGAATAAATCACCTACAAGCTTGCACACCAATATGGACTAATTTTTTTTCTCCATTAGTAAAGTTCCTTCATATTGCATGGAAGAAAACCTACTCATTACTGACTCATTTTGAAGATTCGTATTACCACCAAGATGAAATAGCACGGTCATGTTATCCTTATAATAAGCAGCGTCAAAGGTGGTGACATTGATCAGACTTTGACCTCCCATACAATCTCCAAAATCTCCAGTGAACAGTGCCGGTGTCCGGCTGTCCAGGAGCTTGATGGTCTGTCCGTATGAGTTTGTGCCCTTAACATACACCGGATCCGCTGCCATAGCTGGAGATATCGTATTAAGTATTGCGAGGGAAGATATTAATGCGGTCGACCATGAGGCCGTGGAAGTTGTAAGGCGCGCCATTGTCAAAATGGAGGAATTAATCTATCGTAATCGTAGAGGGAAAAGGAAACTCGTTCCACCCTGGATCAGGGTTTGCGAAGTATGTTGTTGCTCGTATGCGAGTATAAAACCGTAGAAGATCGGAAAGTTCGTTGCAGTGGTGGATCGTATGGTATTCGAAGCTTCTTAATTCCCTTGAAGTATTGTTCCCAGATTCACAGTCTCCTTCGTAGTAGAGAAGACAATTCACCGCAGTTCAACGGATATTAATGATGACGAATTGGTATCATGTTCCACCACCTGGGTATCGATCGATTGAAGCCTCGGGACGGTTCTCGTATGTATAGTGACGGTGCAAGCTTCGTGCGTGTGCGACGCGCCGGCGGGTATTCGGATATGATTATTAGTTGAAGCGAAAGACAAAACGAATAACGATTGATTTGTTATTTCTCTGCTGAATACTGTGCTCTATCTCCTCAGAGGTCGAAGTCGAAAGGAAGAGTCGATTAAGAAGGAAGGACCCTATGGAAGGTGGAGTACAAGTTGACTGTAACGAGAGGAGTGGGTCAAGATGAACGGAACCGGATGATATGGGTGTGGGATATAGAACTTTTTTCCAAGGTTGGGACTTGGGAACTTGGGGATAAAGTTTGTATCGGAAGCTCGGCGAAAGTTGTGCGTCTTTTCTCTCGAGCGATGCGTGCTTGTGCTGGTGCTGGAATTCTCGGCCAATAAAAAGGGATCCCTACCGTGCAAGAAACGCAAGAATTCTGGGCCTGGACAATTAAGATTACCAGGGTTTATCTGCGCAAGAATTGCGAGTAAGGTCGCTCGATGTATGCCCAAAGGAGCAGAGAAGAGCTGGAACAAGGATATAAGCTGCAAGTGCTTTCCTAAATGAGTACCGTGTGAACGCCACCGATGATAAGAAAACGATGGAGAGGAGGGAGAAGAGGAGATTCCAAGACCCGGATTCTTGGAAGAAGTGGCCGGTGTTCTATGGTGGTTCGAATGGATATATATTTGCCGTCGATATACCCCTTCAAGCGCAACTCTTAGACAGAATTATCGAAGTCTCAGCGTTCAGCGTCACTGGCCATCGATCGGCGGCTTTTCCCATCTCTCAAGCGCTCTAATGCCAACAATCCGATCGTTCGGGGTGCGCTGACTCTGATACAAGTGCAGCGTTACTATTACGAGCTACTAGCCCCATGGCGGGCAAGATTGTCGCGGCTTCTCATCCAACGGATTAGGAGGGTAGACGGGCACGCAAAACCACTTCTACGGAGGCACGTTTCTGCCAGTCATATGTGAGAAGCGAAGATTGGGTCGGTGATTGGCTGTTGTATCTTGGGAACATGTGCAAATGTATAACGGGTTCAAAGTCCAGATTATTAAAAGCATATTTGTATGGAGATACGGTCTGGGCAGCGGCTGTACCTGTGTGCATATCCATTCGTCTCATGATGGTTCGATATATCCTGTCAATTACTTTCGTATCCCTCTGCCAATATGCCACAAGTGCCACAAGTGCCGAGAGTGTGCCACCACACCCAGACTTGGTGCACACCGAAAATTGGAAATATGTGGATGTGGTGGAGATACAGAGGTACACATCCGGGGCTTTCGGGTATCACTGTGAAAAAGCGACAAGAAGAATGCCATGTAATCTTAACTGTCTGAACCTGAATAATCAATCGCCGGGTATCATTTTATACATTCCCACCCGATTCGATAAATCAATATTTACAGTCTCCATTCCTGCTCCCCTTACTTTGGTGCACAGTACATGTACATAGATACCGTTACTGCGCGCCCTCTGTCTAGCAACACGACCACCTGAAATTGCACGATGGAAAGCAGAATCAGACGGACGACGTTATGACAGCCAGCCATCTTCTGGTTTTGGTCTACTAGCCACCACAAAGTCAGACGTCCCGCCCAAGCACTTAAGCTTCTTGGTGCGGTGCGGTGCGGTGCGGTGCGGTGAGTTCTGGACTGAGAGACTTCCCGCTCAGCACCTGGACGGACGGAAGACTTACTTGAAGGTTACGGTAAGAAGCCGGTGTTCGGTCAGGTCATCCTGTAGGGTAAGTTGTGTGCGAATACGGGCTGAGGTTAGCCAAGGGGGACAAGCAAAGTGATTACGACGACTCGTCTCTCACCACTACTACACTACCACACACCAGGGATTCGCATGGCTGGAAATTATATCTGCTCACTCACTGGATCTGGCTGCAGAGTTGCAACGCTGGGAATTGACTGCGCTTTGTCTAGCTAGGTATCTCATCCGAATCTCATGTCGGCACATCGGCTTGCTCGGGGAGTGGTGATGCTTTGATATGTTTACCTGCTAGGGATGTTCATCCTTCGCGTGTCTTTCTTGCCATGTTCGGCTTTCGCTTCTTCTTTCATCCATTCGTTCATTCATTCATCACCAACACAGCTAGACCGATCACCACCAACCTCTTCTCTCCTCTCAGGGTCCAAGAACAATGCCGGCCACATCCACACCAACATCAGCATTATCCACATCCACATCCACATCCACATCATACACCTCTCCCTCTCGAAACATCGCCCAAACCCATCTCCCGCCTGCACCGCCTGCACCGCCTGCGCATCACATCATATGTTTTAGATTCCCTCCGCCTGCTTACCCGCCTTTTGTCCCAAAGGCTCGCAATTTGGTCCGCGCGCTACGAATACGGGTTGGGGTTCCCAATATAAGCTCCCGCGATCGATCCTGCCACCCAGCGCATCCTCCGCACATACAAAGTAACCCTAATGCCTAGCCCTGAAAAGGAAGGGGTTTGCACTTTCGCGATCGAGACTCTATCTTGCCCACCACCGTATTTTATCGTCAACTTCCACTCCAACCTCTCTCAAGGCAAATGAACGCGTCAAGGCCGCAAGTGCGTATAACTAACTACAATACGAAGAACACAAGACTGCCAATTACTCACCCCACTACTCAAACCTTGGTGGTTTGCAAAAGTCTCCAATTTCCAACATTTCTCAGACCGATACAGCACTAACACCCCGCACTTTACTAAGAAATCCATCATGGAAAATCATCTCGTATTTCCCCCTCCCTCTTCCATCTCCCATCCATATCCATCCATTTCCTCCCCAACGAAACTATCATCTCAAATCCTTCCCCCTTTCCATTTTTCCCAGAATAAATCTCACACTCCCACTCCAACCACCTCTCCCACTACCGACCATACGAACTTGCCAGTAAGCCAGCTGTCAAATACTCCACCCCCATCCCCATCGGACCTCCTTCCCGACACCGACTTATCACATTTCTTCGTCCATTTATTCAATTCCGCACAGCCACACACACCATCTCCTGCGGGAGATCGTCATAACCTTAGCTGAAAAAAATGCTCAATGGCGAGGATTCTGGTTCCTGCATCTTGCATTGCAGCATACATCACTATCAACTCTTCCTTAAGCGATACTTATCGTCGATGACAGATACACGATAATGATGACGTCGATTTCATATCCATTTTTTTTTTTACTATTTCCATTACAGTATCTTGAGTTAAGTCACTCACTGTCCATCCTGTCAAGTACGCGGATCTTCCATCCCGTCCTACAGTATGCGACTGATCTTCTGATCTTCTGATCGACATTAGTTCGCGATGGGATTTTGAGAAATCTGGGTTTGTGTTTGCCCATACCCATGCCCATGCCCATGCTGTTCGTTTCGAGCTGAGCTGAACTGAATACTTGGTTCCCGGATTTTGGGACTTGCGCGGATTTCTTGTTTTGTCAGTGCAGGGCTTGTTTTGTCATTGATTGAGTGATTTGGGGTTAGTGGGTTTTGAGCTGGACTGAGTTGGGTTAGGTGGGTTTTGAGCTGTACTTGTACTGCAGCTGGTGTGGTCGAATTAAACTATCTACGTGTTATGTGTGTTGTCTAGGTTGGTATTGGGAGAACTGTATGTATGGGATGAGTAGGTAGGTGCGTGTTATTACGTCGCTAGCCATCCATGTATGAACTTTGCTGGAAGTTGTCCGACTAAACCAAATCTTTTCCTCTAAGTAGAGAAGTCAAGTTAGTTTCGGTGGATGGTGTGCTGGGGGGAGTTGATCTGCTTGAGGGGGGATGGATGGATGGATGGTATGCAGTTATGATGTAGATGGATGGAGGTTTGATGAGCTGCAATGAGGAGGAGAAGTATCCAATCATCACACTAGCACCCTTATTGAATTTTACAAACATGAAAACGAAGAAATTTTCTAACTTTATAGAGCAATCGTGCAAGTATATATCGTACTATCCAGTCTAATCCCCACAGTATAATTTCTTTTACTTTCCCCAAGGCCTTCAGTTTTGCTCTTTCGCTTGTATGGTACTCTGCCCCTTTTACTTATGGTATGGTTGTTGTATCCTCCCACCGCAAATTACTTGGAGCGGAGCTTGATAACTTGGAACTGGAAGGTTTCGGATGGTTGGATAGATGTGTAAGTGTATGTCCTATCTATCTATAATGTATATATCGAAGCCCTCTACGTGATGTTTTGCGTGTGCAAGGAAAGCTAGCGTATGGCTGCTAGTGCGAGGAGGGCAGGGGAGGGGAGAGGAGGGTAGGGGAGAGGGGAGAGAAGAATGGAGGAGAGGTTATGCTTCGGGCATGGGAGGTGAGTTTTGACTTTTGAGGTTGGAAGTTGAGGGTTGAGGGCTCAGGTTTCGGGCTAGTGGGATAAGACGGTGTGCGACTGTTCCTGTGTGTATGATTTTAAATATAGGCTTTAGCTTTCAATTCCCTCCTCCTCATATCCCGCCTCGAACTTATACTCCTATTCTATTATGAAGTGTGTGTAAATATCCAACTAACTCCCACCCACCGATCTCTTAGCAAGTCTCTTTCGCTGAATACAACATAGGTGGAAGGAACTTGCTACTGCTGCTGCTGCTGCTGCTGTTACTTCCTCCCCTACTTCTCGCACAGTCGAGCACAAACACAACCTGCCCAAACTCTAAGAATGCAATTCCGGCCACTTGATGAATGGATACGTTCCCTTGATCCAATCCATTCACCAGTTGATCATCAAGCTGACTTCTGCACCGCATATTTTCAGTTAATCAGCGAGCGATATCATTCATATACTGTATACATTTGTAAGCACTCCGTCTGATCAAACACTTCGTTTCCTCTGGTGAGTGAGTGAGATCTTGGAAATCTGGCAGGGAGCAGCACCTGGGGATGGAGCACCCACCCTTGGTGCTTGCCAATTAATCGATTATAGCTTGGTGAGACTTACTTACTGAAGCAAATTTAATCTTGGCCTGTTTTCGGTCAGATAGAGAGTATGATCCGGGGTGAGATATCATGATCAACTAAGTAGCTAGCTCCTCTCTGCCTGCGAGAAAGAAGCTGTTAGATGGGTTCATTCACCGCTAGGCTGTCTATCTTCCTTCCGTTCAGTTCGGTCAGGTAAATTATAAGCTGCCTGTCTGTAAAGGAAAATTCGGGCGTGCGTGGGATACTCGGATTATTCGAGGTTGGGTTATGTCATGTTATGGTTTCCCTCCTGATATACATTCACCCCTACAAGGGACGAACACTTGATTTCGGTATGAGATTAAACTGCCACAAAACTGCTCACCTCTCCTTCTGCCTGCGTGATATGGTATATACCTCGGTTTCTGATGTATGCTGGCTGTGAAGGCTGGTGCAGCTCGTCGATAGCATGTTCATCTGAAGGGAGAAATCCCTTTCGTCTCATCAAATCATAGACTGCGCTTCTTTTTGTTCCCTTTTTCTTGGACTTCTCTGCTCTGGATCTTTCATATAGATAAATCTCATTACTTTATGAGGATCGCAGCAAATGTACTCATGGCCAACTATGGATAACTAACTGGCTGACCAAACTTACCCCCACTCTGCTCTGGTCCATACTCAGTGTCCCTCAACGCTACTACCGTATCCCCAAGCATCCGAGGAGAACATACTCAGAATTCCTTCAACCTATCGTCACAAATATGGAAGAAATATATAGATAGTTTTTCTCCTCACGGACCTCCTCTACTTCTCCGAGGCAGAGATCATGTGCAGTGGATACAGTGCAATATAGAGACCACTGTTCCTCAGTATCGACGAAGGGACAGCGAAGCAAGCGGGCTGTGGACTAAACCGCCGAAACGGTGGGTTGTGATGACTGATAGGTACCTACTAGGTGGGTTGGAGAGTGTGTTGATTATCTAGTGGTTCTGTTACTTTTTTGATTCCGGTGTGTGCTACTCCTACGTGGGCTTTTGGGTGGATTGAAGGTACTCGGTGGGCATCTATCGGTGGGTTGAAGTCCTGGGAAACCCACCCGTGGCTACCTATTTCGCAGCCGAAAAGCAGGATCGGATTTCTGAATCGACGATAAGAGGATTGAAAATCTCACGTTTGAGCTCTTTTCCACCATAATTCGGCTCTGGAGCTGCATAGAAAAGGACGAGTGCAACATTGTACTGTATATGAGACCAGCTATACAGACCAAGATATCCAACTCACAAAATTGAAGATAAAACAAATAAGTGGACACCCAACACGAAGAAAGCGAAAACAAAAGTAGAGAAAAACCCCTCCGTCTCCATCTCACATCATGTCATTGCCGTCTCGACATGGCCGCTTCACTTAGAGTCTTAGAGATCGTAAGAACCAAAATAGTCATCGTCATTAGCATTAGCAACCATCTCAACCCGACTACAGTAGCTACAGTCCCATCACATCACTAGCTTTTGCTCAAATTTCAACGGGGTTTTCGGGAACAAGAAATTCCTCTGTGGTCTGGTCTTCGAGTCTTGATATTCGGTAAGGGGTTTGAGTGAGTGGATTGGTATGTGAGTGGAAGTGTAAGATCAACTAACTACTTTTGATTCCGTATGTGGTTGAGATTGAAATATGTGCTGGTTGCACTATCCTTTTGCTTTTAGTCTTGCTTATACCGGGTGTGATGGTCTGCGAACGGGTGAAGTCATCCCAGTTGCTGTTGTCGCAGCATTCTGAGAAATGGGTTGGGTAATAGTAAGGGAAGGTGTAGGGATCCGAGCGAGATTCTACTCGTCTCACGGGTAGAGAGATGGGTGAGGTTGGGATGTGAGCTGCAGACTTTGTCCTGCGATCTCCCCGTACGTAGCTTCCTAGTGCAGACAAGTCCCCTTGGACATGTAGATGAAAGGAGGTGTTGTCTGTTTTACCACCATTGTCAAAGTTGTTCCAAAGCCAGTCAGATGTAGGCTCGCGGGCCATCGTAGTCTCAATCACGACGTATGCGAAAACAATTTACTTAGGTCGATCCCCGATGGAAGAAGAGATAGATAGGAAAAGGCTCATCGTTTGACTTATAGAAGCAATTGGAGACTTCAACGCTAACTAAGGAGATGAATTGGAATGAGAAAAAGACTACAATCCGATTGTGAAGTAAAAACGCAAATCTTCCTAACTGTAGGAAGGAGTACGTGCAAGACCATGAAACTAGTTGATGATATGACGGCGAAAGCAACACACTGGATGATATACGGTATGGTAATCTCCAGAACTGCAACTAGCTTCCGCGACACTGTACGAGAAGTCGCGTATTTATTCTCCAAGGTTAATCTGCCCGGATCTCGAAAGGAGAGATACACCCCTCCTTTATAGTTGCACAACCTATCATTCGTGCAACATTAATACCACTCCATGTTATAAAGTCCCCAACAGTCAGTAATTCAAGCAATCCAACACCTTGAGACACTACATCGCAACCAGCAGAGCCCATGAGCACTCTTCCACCTTCTCCAATACTCCCTCAAAACATCTCTTACACGACAAGCAGTCAGCATCGAGATGACTTGCAGCCTAAAGTACTGTAAGCCAAACAAACCCCTTTCTTCCCCTCGTGTAAGCGCAACAGTTGATTTCCCCACGCAGCTGCGGACTACTACGGGAAGCCGAATTGAGAAGGTGCCTACGCGGCCCGATGAGAATCCCCTCTAAAATGCTTCATATGTATGCAATATCCCAACTTTGAGCCTCGTATTCGATAGATATAGAGTCACTGCGGCATAATATTCCCGGTAGGTTAAGGAGTCATGTCATCGCATCTGCCGATATTTGCGTGTGTGCTTTGTCAGCAAGCGCTTTTTTGGCAAATAGGTTATAACTTGGCATGAACTCGTGGGGAAAGAAAAAAAAGTGACGAGGACACAGTTTCTTCTTCTTCACAGAGTAAAGAAAGAAGCACCAGCATCGCTCACTCCCTCACCCACATCCATCCACTAGCACCAACCCCTCGCACAACCCCCCAAAATGCCCCTCACCATCTCCCCCTGCCTCCCCTCCGACTTCCCCCGCGTCTTCGAGATCTTCAGTCTCGCCTTCGGGCAGCATCATGTCTTCGTAAACAGCATGTACCCCTCTCACAGCAGCGCCTCTGGGCGTGCCGCGGGCGCAGCCCGCATGCGCGAGATTGCGGCTTCGGATCCGCATACGAAGTTTATGAAGCTGGTGGACGACGAAACCGGCGAGATGGTCGCGTGGGCGAAGTGGAATATCTATGTTGATACGATTCCGGAGGTGAAGGATGTGACGGGGAATTATTGGGAGAGTGACGAGGATAGGGAGTTTGTGCAGCATTTGACGACGGAGTTTATGAGGAAGAGGAGGGCGGCGGTGGAGGGGGAGGCGGGGAATTTGGTTTGTATGTGGGGGTTTTGCTTTTTTGGGGGGAGGGGTTTCGGGAGTTTGGTTTAAAGGGGGGGGGGATTGAATAATGGCTTGATTGGGTTCTTTGCGAAAGGTTTTTTGACATAAACATAGCTAACGTGCTCCCAACAGCCCTCGATATCCTCTGCGTAGACCCCGCTCACCAGCGGCGTGGAGCCGGGCGCCAGCTCGTGAAGTGGGGGACGAAGATTGCGGATGATCTTGGGTTCACTGTACGTATTCTTTTGATTTCTTATTCTCCATCTTTACTTTCTTCTCTGTTTGTGGGACAATGGAATGGATGGAAGAACTAACACGGAATAGGCTGTGGTGGAATCAAGCGACAAAGGGCGAGGACTATATGAATCCGAGGGATTTGAGTTCGTGGAGGCGTGTGAGACGCCGGTGCCGGAGAAGTGGAAGGCGAGGGGAGCGGAGAGGTTCAATTGGATGGTGAGGCCGAAGAAGGCGAAGGTGGAGGCTTGAGGGAGAGGAGGGGTGAGATAGAAGAGGTGGGATGTATGGTGTTTTGTCGGGGGGAGGGAAGTCGGAGGAAGAGAAGGATAGTATTTCATGTGAGAGACGATAGAGTTGTAGTGCGTAAGGGGATTAGACGACGGGGAGTCACTTTATGGGATTCTACCATAGATGAATAGATGGGTTGGTGGTTCGGAGGTCTATCATCATCACCTCACTAGCTAAATTACCTATAAGGTTTTCCCATACTACATCCCTTCATCTAACTTACTATAAATGACACCTTCGCCTTATTTTTGGCGAGACTGCAAATAGTTGGCAGTTAAGTGGATAGATACAGACAAAGTGTCACTATCTTATCACGCACTATATCTAATACTCCATCACTCACTCACCGACCTCTTCACCCTCTTTCACTTCAAAAAAGACAATATTCTCTCTCAACGACATATATTGCAACGAACTATCGAACAGCATCGAATCATAAATAGTAGTAGTAGTAGTGGTCGTAACTATGTAGTCTGTAAACAAGACGCGCATCATCATCGCTGGTATCATTGATAGAAGAGTAGCAACCCCAAAAAGAGTATCAGAAAAGCGGGGGCAATAAAACAGAAAAAATTGTGTGTAATCTTTCATCCCAACATAGCATCAATTCCTACCCGACCCATCAGAGCGTAGCAATCAAGCAAGCAAGCTCTCCTCCTTTCCCTTTACCCCCTATCCCCCTTGCCCGCATACCCAACCAAATCAACTCCATCCAACGTGCTATAATAGAAAAAGCTCTCTGAAAAAATGACATTGTAAAACGCTCTTCGCCCGCGCTGCGCCCCGCTCCCAAAGATTTAATGACATACCATAACGCCGTGCATGGTATTCCGATAGCATAGACCGTTCGTTCGTTCGTTCGTCCGAGAAAGGAAAGAAAGTAACCCCCAACATAAAATGAAAGAAAATGTTTCGCCCATCCGATCTCTCAATTCCAGCAAAGAGAAGATCAAAGACTCATAGTCAGCCATTCCCATTCTTGAGGACCCGTTCCCGAACCATTAACTCCAGTCTGACCATTCATCACCATGCTCTGTTGAGGCGCCGCGCCTGCACCTGCACCACCCAAGCCCATTTGCATGCCTGAATTACTTGGTCCCATCATCGGTCGATTTGACATGCTGAATCCATTGGTCATACCAAGATTTGCCATCGCACCGGTGGATGTACTTAACGACGTCATGCCAAAAGATTTAGCAGCCTCGTTACTACCGGTTGAGTTCTCGGGGGAGTCGACATCCATGCTTTCGATTGCGCTAACACTCTTGCTATGCCTTCTTTGACGTTTCGGAACTGCGTTTGAACGAGGCATGCTAGATGCTGCACCTGGACCTGGCGTTGCCTTTGGTGGAGCGGCAGCTATTGGTACAACTCCTTTACCACCACTGACTCCTGTCGCACCTGATGACGAGCCTGCAGATCCGTGATATGAGGTTGGTGTACTACCGGCAGTGCTACCACCATTCCCTAATGAGCCCGAGATTGATGGCGGACTAGCGCTTTCGTTTGTATTTCTACCATGACTGCTCGTAGGTGTTGTTGCTTGCGTTGGAGGTGCGGTGTTGGCCATACTTGATGCTGCAACTATTGAATTCTTCCTCGTATTTGGGCCACTACCTATTTGTGTGCCCATTTTCTTTGAAGCTCTTGTAGATGCCCCGCCAGAAGTTCCAAGTGGCAAAGTAGCACCGGAGCCACGATTTCGCTTCTTGATAACATCAGTCTTTAAAGATAACGGTCGAACGACACCGTGCAATTTCAAGAAAAGCCCGCAAGCATTGCATAGCGGATGTCCTTCGGGATTTCGTCTCCATAGGGGAGTAGTCTGGGTAAAGCAATTCGTGCATGTTGTTGGGACTCCATTATCTCCTTGGCCACCGGCTGCTGCTGCGAGATTAGTAGTGGAACCGTGTTTAGAACCACCTGGTGATGCAGGTCTACTAGGCGCAACAGATGAGAATCCTGACATATTGTGAGGATCCGGAGGAGAATTTGGATCAGATGGTCCAGATTGATCGAACATGCCACCTTGTGAGCCAAGTAAGACAGCATTCGGAGTAGAAGCAGTTCGAGGAATTTTCTGTCGTCTGTCATTTCTCGATCGGTTGTCGGATACTGATTGTGTCGAGCCATGATGTCTGCCTAAAGATCCCCCAGATCCATCCCACTCCAATGGCGAAGAAACCATTTCAGTCCCACCAATCGTAACTTGTTTTCTTGGAGGACCGGCTGGATATCGTGCAGAATGTGTATTGAATTGCCCCGAAAGATTAGCATCCCATTGTAAGCTGCCAGAATGGATGTCCATGTTGGTATCATCCAAAGACGACTGCCCAAAGTCATGTTGCATCATGAGTGTTCGATCAGCAAATGCGGTACCCTCATCATCCTCATTGTCCGAATCCGCTCCAAAAGTAAACATGTTCTCTTGACCCATATGCACACCTGGAGAACGCACAGGATGGTCAGACTGGAAGACCTGTGATGGATCTATGTGTTGGTTCATACCGAAAGATCCTGCAGAAGCATAGTTGTTATTTGTTTGACCTGAACTTGTAACAGCAGTAAACATTGATCCGCCATTTCCATTGTACATATATTGGGGGGCCATGGAATTCGAAAGACTCGATGGTCCACGGCCAAAGTTGTGAGATCTCTGGTGTCGCATATCCATACCATGTTGTTGTTGGAAATAAACTGGCTCGCCCTCTGGAATCGGTTGCGGGGTAGAAACTGCTGATGGATAAGCACTTCCTGGAGGAGAATAGTAATCGTTTGAGTTCAAGGAGGAAGATGGCATTGTAATATTATTGTACATTGAAGAGAATGGACCGTGGCCAACAAGTGGTGAGTGTGAAGGAGAAAAGTTGAAGTTCTGCTGAAATGGGCCTGCGGACGTTATGATGGGATCATGATCCATATTGAAAGTATCTAGTCGGAATGGCACATTCGCTAATCCGTGATGATTGTTGAAGTTATTATTTGGAGGGTGCGATTGATTCAAAGAATATTCTGTTAGATCCGAATCATGATCAGGCTCGTTGGGAATCATAATGCTGTTGACTTGAGGGGAGAAGTCGGCCGGGCGTTTTCGGGCCTTGCAGATGTTAGTACCAATCCACGACGGCGCTTACAAGCAACGAGTATGGATTAAGATGGAGCAAAAGTGACAAACTTACCCGTCTCTCGTCAATGCTTGTCTTCCTCACATGTCGCTGAACATAATTGAACTCCTCGTTACTTCGCGGAGCATGGTGAGGAACCGGCACAGATTGTGGAATAGTAAATTGCGGCTGAGGCGGCTCCTTTCGCATTTTGATAGGAATTGCCGAAGCAACAGTATGCGACGATTTTTCCATGTCCTTCTTGTGGTTCTCGGGAGAGGGAGAAGTAGCTATGCCTGCCGGCGTGGAGATGTTGTCGGAGAAGATAAAGTCGTCCAAATTCATGGCGTCGGAATTGTCGACGGTGGTTTGATCGGAAGATTTTCTCAACTGAGCTATTCCACTGGGAATACTTGAAGTACTTGAATTGAGGTTCTGTGGATTTTGTTGTCGAGATAACCTGTAGCACTATCGTCAGAATCGTTGCACTCGTACCAAGGTCCACTTTTGAAGATAGCAGGATCTCTGCAGGAAAAGCCTACCGGGACTCTTCTTCTTGCTTGCGCTTTCGCAGACTCATTGCCATCATGCGCCATGTCAAATTCTCTAATCGCTCCTGGTTTGGCAATTGCTTCTTCGTTTTACTATACAGTTTCCATATCTGTGTAGCCAAGGGATCTTTCTTCTGCATTTCGTCCGTATTATCGAGCTCCTCGCCGGCGGTGCCATCCTTCCACGCAGGAAAGAAGCTCTCACCGAGCAAGTCATTGCGCGCACGTTTCGAGGCCGAATAATCCAGCTTGCCGTCCTGAGCTCTTGCGCTCGCGTCCGAGCTAGTTGTATCGTTATTATGAGAATTATTAAAAACGCAGGTAGTTTGGTTCGCGGAAGTCGGGTGCGATAGTTGATTTTCGGGTCTTCGAGGAAATCTAAAGTCGTGTTCTGTCCCTATCCTTGATGGTGAAGTAGTTCTGTTATTTGTTGGATGGAAATCTCCACTCGTATGCAAGTCCAAGTCCTCAGACGAGTCGCGGAATCTTTGGAGGAACCCCCCACGCTCATGGTATTGTGCCGTTCCAGACATTTCTTTGGAGCGACACACCTCCTTCTCGGAAGGTCCTCCTCCAAATGCAACGATCTAAGCTGTAGCCGAATCCAACCCCGGAATTAAGTGTATGTGGAAACGCAAAGAAGCAGTACTCGCCGTGATGATGTGTGTGTCGTCCTGTAGTAGATATTGAATATGAGTATGGGTATGGGTAGAGATGTGTCGAATGAAGTCTACGGTATCTCTTGGAGGGTTTTTTTTGTTCTTGTCTTTTCCCTTAACCTTAAACACGGACGTTTAGTCGTATTTCGTTGATCTAAAACCGATTTCCCGAGTATGCGCCCAGTGAACGAATAACCTTTAGGCAAATAAGAGGAGGGCCCAGAAAATTGCAGCGAGTCAGACGGAGGAGGAGGGTTGTGCTGCAATTTCGCGAATCTCGCCGAGGGGCGGTGGATGACAGCAAAGTTCAAGGATGTATTGTGATGTAGCCCGCCCAGGTCGAGACAAACTTTATGGGAGTCTGCAGATTTGAAATTCCCAAAGCCTTGGTTCGTAGAGTAATATTGTAAATGTTGGTAAGGTTGGTAAGGGTAGTAAAATAAAGCTGTCCCTGCTGATGTTCTGCGGCTTGCTTTCGAGATCGATAATTCGGATTGGGTAGGTGTGTGTCTATGTTAAACTGCGAAAGGAGTAAAGGATATGGAGACAGCAGCAGCAGCAGCAGTAGTGGTTCAAGAGATGGTTCCGGATTCTTTTCTTCCACCTTTATTAGAAAAGTTACATGTGTGTGCACTGTGCAGGTAGGGTAGTGAGTGAATGCTGTCTTTCCTTCTTTCCATTCGGGGTTTTGTGTGGCCTTTGGTTTTGGCTCGAGGATGAACGATATATGGTAAAATTAGGTTAGGTCTCGGTGTGGATTGTGCTAGGTTGTGCGTCTTGGAAGATCCGGTCTGGTATAGTACCCGTACGTATGGTGGTGGTCTACGAAGGAGGAGATGGAGGTGGGCATGGAGATGGAGATGATGGAGTCTTGGAGTCTTGGAGTCTTGGAGATGGTACAGTAGGGACGAGGATGGACGGACGGTTTATTTCAAGTCGTGCCCACAATCCACAAATCCACAAGTCCACAAGTCCACACAGTACACAGTCCACGGAATCCACACGGTTCAATATGTCTAGCATCTACAAGGCACAGTAGTATCAAAAAGTGTGAGCGGCGGTCCACTACTTGGAAAGTACGGAGGGTGATTCGGGTGTATGGTGGAGTATAGCTTCGTAGCCAGGCAAAACAAGGACGAGGCCATCTACATCGACAGAAATAAAAGCAAACTACTTAAATTGTCACTCCCATGCTCTCCACACCCCTCCTCCACCTACAAAGTACTAAAATGGCAAATTGTCGTAGCGAGGAGAAAGAGGAGAGCAGTCGTGTGCTCCGTACGGAGCCTACTTTCGTCCTGGGAAAGAACAGACCAGAGGGATGCTTGTTTGTGGAGTTTCAACACGGACGGATTTGTTAGAAAAGTATGGAGTTGTACCGGTCGGCCCATTACTTGGCTTGGTGACTACTTGCTACTCTTACTGGCTGTTTATTTCCGACGTACGTTTGCAATACGTGTATACAGCTGCCATTTCAATATATTCATGAAGCCGGATGAATATCCTCCTCTTCAGCATACTTCCTCCTTGTAGGAAATCTCCCTAGGTGTGCTTGAATTTGAATCCTCACTAGCATGACGAGAGGATACGACTCTGAAAGTTCCTCCGATTTTAGCGTCCACGGTCGACTAGGTTGTACTGCTGCTGGTAGGAGACAGAAAGGAACAGGGGGGAATCCTTTTCCTCTTCCTCTTCTTGGTGAAAGAGACAAAGTATGATACTTTACTCTAGTGCGCTTTGTACACAAGGAGACTCTCGAACAAGTATCATCGAGGTAGAGAATGCCGTTGTCCATATAACATGAATCAGGTCGACAACCCTCATCGAATTTCCCCCCCTCCTACAATATTTACGCAGTACATACGTCTTGAGGTCAACGAGGTCATTCCTAATGATTACTCATCTACAGCCCATCTTATTCAAGCAACATCTGGCACCAACAGTGGCAAAAGAAGAGGGGTACTTCGTTATACCTGGATATATATATGGAGCGCTTGAGGCCAGGGAAAAGCAACAATATCACCACCCGCACAAACCCTGCATCGCTGCCAGATTTGCGAAACATGAATAGCTGACAGACGAAATCGGCAAATGGTCAAGGTCAAGGTCAAGCCCAAATCTAATTTCACCCCCACAGTTTATTTGTAGTCTTGGAGAGCTGTATACAGTACCTAGCAAGCGAGCCCAAAGCCTTCCAAGGCTTCGTAAATATGTCCCTAAAATTCTTGCTTATGTTTTACCACTGGGCTGCTCCTGTCCATAGCTTGCGTGGTAAAATAGGTATCCCGTCTGTCAGTATGCAAGTCTCTTTATGTACAATATAAGCGATGCAATGTACCTCTACCCTACCCTGTACGTTACATTAGAATAGCAAGCTCTTGCATGTCACCCATGCCAGCTCTCCCTCTCCCTCTCTTGTATCGCCGACGCAATGCGCTGTTTCCCACACTCCTCACAAACGCTGCCGTACGTACGTACATCGACCTCTGGCGCGCTACCCTCTGTCTCCCACTCCCCGAATTCATATGACACCTCTCCATCAGTAAAACTCGCGAGCAGTTCGCGCAATAAGCACTGTATTATGTGTATGTGCATACTCTACTACTCAGCTAGCAACGCTCCTGCAGCACCTATGTTACGGTATGGTACTGTATTATTATGGAACCAGCTGCTGCTACCTGTTCTCTCTCGTCGTCGGCTCAGCTCCGACAACGGGGACTAGAACTAGAAGTCCCATACCACGAACTACTTTGTCTATATTTCGTATATCTACATCTCCTTGTATAAATTCGTTCCACATGCATGGCAAGCCCACGGACATACAGGGCTATCTACCCGTCAGTCAACCTGTCAACCTGTCAGTCAGCGGAGACGGAAACTCAGTGGGCCAATCGATAATAACATCAACAATATCAATATCGATGGCGTAGCATGTACCAGTAAACCAACTGACTGTACCATACATGACATAACTTCAAGTTACCGGCAATTCTACTACCGATCCATACCGACGCTCTCTCTACCCAAACGATCAAGAATTAGCGAACTCGAGCGGGAACCACAAATGCCTGTCCCTGCCACTTTCTATTTTTCATACCAACCTGTAAGTAACGAAGGATGAATACAGTATCCCGTACACAGCACGAAGTGGGTGAATTGCGGCACCAAGGGTTCGTCGAAGTGGGGGGGAAAGAGGAGAGGGGCGTGTAACGAGAGGTGTGCTGTGCTGCATGTAGAAACAGACCACCCACATACTGACGACAATTTTTTCCTTATTAGGAGGTCGGAAATATAGCGTGCGACTGCTTCTAAGTAAATAGATATTATCACGATACTTCACAAACCGGCAGTAGCAATAGTATATACATAGTAAAAGCTAGACCGGCAGGGAGATCGGGATATAGGAATTGAGAACAACAGTGATGAATGGATCTACTATGTCGGACTCTCTTAAACCCGAACTAAGCTAAACAAGGTACTAACTAACATCCCTCTACCCTACCGGCATCCTGCTGTCGGAACACCCGTAGCCTCTTCGGTGATAGTTCTTCCGGTCGAGAAATGTGTTTTGTGCAAAGGATATATCTCGGTGTGCGACGGGATGTCACGTAAAGGGGCGAGCGAGCGAGCGCAGAATTTTGATATACAGAGAGAGTAGGATCTCGAAAGACCTCCGAGGAAATAACGCATATAGATAACTTAGCAATATCACCGTACTCTAATTCTCGCACCTTACATATATATACCAAAGCGGGAAATCCGAACCCGTTCGTTAGAAAGACGTCAGCCTCCCAGACATACATCCAGCCGGCAGCTCCGCTCTGCAACGCGGGATGTGGATGATGGCTCCGTCTCCTCCGTCATCATATCATATCAAATCATAGCTTGGACGCAACGCGGGATGGATTATCATGTTTTTTCTTCGATCGAGGAAGAGAGTTTTGGGATAAGTAAAGAAAGTTAAGTTCAAACAATTCTTCTCTCTCGCGTGTGATACGCTGCAATACCATGTCCGGCCATGCTTTTTCAAAGAAAAGGAGAAGCTTAATTGTATCGACATGTCTGGCGAAACTCTGTTAGATGGGCTGTTAGCCATGCTATAGTGGACGACAGATGTTTAAACTTCTACCTCCTGCCTCTACCACAGTATAGTTTGGGGTGGTTTGACAAGCAGATTGTAATTGGTGCAGTCAAACCATCTACGTTACGCTATCATCTCAAAAGCATCTCTGCACAGACAGAACCACACAAGCTATAGTAACATGCAAAAAATGATATGCACGACTAGAGCCAGCGTAGTCCATATTAAAAAACGTGTGTCCTTACTAGAGTATAACTACTCGATTTAAATAGCTCAATCTTCCGTGCACACATTCGAAATCCCATCGGTTGACACTGACTGGTTGCTTGACATAAACTATGAATCGTTTGGTGCAACTATGATCGTTCGAACGGAGGCCAAAAAGCCAATACCGTTCCAAGTTGCCACACCCACGAAGCTGTCACTCAGAAGGTTGGGAGCAGGGTTGCACTAGATCAGCCATTCAAGGTTGTTTTCTCGACTATCGGGCGGATTGCTTCATCCCACATATTAGATGAACATCAGCATCATCATCATCGTGAACCGGGCAGCACGAGATGATGAATTTTGAACCCCGCGCCACCTGCTTCAGCTACTGTGAAGGGATTTTGACGTCAGTATGCACACAACTGGGAGCGAAAGCGGCTTGAAATCCGCAATTTCGTGGGGTTCTTCTCAGCGATCGGAGTAGTGGGGGTGGTGAGGAGGAAAAAAGACGAGCCCCTCACTCGTGGTTTGGGAAGAATGTACACACAGCACAGACTGTATTCAGCCTGAAGCTGCTCCTTCCCATCCATGATTGATGATCATGCTTGTGAACATGCAGATGTATGGTAGGAACAAACACTAGGTCTAATGAACACCGATGTCACACTCCACAGCATCGAGGATCCTCTTTTCGCTGTCCTGTCCTGTTCGGTTCTCAGTATCTGTCAGTGCTTGCGATGCGATGCCATGCTTCGCCCTACTCGGACCGATGGTGTTCCCAAAAGTGCTAGACTTTCTTCACGATGTTCGTCCTATTTTGCAGCAAAGAGGTATAATTGGATATGTTGAATCTGCGAGTGGATCGTACTATGCCTCCTACCGTTAGTTGGTGCACAGTCTACAGTACCCATCGCACAGTACTTCGTACAGTAGAACCATTTATTCGGAGACGCGTGCAGGAGAGCAAGCCTAACTGTGTAGAGCTAAGGGACCGGAGTCACGAACTGGCGACGAAAAAGATTCCGAATGCTCCCGATGGTTTGAAGCACACCTCTTAATTGGACCCATTATTGATGCGACCTACATCGCAAGACCAGTTGTCATATTGTGCCTAGCCCGTGATTTTGGTCGCACTTTGGATGGCATATGCATGGGAATCATTAAACGGCTCTTGGACTTGCTCGACGAGGAATCCTAACCAAAGAGCCTCATGCATTCTAGATCTCTGGACCCCTAAATTTCACGGTGGACTCATGAACCATTTCGGCCGAAATATATTGGGTGCTTTCTCGGTCGCTTCAAGTAGACGGGTAATTTGTGCCTGAATTCCGTGGGATATTCCGGCCCAGCATCACGACTTTGACATTACCTCTGGATGTCGAGTTGTACCCGGGTTTTGACGGCCACTTCATACTTTCATAGAAGAGCATAAAGAACAAAACTCGAAGGTCTCTCAAAGCCAAAATGAGAAATTGGCGGTTGGCGCGCATATTCGTTCAATAATCGTACACATGCAAGGGGTGTCCTTTACCAAAGACACTGACCAACACGAAAAAGAAAATAGAGTTGAGGTTCCCCGGGATGTCTACTCGTTTCTGACCGTAAGTTGGAGTGAGAGAGTGGGATATTCAAGGCTCCTTGAGCTGTCCAATCAGGATTTGCGGGCGACGTTATTTTTCATGTGATGATCCATATATTCCGTCCTTTTGGGGCTCCATATTGCGTCTTCTTTGAGACAGACTAGGTATTCGGTGCGGCCAGGACCCATTTACCTCGGACTGATTGCGGTGTATTGATTCGGAAGAAGTCTTGCAAGTATACCTGAGACTGTTCTGAAATGATGGCGTCCTGGAAGGGTAAAAGGGTATGGAGCGTTCTGAAGCGGTACGACGGGGGGAGGAGGAATCGTGAGGGACAATTAGCAGTTTGCGTGGGGGAGCAAGAGACCGTACCCATGAATGTCTTCTGCACAGTCATGGTCTTCCATGTGCTCGTGCAGATGAGCGATGCATATGCGGGGGCAACATGCTAGGGTCCCTGGATATTGTTTCGTTGCCAGGATTCGAGAACTGGCTGAGCTGCTGAAGAGAGACGTACTTGTAAACAGCTGACACGGCCCCATCAAGAACAGGACGTGGGGGTGCAATCAAATGTGCGAAGGCTCCGAAAGCTGCGAAAGTAATATGGCGATTCCCGAGGTCCCTGGTCTCTCGAGGCAATGATCCTCATGTGCTTTCGACTTTCGAGTAAATGATGGCAGCCGTGAGAAGGCAGATTCGGAGATACTGTCCGTTTCTGAATCGGAATAATAGGTAAATTGTGGAACGGATTTTCTTTTGTTTGATTAGTGATGATAGCGTAAGTTCGTAACACAGGAGCGTCTATGTAATCAAGTTCGGAGAGAGAACGGTATTGTTCGTCGGTAGTTGGCCCTCGACACGAAGGATGCGTGTAGCCGAAAAGAGGGTAGGATTGATCGAAGAATCCCAATGGGCGACATTCATGTGATTATCCCGAAAGAGGTACGAGCTCGTGTGACTATGGACGTAGATGCTTCGAAGTCGTAACGGAAAGTTTAGAGCAAAAGGAGCAAAATCTTCCACAATAATGCGGCAGCACGACATCTTATATATTCCAGCTTATCTGCGCTCGCTCCTGAGCCCCGACAGCAGTGGATGAAAGGTTCACGCAGATGATACCACAAATGATACCATCCTGCACTATCTAATCGTGACCGACAAGGGATTTGGAGTAATTTTGGGTATTTTGGTTCCTGAGAGATCTTAAACGGACTGCCTGATTATCCCGTGGCCTCTCATTCGGCTCCGCAAAACGCTTGTGCCCTCTTTTCTTCACTGATAACCTTTTACCCCGGGATAAGGCTTAACGAGTGGTATATCAACAGAGATAAGTAGATATGAGACCTCAGTAGGTAACCACTTGATCAATCCGATGCAGAAACGAGAACCCGAGGGTAGATAGCACAGAAGGAGGGACATGAAAACCCCGGTAGAACCCTGGCGATCATTACTTTCTTATCCTCTTATCCTCTTTGATTTTCCCAAATAGGCAACTCGAATTCTTCATCAGTGCATCGCTTTACCCCATACTGGCGTATGCACAAAATGTTTCCTGATAGAACCTTATCTTGCTCCATCTGAGCGCCTTCGAACGCGGTTCAATTCCAGTGACAACCAGCCTCGTCAAACCCAGGTGGTCAGAGATGGCAATGATAGGACGCGATGCATATGTTCTAGACGACTCCCTATCCGTCTTTCTCTTTCCGTTCTATTGTACTTCCTCATTCGTACTGTGGGTAGATGGTGTCACCTACCATGCCGAGTCGATAGGAGGAAATCATGTCGATGGAGTCTTCTGCACTTTCTTATCTATGGCGGCATTTGGAGAATTTTATAAATCGAAATTTCCCGCGATTTCTCGAATTCATCTATGTCTTGGTTATTCTTCCTTCAATTGGTGACTTTCTTCCAACTCGTCGTTGCGGTGATCGAGTCATGTGCATAGGGCTAGGTGATATTTCTTATTCACTACACCAGAAAGACTCCTGCCAGGAGCCATGCGCCTCAATATGGTCGTTAGCCATACGCCTGCTCGGAATGAATGCTTTACAGTTGTTGTTCTCTCGAAGTCAGCTTGCTCCGAGCCAACCCAAGGAGCACAGCATTAAGCTGTGCATACCAAGTCGGCTGCACACCGAGCCAGCCCTAATGTCTAAATATACCTACAGATGGCGCGAGTTATCCATTGTACTTCAATGTCGGGCTAACGCACCATGCCATTCTCTTTGTTGTTGATATACCCAAATTAACTTGGTTCTTTGTCTACTCACACATCTTGAAACTCAAGTTCAGGTTCTTTGACGTGTGAATCGAAGTACCTCACCATGGGTTCCATATATTCTCCTTCCGTTAATGGCTGCAGTTCAACTATACACCTGAACTGTATTCTTCGCTTCGCATTGTATTCATTATGATATCCAGATTTTTCACTCGGCGGATCAATTCATCAGCAGAACCTGCTACCTCAAGAGATATTCCTGTAGATGTCTCACTACCTGGTAGGCTGTTGAAGCTCGGGAGGCCGCCACGTGCCTCATCCATCCTAACCAGCAAGTTATCTGCCGTAACACAACTGACCGGACAGGACCTTCCATCTTCGAGTCCGGCCATACCTGTTGCATCAATAACTTCCTTGGCTACCGAACTATCGACAAAGTCTTCCATCCCAAGTGACCTTCCGACCGCTTCGACATTTTCGGATCAGATAGTACCCGTCACTCCAACACCCAGTCCCTCCAGTTTATTGACAGTTTCCCAGTCAATCGTTCCCTCTTCTACGGCTCTTCTATCTTCTCTATCAGCAACAGACACGACCGTGCTATCCTCAGCACCAGACACAACTTTACTAACATTGACTACTTCACCTCCTACAGCCCTCTCAACCACGCTATACTCATCAACGACCGCGCTATCCTCACCAACAACCACGCCATCCCCATCAACAAGCACATCCAGGTCCCCCAAAGCGTCTGCAACATTACCCACCACAGCAACCGCCACACCTCACTACCAAAACCAAACCGGAAAATGGTTAGGCATAGGTCTAGGCACCGCACTTTTCCTCCTCATCATCTCCATTATCATATTCTTCCTCCTCCGCCGGTCCAAGCGCGCCCACGCCCCAGAACCCTTACCCGAGCATGGCTTCATCGGCGGGCATGAATTAAAGCTCAAGAGACAAGCCGAAGCCCAGGCTAGGACGCCGTATATACCGCCTCGTCGCAAGTCGAAGAAACGAAGAGCCCATCTTGAGTCCTGGAAGGGAGGAAGTGTGCTGGATGTTAAGGAAGAGGAAGTGGTGGAGAAGGTATTGAGAGAAAAGGAGGGGAAAAGGACAGATGAGCATGATGACGAAGAACCCGTACGAGGGCCGCTGAGGGTGGTGAATCCGGATGGTGTGTCTTTGATGGGGAGTGAAGATGACGATACGGATGGAACAAACACGGCCACAGTTGAGCAGCGGGGGAGTTCAGCACGGAAACCAGAACGAGATTCGACAAACCTTTATGATATTGGTGTTGCCCTTTCCTGTTAGTATGCAAAAGGGATACTGATATCGTAAGACTACGAAACCAATCATGAAAATATTACACAGTACAGTACATGCGGCTTCGCTGACTTGACGACTTCCTATGTCGAGGATTTAGTTGAATATTCGTATTGCAGAGCACCAGAGAGGTTCCTACAATACAATCCAATCTATATGCCAACCACCCAATTCCTCGAAAGGTATTTGTACTTCACTCGAGCCGGAGGATGCGACCGTTGGTGGCTGACACCCGATAAAGGCTGAATTCAGCACCTGGTACTTTCTTCGCACTCGACCTGCCTCTCGAAGATGCAAGACGATCAGTCTACTCCCCAGCACAGAAAGCCCGCCAGCAATCACTGCACGAACACGCCTGACTCTCGCTTGCACTGTACCATACTGTATACAGCACACCCTCACAACTACCACTATCACTATCACGCAAGCTGTTCTTTCCAAAATATGTACTCTATCCCCTAGGAGCTTCGTTCCCCAGCCCTGATCGACCGTCGGTCTTGTCTGCTTTGTTTTACAGAGATATAGACTTTAGAATGTTAGAATTGTTTGTATTTATATTAATCTGGCATCTCTTCTGTACATTGGTGAGCATCCTGGTGCAGTAAGAAAAGAACTTTAGGACGAAGTGATCGATTTATTGTAGTATGGTTGTATGGGTACTATGCTCTTAAGAGTTACTTGTGCATCAAACGCCCGTTATTTCCATAGTCTCGAATTCAAATCAGTGGATGCTAGTCTAGACTATATACTAAATTCTATTAGTCTAGATGTCGAGGAATACTCCTTCCTTCCCATGCACTTAATAGATTAGAAACGTATTCCTAGATTGTTAGATGGTTCCCCTCCGCTCACTGAATGGCTCTGATCTCTAGACGGGAAAATCATCCTGTGCTAGGTTCTAGCGCTCCTTCCCTCTCTCTTGACTCGAGTTTCTCTGTCCGTCATGTATGCTTCATGTGGCTCGATATAAGAGAAGCGTTTTCATCATTCCGACACCACTCCATACCCATCCTCACACCTGTCATCTCCTCCTTCACAATTCTCGCACACCGCATCCTCCAGTCTTTCCTCCTACTGGCTCTCATTTCCCCAACCCAGTCTATACCTCTCTCTCATCGCCGGCCCCGCACACTTTCCCATCTCCTCCAACCCTCTATTCTATTCCATCCCATTTACCAATCCTCTCCCCTCACACCCCCTCCCTCTTCCCCTCTCCTCCCTTCCCCGCCACCGTCTCCTCCCCCAAAACCTTACTAGCAGCCATAAAAAGCCCCCCATGAAACGCGCCCAGCCCCTTGATCGACTCCGCCTGCACGCTCGTCATGCGGAGCAAGTTTTCCAGATCCGCTAGATTGGCAGAGAGCTGTGCGAGCTGGGAGTGGAGGTGCGACTGTCGGGGCGGTGTCAGTTTGTTTTTGAAGGGAGGGAAGTTTTAAGAATGAGGAGGGGAGACATACAAGTTGTCGTGGTTTTATACTGCTAGGCGCGGTGGATAGACGGGGGGCGCTGTTGCTGGAGGTTCCTGGGAGGCGAGACGACATGCTGGAATGAGTGGGCTTTGAGTTGGGGTTCTCGAGGAGGAGTTAAGGATTGAGAGGTTCGCGTGTGGTGGAACTGATGCGGGGTTGCCGACGGAGGGGTTTTGAGATGGGTGTGAATTCGCTTTGGGCACGATTATGAGGTGGAAGGATGAATGAGCTCTGGAGTAGGCAAGTTCAGAGTTCCTGCTTATAACCTGTCTAATTCGAGGTTTGCTTGTTAAGGGAGCTGGAGGTAGGCACTGGTTCTATGGAGTGTTGTCGCATCGTGGGAATCGAAGTAAACAAAAGGTTAAGGTCGGATTACGTAAGCGTCGACCAGCTCCAACCACAAGCCTCATAGCTTTGACAACGGAAGAACTTTCTCTTATTCTCACAAATTTCACTACCAGTCTCTAAGATAAGTTGAATTACTGTTTTCTACACCGATTGCACATGATTAATATACAATATTTATACACCCAAGATGAATTATGTGAGAGCTTCTCGAAGCGCAATGGATGCAAATTTGGATGAGCGCTCAGCACCTCGATGTCGCGTCTGACATGCCTCGAACGACAGAATTGCGGAAGAAAGGTACATTTTCCTGATATGAGGACAGGGAGTTCTCAGAACGGCAGTAGCCCTCAATTGTGAATTCTGCTTGGGTCATCTCACCCTTCCATTTCCTCTCAGTAGGAGAAACTTTACTATACTGCTCCTTAGATCAAGGCTTCCCCTTTGTCATATGGGGTGAGTTTTGCTCCCATGGGTGCTCTTCATGGTAGTATCCCTATAGCGTGTCGTGAACATAGAGATCAGTAAAGCATTGGGTCAAACTGGACATACGGAATCAATGTTCAGAGATTTGCGAAGTATCTCCCATAGTGCCAAAGAGCGTCTCGACAAATCTGCAGATCTACTTGTAATACCGCAGCACCAGTCAACTAACCGCTAGATTCCCAACACTGACAATTCTATCCGGGGTATAAGCATATCTCAGATAATTGCCCGGCTCTCCTTGGAAGAGAAACGCTAGTTCCTGGATCTCGCCAAGACGGGGAGTACAGAGAGCATAGACGACATGTAATGAACATTTGAAATAGCTTCGTGTTGGCCGGTTTCGATGGGCGCATATCACTAAAAGTCTGCCCACATAGTAAACTCGTTTCTTTAAATTTTCTGATTATTTTTAGTATCCTAACCTATCATATTCGTTTCATATCATAAATGTTACCAACACAGTCCACATCCAAATATTACCGCTATTTAACAAACACTCCTGTGGACACCATCAGTCATAGGTCTCTTTCCACCTCTGCCTTGTCCCTCCTTATGTTTCCCACCCGAGCTCGCATGCTGTTTCTCGACGCTGTTATCCTTGGAATGATTCAGGATGGTCAGATCTTGCGCATCGCTTTCAATGAGTTGTTGCGTCGTTGCACAGATATCAGCAATGAGACGATCTAAGAGATCGAAACTCATACTCTCTCTGACCACCACTCGCAAGATCTCATACTTCTCCTCGTTCGGTGGAAGAGGATAGTTGGGAATGATGTATTGCTTGGCTCGGAGAAGATTCGAGATGCTTTCTTGTTTGATGTGCGGGAATTCTTTCTTGAATTCATCACTGAAGCGGAATGCAACGACAGGAAGGCCGGCGTTGTAGTCAGCCGAGGTTTCATCTTTAGATCCGAATTCGATCTGATTGGCGCCCTTAAATTCGTGTTCGCCCTTCTTGCGGTGAATATCAGATACACAGATGTACCATCCGGTAGCCTCAAGAGATTTAGAAAGGAGTCGTGCATTAGCCATGCAGTTTTCCATGATTTGACGATACCCAGTGAAGCCCAGGTGGATAAGGTTGTAGTATTGTGCAATGATTTGTGCTCCGGGTCGAGAGAAGTTCAGTGTGTAAGATTCTTCTGTGCCTCCCAAGTAGTGAAGTTCGAAAACAAGATGTTTTGGCAAATAGGACTCGTCCCGCCAGATTATCCATCCTACACCGGCATAAACAAGACCGAACTTGTGACCAGATGTGTTGATTGATTTAACACGTGGAAGTTCAAAGTTCCATTTTGGTCCTCCAGCTTGGGCGTGAGTGAAGGGTGCAACGAAGCCACCAGATGCGGCATCGACATGGATAGGGATATCGACACCAGTTTTGGCCTCAAAGTCGTCGAGGATCTTGGAAATCTCCTCTACCGGCTCATAATGTCCAGTATAAGTGCTGCCAAGAATTACGAAGACACCAATGGTGTTCTCGTCAATATTCTCCTTGACCAAATCGGGATCAAGTCGGTAGTTGGACTTCTTTGAAACAGGAAGAATTCTAGCTTCAACCTCAAAGTACCTAGCAAACTTCTCCAATGCAACTTGTGCATTTGATCCCATGATGATATTAGGCTTGGAGGTATCTTTCCCTTCTTTCATGCGCTTTTCTTGCCAACGTCTCTTCATGGCCAATCCACCAAGATGGATGGCTTCTGAAGAACCGGTGGTGGCAGATCCAATAGCCTTCTCTCCCTTCTGTACTCCCCAAAGGTGTGCGATGATGCTGACACATCTTGCGTGCATCTGCATCATTGCCGGGTATTCATCTGCATCAGACATATTTTTCGAGATATTTTCGAACATCAATTGTTCCGCATGAGATTCCATATAGGTTCCGACGAAACTGTTATGTGTGAGCAGCTGGCTGAGATCAGGGATGGGAAACTGCCTACCTTGCTAAGTTCAAGTTTGGTCTGCCGTCCAAATCCAGTTCATCCTTCAGCATTTGATGAACAGCATCTGCTGGCGCACCATCATGCGGGATTTTGAATTTCGAGATCTCTTGCTTCGCGGCATATCGAGTAGAGTATGGGGTGATGTGAGATGTTCCTCCATTACTGTGCACATGCCTACGACCGGCATCTTTCATATGTAAATCATGGAGCTGGTGAACGATATCATCTGGATCGACCTGCGATTGGCTTTGTCAATAGGGAAGTTGAATTGACAATGCTAGGCCTGCAAAAGAGGAGGGACTTACATGGCGTGCGAGAGGCATGATGAGCAGGAAAGTGTTGGTGAAGCTGGGTAAGTAGTTCTACGAAGATTGAAGAGAAATAGTATGAAATCTGAAGCTAGGCAGGAAATCGCAGAAGCTTTATTGACTTCACTCGTAGTGAATCTCCACGGTTTCTTACCTTCAATGACGACAAGGTGGATTCACTTACTTACCCGGTTCCCAGGTAGGTGAGTTTCAGAGCTTTTCAATGCAAGCTCCAGGCCAAAACAGCCATAACAGCCATATAACCATCTCGATTGGCATTTCACTTACATGATGGAATTCACCTAACCCAATGGATTGTTCGCAGAGAACGGTTCGTCCAGCAGAGGGTGGTGAAAGGTTTGGCCAAGCGTCATAGTGCCATTCCAGACGGGTTCGCTAGGGAACAAAAGCTTGTTTTACAACCCTGCAACGTACGCGTGTCGAACTTGGTGAAGAGCTCGAGTGAGGACTCCACATAATCTGGGGAAAAGAAGCTCAGATTTGAGCTTGGCTTGCTTGAAATGTGAGTCCTCGAAGAAGAGAAAGAGAAGTCAAGTCAGGAACGAGATCGAATGGGTTGAGATGGAACTTGGAATATTCCGTAGGAGATTCGTGCTTGGAAACCCAAACATGAGGCCGCTATAAGGTGCGGTGACTGCTGACTAATGGACCATGCCTCATCCGGTTGTGTAGCAGTTCCGCAGTAAAACGAACGGAGCATCCTAAGCAATACAACTTGAATTGTGCTAAGATGAGAAATATGATTCGATCTGAAATGCCTTTTCCGTATCGCATGTGGTTGGCTACGTTCTATCCTCCTTGCTCTCACATCTCCTTCTCAAAGACGCTCATCCAGAAATCCCGAATCCGTCTTGGCCATGTCGGTGCTAACAACGCCGATCGAGGGGTAAAATGCAGCCGACTCGTTCATGATTGGCCAATGCTATGCCAACCTGCATAAAGCACTAGCACAATCCATTCCCATCGTTTCCGTTTCAATGATGATGTGATGCCATGACATGATGACTTTATGGTTCTTCTCCACATAAAGGAATCCACGCAAGCTTACTCCTACGTATACGCGTATTCCTCCTGGGTTCGGGACGGGAAGTCAAGAGGTAGCATACTCAAAGTACTTGTTGAAAGGGATATTTGAAATATTTGGCTTATTTGCGAAGGGAAATTCGCTGTTCTTATACTGTTTTTGCCTTCCGAGCTTCTGCAATTGTTCAATGGTAATGAGCTTTTCCTCCGCAGAGAATCATACCAATAATTACACTTGTTATCACCCACCTGAGCCACAGTCCCGTTTCAGAAGACTCCCGGATCTCGGATCTCGCTCGTATCAGATCTGTGTTTACGCGGCGAGCGTTGGCCTAGAAGGCGTCATATTTCTTGGGTAGCACTAGTCTTTGTTAATCCTTTATATTTTATACTTGACTTCCCTCACTCCTCTTCATCGTTCTGTTCAAACATCATCCATCAAGATGAAGTTCTCAACAACCCTTCTACCGCTTGCGGCCATTTCTACGGCCTTCGTCATCCCAGACGAACGACTAACCACTCAGATCGTCGCCGAATCCAACGAGGCTTCAAAGACATGGCTCGACAGACTCTCCGAAACCAAAGACGATGTTTTCTCTCAGGTCGAGGAGAAGTTCGAATCTGCCAAACACTTCAGCGAAAATGCGCTCGATAATGCCATCCAAGCTGTTTCGGAAGCTGGCGAGAAGGCTTATAATATGATTGAATGCCATCACTCGATGACCAAGTTCGATACACAGGGCTGGTTGGATTCTGCTCTCGCCACTGTTGAAGACGTCGATATCTTCGACCACGGCCATCATGACAAGCCTCCTCACCATGGTCCTCCACATCATGGTCCTCCTCATCATGGCCCACCCCACCACGGTCATGGCAAGCCTAACTTGACTGTCTACCAATTAATCAGCAGCAGCAAGTACACAACTAAGTTCACAAAACTCATCGATCACTTCCCCGAGATTGTCGACCTCCTCAACAGCACCAAGGCCAACTACACCGTTTTTGCGCCCACCGACAAAGCTTTCGAGAAGTTCCCAGATCACCCAAAACACAAGCCATCGGAAGAGATCCTTAGAGCTGTCCTAGGATATCATATTTCTGATGACTTCTACCCTGCTGGTCGTGTCCTCGCCTCGCACACTATTCCAACTGTCTTCTTAGAGAAAAGTCTTGGTGATAAACCTCAACGTCTTCGTGTTGGTTTGGGTTTGAAGGGATTGGCTGTCAACTTCTACAGCCGAATTGTTGCTATCAATATCGTATGTCTCCACACTCTTCTCCTCCCATTCCCGTACTAACGTCTCCTAGTTCGGCACAAACGGTGTAATCCACGGCGTTGACTCCCTTCTCCTCCCACCACCTCCAGCTCTAAAGATCGTCGAACTCCTCCCAGGCGAGTTCTCCACCCTCCAACTCGGTCTTGAGAAAACCGGGCTCTTCGACGCAATCGCCGCATCCAACAACACCGGCGGAACGCTCTTCGCACCCAGCAACTGGGCATTCCAAAAACTCGGCCCCAAAATCAACGCTTTCCTCTTCAGCAAATACGGCCAAAAATATCTCAAAGCCCTCCTTAAATACCACGTCGTCGCCAACCAGACCCTCTACTCCGACGCCTTCTACAAAGCCAAGACATCAGAAGACCTCGAAGTCGTTGATGAGATTAGTATCGAAGGAATTCCTAAGGGATATTTCCACGTCGATCTACCAACTCTGCTTGAAGAGAAGAGCCTAAGTATCGATGTTGCGCGCTATGGTGGTTTGATCAGCATCAAGATTAACGGATTTGTTACCGTGAGTGTACAAGATGGCATTGCGAAGGATGGCGTGATTCATGTTTTGAGCTCAGTTTTGATTCCACCCAAGACACCTGGTGGTGAGATGTGGGCTGGAGAAGAGTTGGAGGTGGATGATTTGAAGGAGAGGTTGAGTTCTTTTGTTGATGAAAATGAAGAATTGTAGAGGGAAATTTAAGAGATCTCTGAAATGAGATTGTAGGATATTTTGAAAGGGTGTATGGACGGATAGGTTAGGTTAGGATAGGATATGGATAATGCAAATTGATTAGTACTTTCGTTCACCACACTCCTCGTCGTCCTCGTTGATGCTTATCGCCCCGCACTAGCACCGATAACCTCCCACCCCTTTACGCCCGGTTACCCCGCTGTGCTTGCTGCATTTGGCATACATCACGAACCACATCTCCTGCTAAGGAGATATTACTCATACGGCGAACACTTCTCTTTACAGACAGTTCTTCCGCACGACGGTAGGGTTTCCACTTTTAGAAAAATCAATGGCCTAGTAATGTTAAATGTGCATATTCATAATGAGTCAGAATCACTCGTTCTCATTCATTCATGGAGATATATAATCTAAATAATCCCACCCAAGTGTATGTTGTATAACTTGTATCTTCCCAGCGCCTGCTCATCCCGCATCATTATCCTGAGAAATAAATCCCTTCTACAACCGAAGCGAAGAACATCGAGCGAAGAAGAAGAATCACCGAAATTGAGGGAAACAATACGAATCCCCCAAAATGTCCACCCCCAGAATCTACCTCGCACGTCTAACCGTAGAAGAACATTTCGATGATTTCTGGGAAATCTGGAGGGATGAGAGAGCGTTGCTTTGGTCGTATGTTTTGATTTTTTCTTCTTTTCTTCTATTTTTCCTTGTTCCCCACCTCCTCCTCTTTTTCTTATCCTGCACGGAGTGGTTGTTCTTGTTTGTTTACTTGCGGTGTTAGGGGGCAGGGAGAGGAGGGGGTGTTTGGAATTTTGAGCTGATGAGGAAATAAATAGTACGCAAGCACCGAAATTAACGAGAGAAGATGCGCTGGAGTTGATGATGTATGTTTTGCCTGCGGGACAGGGGGGCAAGGAGGAGGGGATCGATAAGTTTGGGGTTTTGTTGAGGGGGGTGGAGGGAGAGGGGGATGCAGGTTTGTGTGTTTTCTGTGTTGTGTATTGTGTACTGGGGACTGTCTGTTTATGGGTAAGGAAGGGGGAGGAGAGGTGCGAGATTTGAGGGAAGTTTGGGTGAGGTTGAATGGGTTGAAGAGGAAATATGGATTTTGTGTGGGATTTGGGAGGCGGAAGTTCGCAACAAGGTGTTGAAAGGTTCTCAGAGTTCAAGAGGGCGGAGTCATGAGAGAGATGTCCTTTTTCCTTCTCATCGAGGAGAGCTCTGCTCTTCCATCTTCCTTCCGTCTTTACCTTTTCCCACTATTTAAGATCAGAAGACGTTTGGATTAGGAGTACTAACTCGAACAGAATCCACAGCCACCGAGACCGCTTCAAAACCAAGACCAAGACCGAAAATGATCGGATTCATAGGGACTAATCGGCCCTCCCCCCAGGGACTGGAGTTTGGTTATTGCTTCAATTATGAGTATTGGGGTAAGGGGTATGCGACGGAGGCTACGAGGATGTTTTTAGATGTTTATTGGGGGTTGGAGGGTGGGTTATTTTTCTTTACTTTTTTTCGATGGGAGATTGGGGGAGGGGAGGGCGGGGAGAGAAGGGTGGTTGGATGGGATTTGAGGATGCATGATGGTTTGAGGAGGGGGGAGAGTGAGGTTGGAGTAGAAAGGAAGGAAAAGAAAGAAAGAGACAACACTGACAGGAGCGCAAACACAGACAGAAAAAACATACCCAGCCTAGTAGCAAAAGTAGATCCGGACAATATAGCGAGTTTGAAGATTGTTGAACGGATCGGCGGGAGAAAGGGGGAGGTTTTAAAGGAGGTGAGTTGAGTTCCTTTATATTGGTTTTGCGGATGATTTTTGTCTTTGCATTTTATAGAATGCAGAAAAGGGTAGAGGTAGATGGAAAAGAAAGGATACTAACTTTTACACGATATAGGAGTATAAACGAAAGGTGGATGAGAAGAAGAGAGATTTAGTGTGCTGGCATTTCGATCGGCCGGGATCTGGCTCCAAGGATGGAGAGACAGAGGTGGATGTGAGGGAAGGGTCTGGGTGAGGAAGTAGAGAACGGGTGGGAAAGGGAGGAGATTTGCGGCTAGAGACATGGTTTTAATGTGGCGGGTAGAAGTTATGGTGTTGCGGAACGCGAAGTTGAGAGTCCCCAAGAGACATCTGGAGTGAAGAGGAGCGGATCTGCAGATGGGTAATTCCAAGCCGATGGAAGGAGTTTACTGTATTGTCCCTGAAGCAATGCGTGCAGTAGAAATGCTGTCCGAAGAGGTGATACAGTAGAGAGTGCAAGTGCAAGCGCGAAAGTAGCGGCATAGACGCCAAACTGATAGAGCGAGCTTGCTCGGTTCCGTTTACCATATATAAATTCCCAGGGGGGCATCCCGCTAAATATAGGGCTTCTTTATGTTCCATCAAGGGAAGCTTGGCAAACCCAAGCTCAGCTGTGCAAGGTACAACAGAGCAGTTGTTCTGTCCCTACGAACTGACCTATCAGATTATTCCACTTGGAAATGAAAATGAGAATGTCCCGATCCATGTCAACGTCGACGTCCTAGATAGACATGGCTGGACTGTCCTTCTTCTGCGCGCACGAACAGAGTTGTGCGAGCAGAAATGTAAGATTATAATCTCTTGCTAAGCAATGGCCTTCTTATTAAGCCTGGGTTTAATAAGCTTGGCAGCTGGGGGAGCACCCATTTGAGCTGCCCGGGGAACGTGGGATAAGATTACGACATATATCCTCGATTCCTGGTCCTTGGAGGGAATATTCCTTGAAATAGTTGAGTCAGCGTGTAGCCTGATGGAGGCGTGAGACTTATTCTGTCTGGCGAAAGACGAACTGGTACGGAAGTACTGGCATCGATGATCCATCAGATGTGGGAGGAGAATGTCGTTGCAAAACTCAGACGTAGTATTTTGAACTCCATTTCTGCTTGCCAACACGGATATTCTAACTCGAAATTGATACTCGGTATTTTGCGTCATTGTGAAAAGAGAATCACCGATTTGGAATTGATTAACCCAGATATTGAGTTTTGAAATCCAATCCGCGACTTTCAGTTATCTCTGTACGTACAGAGTGGACTCTGGACCGTCTATGATTCATTCACCGTATTATACCGGCAGCCAGGTTAATCCGACGTCAGGACTTCTCGTCGAACCGCTTAATCATATCTCCCACCAAGCTCCATTCGACATCCCACGGTCTATTTGTATATCCCGTCCAAAGATTGCAAGTTACTCATCGCAACTCTATCCCGTAGGAATATGCTACGCCGCACACAGACCCGCTTCGAGACCTCCATCTTTGCTTGGCAAGCGAGATCATCACAAATACTTGAGCGGCAAGATGATCCTTTACAGCGTTACGCACTTACGAGTAAGACGGCGCAATGGAAATTTGAAACAGATCACATTCAGTAAGGAGTCTGCTCGTCTAGTTGTCAACGGCTACACACCGTGGTTCTCCGCCCACGTTCCATCGACCCTTCGAACTACACAAAGAAAACGGCCCCATCACTTCCGGCCCCTGCCCCATGCTTCTCAACTGACATAAAACCGCAATTTAAAAGAAGTCCCCTGTCATCTCACCTGGTAACTGAAAGTTTAAAATCATGCATATTCATATCGAGCCAATGAAGCGTCTCTGTTATACCGCTGTGCCGCAAGCATCCAAGGAAGAAAATCTCAAGATCATTATGGTTACAATGGAAGTATCCATTATTAGGCCAAGAGTTTCGGCCGCATACTGTAGTAAATGGGGTAGTCGATCTGAACCGCGATTAAGGAAAAGAAGAAGATGACTAGAGAGTTCTCCTCCGTCGATCGTTCATCCGTCAGTCATTCTTTATTTCGACGCATCTTCGAGGATCTTTCCTCCTTTCCTTCCTTTTCCCACTGCTCGTTGTGCATCTTTGTATATATCACTTTAAGGCCCCGAGATTTGTCGTACAGCGTCTATCTAGGCAAACATGTCGCACGCACAGCCGTATTCGGACTTGGAACATGTATCTCGTCCTGGAGATGGCATGCACAAGGAGGCTGTAGTAGGGGGATACTATGCGCCTTCTCCATACACGCCCGAAGATCCCCACAAAGTGCAATCTATACCATCGACATCAGAACCACCGAAACGTAAGTGTGGAGTACCGCTACTCTGGCTTGCTGTCGCGATACTGGCGTTCTTGATTGGGGGTGGAATGGGAGGTGGGATCGCAGCGGGTGTTATGTCCGGGAAAAAAGATGTTGCGAAGGGGTACGTCCTTTCGAAATTATGAACAAGATCATGACATTAATGTATACCCGTCTAGCTGCTCGGCACTCGAGTCTTCAGCCCCAGCCGCAGCATCAAATGGAGTTCAGACCGCCGGCGCAACAGCTACAGTAACGACCACGACCACGACCACGACTACTGCGACAGCCGCCATGGCTACAGCTACCAAAACCGTAGCAGTCGATGCAGGCGGCTGTCCTCTGAATAACGGAACCACCTACACATCGTCCGTGTCCACATCATACAACAAATTCACCATTCTATGCGGCATAGATGTGACGTCCGGAAGGCAGATTAACGGGGACGGTATCTATGCGAGCTCATTGAATGATTGTCTGGATGCGTGTGCGGCATATAGTAAGAACACTACCGCGACGGCGGAGACGGGAATGTGTTTGGGCATCGCGTGGCTCATCCAGTTTCCGGCGAATATGGAAATGAATGGTAAGTGTTACTTCAAGGGCGGGCGGACGACTTCGCTTATAACGGATGGTCACGATGGTATTGGGGCTATTTTGCAATCGTGATGATTGTGGTTGGGGTTGGTAATAAAGATTTCAGAAGAGTGGTTTTCTGAGAAGAAAAGGATAACTTCGGGAAACAAGGGCACGTTTATCGAACTTAATACTTAAGAAAGAGTCGCGGTTGCTACTTTTTATGGGTTAAGAGTGCTGTTTGAGGAAGCATAGGTTAGAAATCCCCTTGACAAGTATCAAGCGGTTAACTTGTGCCACGGATTGGACCAGGCCGTACAACATTTCGATAAACGTGCCAGATTCTTCAGTCTAGGACGAAAATGTCGATAGTTCGACGATAGTTGGGTGGGTCGAAGAATATTATTTATAAAGGTCACGGCTGGAGGCATGATACCCCAGTATTTGTACGGTTATTGCATCAAGAGGGAAGCCTTAACGAACCATTCTACATAGAAAACACCTTAGAGCACCGATTCCAGAAGTCAGAACTCGCTCCTTCGGATGGTACGGCCAAGAGGATGTAGATATTCATTAATCATTTGGTATATATAATGTTTTCAAGAACTTTTCTTCATAATTTGAATTTGTCATGGTTTCGTGTTATTACACACCGCATCTACTGCGGCTGGAGTACAGGCGCACAGACACATGATTGCCGTTGAGTAGAGGGAATCACGCAGTGAGGATACTCTTGCTGAACATAACATAACATAACATGCACGCTCGAACAAAATTGAAACATCAGACATCAGAGAGCGCTAACTAGTCGAGAATTATCCAACAGGAAATCGAAGCTGTTACATGGACGTTCTCTAAGAGGCTGGAAAAAGAACAGGGGTGTTTGATTCCGTTATATCTGTAATTACCGGAGCCGACGAAAGCTCAAGACTATGTATGTGAATGTATGCGAATGAGTATGGTACTTCGCTTTGTATGGCTACGAGCTCTTCTCTTATGCGACCCATCAGCAAAGAAGCGTCTAACTGTTGGTTTCCACAATTCTGTATCAGCAAAGAAAAGTCCAACTGTTGGTTTTCACAGATTCTGTATCGCTTATTGGCCACATGCGCCTCACTGTCGCATTAAATCAAATAGTCCCTGTAACCAACATTCAACGAGTACCTTTCAAAAGTACCTCTGCGTCGCTCTTCACTTCCCTCCTGTTACACACCATACCGTCGTACATGTTCTTTTTTATAATATACATAAACTTTCCTTTCCCCGATAACAATTAATGCATCTCCTCATTCTCTCCTCGCTTATATGGACATGGACCGGCTCCGCATCCGCATCCCTCATCACTCCTCGCCCACCCCATCCCACTCCTTTCCCTAATGCCAACCCACGCATCGCAGCGCGTCAAACCACCACTTTCGAATCCATCTGCGGCTACCTCGACGGCAACGCTTTCGGAGCATGGACCGCAGCCCCAGGCTTCGACTGCCGTCAAGACACCAGCGCCGGTGTCTGGGGCTTCTGCGACAACACCATCCAAGATGTACGCGATTGCAGCATACCTGGATTCTGTATAGATAACAGTAACTGCGCCTCTGGTTGCGGGGTTTCTGGACAAAGAACGATCGAATGGTATGCTGCTTCTACTTCAAACCCTCCTGAAGAAATACCTAGAGAACTAACACAAGCACGTGTATTGTAGCACAGATTCCGCTTCCCCTTCGTGCTATTTCGCCTTCTTGTCATCCCAACAACAGACTTATGCTTTGGTTAGTTGTTCGGATCGCACGAAAAATGATTTTTATCTGGCGACGCCGAATACCACTTTTACGGGGGTGGCTGCTGCTGCTTCGTCTTCGAGTCTTTCGTCATTGACGGTCGGCACCGGATCTTTGACTTCTTCTTCATCCAGTTCCGCAACTCCATCTTCTCCGACGATCTCCTCATCTCTCGCTACTAATACTAACACCGGCCCATCCACACCCAGCAGTTCAAGTAATCCAAGCTCTTCATCTTCATCAAACAACATAGGAGCAATCGTCGGCGGAGTCCTCGGCGGTCTCGCTCTCATCTTTCTGATTGTCGTCGGCCTGATATTCTTGAAGCGCTCCTCCCGCTCGGTATCGAAGTCGCAACCTCAACCTGAAGCTGGATATGCGCCGTTTGTTGCTAATCCTAAGGGGTTGCATGAGATGTACGGCAGAGATGAAGCGAGGGAACTGATTGATACGAGTCCGGGGGGGATGAGTAGACTGAGTAGTATGAGGATGGAAGTTAAAAAGAAAGCTGATTTTGGTCCTGTGGAGCTGCATGGTTGATGGATGGGTAGATATTACGTGGGGATAGAACAGAATGACTGAATGATGATGGTTTGTATGGATGTATAATGATTTGAGGCTGAGAGTGGTAAAACTGAAGGTGCATAGAGCAGCTGTGAAGCACGTGAAGCGATTCCCGGAAACTGGTGAATGAAGACATGGCTGGCGACCTCGACGGATAACCTGCCTTCACGGAGCTTGCTCGAGCTACAGAGTGGAGGAAACATTAGACACAGAAAGAATGCACAGTTAAATCAAACAATTACATGGAATTCAAGAGGAAAGCTCTGCCATATCTAGAACTGTTCGGTAAGTATACTATCTATGAAATTCCTCGTAAATATATCCTCTAAAACTATCCTACTTCGTAACTTCACAATCCTTACTTGAGCCCCATTTTACCCCGCATCACCCCTCCCCCAAACCTTCTTCCCCTCCCCTCCACATCATCTACTTCCCATACCCCCCCAATTTCACCCCCACCCCCACCCCCAACCCCTTCCCCTTCCCCTCACTCCCACTCCCCCCCTCCTCACCCCCGACCCCCAACCTCCTCTCCCTCATCACCATCCCCTCCCCTTTCCTCACACACCTCCTCCTCCAAAACCACAACCCCCCCACACACACCAAACACAGCATCCACAGCACATGCGTCAAGAACAAAAACAAACTCCCAGGCTTCACTCCCAGAATCCTATTCTCCTCGCGGGTGCGGGACAGGAGCGCTGTGATGTTGTATGCCATAGCCGAGAGAGCCGTGGCGAAGGAGAGGAAGGTTAGGAGTAGGGACTTGGGGGGTGTGAGTAAGTGTGGAGATGTAGAGGGAACGGGAAAAGATTAGGAAGAAGACTCACACATTCCGTAAAAACCAACCCAGTATACCCAAAACGCCAATACAAAGGCACGACAACCGCAGCAGGGAGAAACACGATGAGCATTAATATATAGAGGCCTATGATAGGCGTCGCGATAGATTTATAAAGATGCTGGATCTGCGACTGTGTCGTCGTCGAGCTGGAGTGTTTATCTTCAGATGAGGAGGGTATTGTGAGATTGGGGAGGCGGAATGTGAGGGCTGGGATTTGTTAGTTATGCGGATATATAAATTGAAAAGGATGGACAGAAAACCAAAAGGAGGAAGAGGAAGCAAATGAAAAAGAAGAGAAACTCACGCTCAATCCTCATACATCTCCTCTCCTCCCCCGCCGTCCCATTCCCATTCAAACGCGGCCCATGGCCACACAGCGCAAAGGGATAGATTTCATACAGTACCAACTCGCTATGATTCGTCGATGCAGATGCAGCGGTATTGTTATTCTTAAGCCCAACGCTCTTGAGCGTAAAAATAGGCTGGTGGATATGTTCGGAAGCGAGGAGCAGGACTATGAGAGCGAAGATGAGGAGTTTGAACACGGCGAGGATGGCGAGAGTTTTTTTCTCGGAGCCGGTTAAGGAGCGGAGGTGCTGGGTTAGGCGGGTTTTGAGAGGGGGGGCTGGGGTTTGTTGCATGGTGGTTTGGATAGGCGATGTTTATGTTTGGCTTGCGATGCGTTGGAAGGAAGAAGAGTCATATGTCGCTCTGATACGAAGAGTTGTAAGAGGAACTGAGCTGAACGAAGCTATTTATTTAACAAGTAAACAGACAGACAGTAAGAAGAAATTGTGCATGAAGTGGATGGTTGAATCATGTATATTGTTGACTCTTTATCCAAAAGTGGTTTTGTTAGCTGAATCATCGAAGCGGGTTCTTGATTTGAAGACGAGATGTGTGAATGTGCATGGTTGCTCTTTCCTCGACCTCGTCATGTCGTTCGTTATAGGAGGAACGAAGGAGATGGCAGGTGTACCTCGCACTTGGAGGAAATTTTGCCTTGCGATTTTTGTGAAGTGAAACCACACTTCGGAGAATTGATGGAACTGACATGTAATTTTGTATGACACCTAGGATAACGAGTTTGAGAGGATGATGTTCAATATGACAAGGAACGCATTCAGTAAATACCATGAACTCACAATTCTCAAGCCCAAATTCACTACATCATGTACTTAACCAACTATCAGCAAACTTTTCTTCCTGCAGCCCAGCATGCAGATATTCCATAACTTCTGCTACAAAAATAACCGTCCCCGTTCACGTATAGTAGGAAGATACATGCGTTACAAGTTCAAGCCGTCGAACCTCCAATGGCTTCTATTCTCACGACCCTCTTTCGGCGACCATCCCTTCCTCCACAGAAGTAGAAAGGCGCTCTAAGTGAGAAGATCCAGACGATCTGTCGTCGAAACAATAACATATAAGCTTATACCTGACATCATATCACTGAGTCACTAGATCTGAGTCTGGACAGTGATTAGACACGAGACAGTCCAACCACCGCAGTGGAATCAAACCTCAGGCGTCATAGACATGCAAAAATGGGACTGGTCGAAAACCGAGAGATACTCCTCTCGGGGAAATGATGGCAGGTATTGCAAGCTAACTCATGTGTGGAAATGCGTGAGTAGTATGTTAAATGAAACTCGATTAATTGGGAATCTATAGTGATGACACGCACCACTCTCTCTACTTCAAATAAGAGTGCATAGCGTAACAGACAGTAAGCGGAGTGATAGCCACACTTGATGCCATCACAACATGTAATCCTCGAGCGAAAGAGCTTAACGGTGCGAGAGTTACAAGGCCTAGGCAACTAGCTACGTGCACATATGCCTTCGCTAAGAAGCAGATAAAACCGCACCATAGCATCCTCCTACTAGATAGAGCCCCTTCCCTCGTAAATCATACCCGTGCAGTAGATGGTGGATGCCAATCATGATGATTTGCTTTGGGATTTATGTCGTAGCCGGGTTGGCACGCATTTAGATAGCGTCCGCTGCACGCGGAGAGGATGTTCCAAAATGTGACGATGATCAAATAGGAGGATAAACCTGGCACGTACTTGCTTGCTCTAGACAAACAACATCAGACTGGATCTTAGGGCTGAAGGTCCAAATTCCCAAATGACTCGGACGGTGTCACATACACGACCTATGCGACTCAAAGTAGAATCCACTCCGTAGTCCTGACTTGGTACCTGATACATACTTTCACCCTAACAGCGGATTCAGCTCATGCCATCTTGTTTCCGCCAACTCCAAAATCTCCCTCATCTGATCCTTTCCAACAATTACTCCTCCAGCTTTGGATAAGCTGAGTAGTTTTACTTTGTCTTCCTCACAATCAACAACTACTGTGACAGATTCATCGCACAATCCTTCCTCAAAAGTATCCGGGTCCACCAGAATCCAGTACTTCTTGTCCTTTCCCTGCATCTGTTCCTTCACCTTGAAAACCAAAGATGTAACTGCAACCGGCACACCCCTCAATGTGAGTTTTTTAGATAGAGATATATCGTCGTCGCATAGTATCATTTCTCGATCGGCGTCCCAATACGCTTTCGGTAATCTTACATTCCTCAACGCGGATACGACAGCAGCCCATGCTGCATCAAATGGGTTTCCATCAAGAGAGATAAACAGAATATCAATGTATAATGTCCAAAACGCCTTGACCTCTGGTTCAACATTTTCCGGCTCTTCGTCATCCTCCATCCTATCTTGCTCGCTCAGATCTGGTGGCTGATACCAGATCCGTAAATCCTCGTCGTCTACCATCCGCGAGCTGTGCAATAATGAATATATCCTCGTGCTCAAACTTTGTGCCAGAGTAGTTGGCGGCTGACCAGGTAAGAACGCAGGCGAACATCCTGTTGCTAGCTCGATATTCGGAACAACAAGATCGAGCTCTTTTGCTTCGTTGTAACCTGGTCTTGAGGAAGGGGATGTAGTGGATTTATCGACGCGATAGGTTCCGACATTGCTGGCGAGAAGTATTTCCCCTCTGACTCCGCAGACTACGGCAGTATCTCCTATGCGAACCACGGCGCTACCTTCAGCATGGGTGAGTGACCCTGTGTTGATATAAGGTGCGCGGAACTGGGTTGGAGATCGACCATTTGCGCGCTTGGAGGGTGTGGTGGAGGAGTTAGGTTGCAGATGCGCGAGGAGGTATGGATGAGGAGAGAGCTTTGCGAATGTTTCCCGTGGGAATGAGAGAGTAGGCTGGGCTGTAGTCGTCATCGTTAAATGTTGTGTATGGTCACTCCAATTGCGGAATATGACAAGGCGGAAATTTTGGTTTATCGAATTGAGGACGTCGGCTGAACTTTTTTAGTTGAGCTAAATGAACAGCGGGGCCAGCCGCAGCTAGCTAACCAATCATGGGTAAGCAGCTCGCCAGGCTGAAAAATCGGAAGGCGAGGCTGAGGGTTCTCCCGTGGTGCGCACCGCCAGTCGGGAAGTTTACACAACAACTTGCGGCACGCTTGGCCCTCTGCTTTTCACGATATTAAGAATCATTAGCCCTCGAGAATGTCGCGAAGGGTATCATCAATGGCGCTTATGGCAATTTGTTCCTGCAGCAGCTTACAACAAAATCTCGTGATGGTGTGCATGTGTCTCAAAGTTCCCCACTTAAGCACTTTGCCCGCATTGAAATATAAAGATGCGCAAGGGCCAGGTGAACCCTTTGAAGCCGCCATCACCTTGCAGGCTTGCTGTCGACTCGAAGAAATCACGATAATCTCGAAAAAGACCCCGGAGCACTTCGGTCCCGACTGCTTTAAGGGGAGACTCCACAAATTCCTCACTGTATCTCGCAGTCACCTAATCCTCAAGGGTGTCCAAGAAGGGCTTGCATTTCCCATCAATCGCATCAAGAATATGAAGAGTCTCGATTGGCATGGCACTCGGCATTGGGTTCTTATGAGCGATTGGATACCTCGTTGTTCAAGCAGACACTCGCCAAGTTGCTGTGACTCGGCATATTGGCATTTGATCGACATGTTACCCACTTTTGGGCCGAATGTGGAAGCCACTATCACTTGCCTAGGCGTGGTTGTGTGATATTGGGACAACGACTGACTGATAGCTTCATTCTTTCCTTTGTATTTCGTGCGAGGAGCGTCAACTGAACCGTGAGGGCTTTCCGACAGGTCAGTATCATACGAAGTAGAGTCTCCAATAGCCTTACACCTGGGTTCTATCTTGGCCTTTGAAGGCGCTTTTGATGACTATTGGGCCAAAGTTATCGATCTCATCGATATCGCTGCGGGCTGAGATTTATCCTATCCGGACCTGACAAATCCGGTATCTCAGTTGCACGAATGCAACCCTGGCTAAGTTAACTTTGCGCTTTGCAGTCAAGCTTCAGCATACTGCAGTCTGTACAAGCACAAGTACACTGCACAGTGCCATGATTGCACGAGGGTAGGGACTTGGTAATCTGTCGGGTCGGGGAATAGCAGGGGATGCTGGGGCTTAGCGAAGCAATCAACGTGCTCCTGTTACCGCCCTACTACATCTACAACCTCGGAAAGCTCGACTTCTGAGCCTTGATTGGTCAGGCCCACGAAGAAACCATCACAATGGCGACGGGGCACGTTTTGTATGTCTCATACTTCCATCCACCCGTCTTGGGGTTTGACTGGCCAATTCGCACAGTATCCACGAAAAATTTCTCTGATCATTCTCTCACCCTGCATGGAACCTCCGCGACGCATTCAAATCACACCCTCCACTAGCTGCTAGCTGTATGTCGTCGCATTGTTCACACGACTGATACAGATAGTATCATTATTTTAAGATCCGGTAAGCACACACTTTCTACTGTACTTACCTGCCGCGCTTGGTTCACATCCGGGCCTTTTTGATTAGAGAATAGGGCACCATAGGGCACCATACGACACTTGGAGCACAACCCCCGTGTGAAATGGCATGATTTGTTCTGGCCTTTCATAGGCTCTCACGGCGCACGTCCTTGATATATCTGCACATCCCCATCTTTTCGGCGAACATCACTTGCATGGGACGGATGCACTCGATAACGGAATCCACGGCATTTCTCTGCATTTGGTCAAGCGAAATCAGTTGGGGTCCATTTCCGCCGCGGCATCCTGAAGGGTGGCGGCCAATGCTAGTTAAGACCAGATCCTTCGAAAATCACCAGCAAAGCATCAACCTCAGATCCATATCCATCGACTTCTCCTTGCCACCCTTCGTCATCCAGGCTCCCAGGGAAACAGATATCCAGCAACCAACCCCGAATGGCCTTCAGTAACACTCCCTTCTGTCTTCTCCCACCGAAACCATTGTGGCTTCGGGTAGGCACATATCACAAAAAGTGATCGGGTGCAATAATTGATAGCGGTTGCAGGTGATGAGGTGATGGTTTGGCTCCACCTGCAGGAACATTTGCATCTTGGCATATTACTGATCGGGCATTCCCCACACCGATATTCTCTGTGATATATCCCACCATCTTAGACTTTATCCGGATGGGACACTGCTGTGTATTCTTGTCGTACTTTATGTTACCACTTTCTATTTTCTTTTCTTGACGTCTTGTCATCATTACTCACTCACGCTTACGACTCGAATCGCGGGATCTGGGATTCCTCTTCGCATAGCAACTTAGACGACACAACTTCGCAGCGACACAGACCATATACACATATATATCGATACTCGATGTTCATGCTGTACCTCAAAGAAATCTAGTCGGGGTTCGACCACACCAGAACCGTCCCGCTGGTTCAATTCGTATATACCTCCTCGAAGGCGAGTCTGTTCTCACGACTAACGACCTCGACCTTTCGAAAGCACGGGACTGCCTTGTGATTTAGTCAAACGAACACTCCGATATTCATTCACCATGGACAACCTGGGGGCAAGAGATATGTCTCCAGTTGGGGCTGCATCGGGTACTCTGAGGGATCTTGCGAAACGAATATATATACCGCTTACGGCCACTAGCCCTGCTGGTCTCAATGAGGCCGATACCGTGGACCCATGGAGCAAAGCTGGAAAATATGCTTTGGCGTGGACGTACTTTCCGATTATTCTGATTGTCTTGGTTGCTGTGACTAGAGCATATCATCTCTGGACCGACAAACTACGTCAAGCATATCATAAGCAAGAAGTCCAGGCCCAATTAACGCGATATATCCAACAACAGCAAGAGGACTATGATATGTCAAATATTCACACCGCAGCGTCTGAGCAACAATTTTTTCCAGCGGCAGTTCATACCGAGAAACCCTACATTACAGTTACCAAAGGTTCACACTGGTCCTCGATCGCTTTAGTGAACGATATATTGGCATTGTTTCGATGGATCGTCTATCGGCCTATTCCAGAACTTCGATATAAGAAAAAGCTCATCACCGCATTTCCGTCGCTCGCCGTCGTTGGTATATTAACAATAGCTTTGATGTTCGTCACCCTACAATGCTTTCTACCTCGACCTCTCTACTGGGAGAGTATCCGATACGGCTCGCCACCACTGGCTATTAGAGCAGGAATGATGGCTGTCGCAATGACACCTTGGTTAATTGCCACAGCAATGAAGTCAAATCTGATCTCGTTTGTCACCGGGATTGGACATGATAGGCTAGGCGTTTTCCATCGTTGGGGTGGATATTTGTGCCTCTTCCTGACGCTTGTGCACACTATTCCGTTCTACATACAGCCCGTGTGGGATGACGGAGGGATGACTGTATTTGGAAAGCTCTTTCCTGCTAGCCGTGGTATCATCTACGGTACAGGGATCGCGTGTCTCGCACCACTTGGTTGGCTCGTCGTCGGATCATTACCAATTGTTCGACGACTTGCGTACGAGCTTTTCGTCGTTTTGCATATACCGGCCGCTGTAGTCTACGTGGCCATGCTATTCTGGCATACGAACAACTACCTCACGTCTTGGAGCTACCTTTATGCGACCGTCGCCATTTGGGTGCTAGCTTACTTGACCCGACTTGGCAATCTCAACTGGACGAAACCCTGGAGAAACTCTTTCCTAATTGGTGATGAGGCAGCGGTTCAGTTATTGGCAGAGAATGCCGTCAAGGTAACCATCCCAACGCAGATGAAATGGAGACCCGGTCAATATGTGTACCTTCGCATGCCTGGTATCTCCGTATTTGAGAACCACCCCTTTACAATCTCCTCACTTTGCAGTGAAGACTTTCCTTCTGAGTACGGAGAGCAATACAGGGACTGCACTGTAGTATTTAGACCGTTTGGAGGATTTACGAAGAAAGTACTCGAGACAGCGACTCACAATGGGCCTTTCAAAACGTATCGTGCATATCTAGATGGGCCATATGGTGGAATGCAACGAGAGCTTGCCGCCTTTGATACCGTCATTCTTTTTGCAGGAGGAAGTGGTATCACAGCTATTATTTCGCAGTTGTTGAATTTGATTAAGAGAATGAGAGATGGGAAAGCAGTGACCCAAAAAATTGAGGTAGTTTGGGCCCTTAAGAGACTGGAAACAATGGACTGGTTTAGGGAGGAACTTCGAATCTGCAGAGAATTTGCTCCTCCAGACACAGTCACATGTCAATTCTTTGTGACTACGGCGAAAAGATATTCAAAGACGGGCGTTACGGAGAGAGCTCAACGGCCATTAAGTACAGCATTCCACGATAAGTTAGATGGGTTTGTGGCAGGTATAGCATCAAAGAGGAATTCTGCGTTCATCCGTGACGAAGCCCAGGGTGATGAGGAAAGAGAGAGGGAATTGAGAATGGAGGATGAAGATGCCATAACATCATTACCCCAACAGAAACACCTACAGCCAAGAGTACATCCACCGGTGCAGACATCCTTCCCTCCACCGCCAACATCAGATTCGGCAGCGGGCGCAAAGAAGAGTACAGAGAAACGACGATCTTTATTAGCCGCGTTGTCCCCGGACACTCATGAGGCGACTCGAAAGTTCCTGGGCGGCAATAGTGTTTCGAAGAATGAATCGACGGAGTCCTTCCACTTTCCAGCACCCCCACCACGGAAAGATGCTCCCATCTTCCAGTATGCGCCGCCATCTTCAAATCCCAACCGTGCCAGCTGGGTTCCAGATTCCAAACATAACAGCTACAACCCTGCGGATTGGTCGCAGCAACCAGCAGAAACTTATCCTCCAGATATAAAACACTCTGAAGACCAAGCACCTACCCCTCCAGCAAAAGATACACCTAAGGCTACCGAGTTTCAAAATGTACCGTCTCTCCAACCACCACAGGCTGCACATTTCCGCGCAAAATCCGGTGATCTTCGTGTCGAGATTCCACAAACGATGGCACCCGCTGAGCCTACCTTCGATTTTGGCTTTCCTTCTACGCCTACGTTGTTTCAGAAGAATCTTATGCGCTTTGCCTTTGTTGCACCCAAGAAGAAAGAGGGCTGGACTACCCAATATGGCCGACCTGATTTGGGTTATATGCTGAAAGAGATGGCGACCGGAGGACCAGACGGACATGGAATTTTCGGACGGAGAACATGTGTTTTCGTTTGCGGCCCGCCGGAGATGCGTATCAACGTGGCCAACACTGTAGCTCGCTTGCAAGCAGATATTTGGGGCGATGACAGCAAAGATGAGATCTTTTTACATACGGAGAATTACGCTATTTAATTGACTTACACCAGTGGGCGGCTTTTTTGTACAATTTTGATGAGCAACGAGCAGTATATATTGCCTTACGGCTGGCGGTTTTGGGGTTACAGAGGATAGGAATGGGACTTGTTTATACCATGATGATATCAGAGAGGAGTTTACTTGGAACTCCATGGGGAGTAGATACCATTTTGTACTTTATCACATCACAGACTCATCAGTCAGTCGACAGTGTTCATAATCGTAAATATATAATCTCGAACTTGTATTAATACTAGCTTAAAATATCCTCATCGATGTGTGCGACAGAGACTACTTGAAAACATGTCACTGATGGAATCCAAGGAGGGGTTATGCTGTACAACAAGGCCATTTCGGCGGTCAACCGTTACCAGGCCTCGTCCGATACACACCAGATGAGGCCCGACCAGGTCGTGATATTGTAACCATGCATCGTCACGGCCACAGCTTTCTGTATTCAACCATTCCATTTCGTTGATTCTAGACCACGTCAACGCGTTTCACCGCACCGCATGTCAATAGATTCTGCAGCATCTGCATGCAACGAGCCTCAGATCAACCCAATACAAGAAAGACCGAATGACAGTATCCCAAAATTCCGGCCAGCCTGAAGCCTCGGGCCGTCAGAAGTTTAAGCTCTTCACGATATATGAAATAGGTCAAATTCAAATTGTTATGTACCATCCATTACGAACCGCATCCTTCAGAACAAAGTTTCCAGAGCAGTAGATACAGGGCGGCAAATTTGTCTCTCGTCCAACTGGGAGAGATCTACTGAAAGACCTTCCATACAAACGCATCTCCATGAAATGTTGCAAAGACGTGAGACTGTGTCGGACGAGTGAAGAAGGAAGGAAGAAGAATCCGGGAAAATTTTATCAAAGAAGTTCGAAAGGCTGGATGCGCCTAACTGTTTTGGGATTGGTGGGCAGTTTAGCGACTAAGCTAGTATATCCAAAGATGATCCACCGAACTACAATATAAATTGCACAAACTTTTTCTGCCGTCCGTTAAAAAATGGAATCTTTGAGTGAAACGCCATGGGACCTGGTGATTGAAGGAACCGGGTTGAAGCATTCGTTGCTTGCTTTGTAAGTTTGCACGCCCTGCTACTGTGAGATGCGCATGATGCAACGGTGTATTGAAAGAAGAAAACTGACTGACGTAGTACAATGAAGAGCCCTCTCTCGCTCAGATAAAAAGATACTGCACGTTGATCCCAACGAGTATTATGGAGATGAAGAAGCTGCATTCAGTCTGCAGGAGGTCGAGACATGGGTGAAGAACTCGCGGAGTGGTTAGTTCTACCTATTCACAAAACAAGCAGGCGCGAAGCTAACATTTAAATTACAGCTTCCTTCAGCAACGCGTCAATATGGACTGCATCTGACGATACAACGAAGTCGAAGCTGGGCTTCTCGCGAGCCTATAACTTGACGCTTTCACCACAAATTATTTACACACGCTCAAGACTCATCTCTACCCTGGTTTCGTCAAAAGTCTACAAACAGCTCGAGTTCCAAGCTGTTGGGAACTGGTTCTTGCACGATGACGGAGCGCTGAAACGCCTGCCGTCAGGTCGAGAAGACATATTTCAAGATAACAGCATTGATAACCGCGCCAAGCGTTCATTGATGAAGTTCTTGAAATTTGTCGTCGACTACGAGAACCAGCTTGATGTTTGGCAGTCTCGCGCAGAGACAGGGTTGTCACAGTTTCTTGCTGAGGAATTTAAGTTCCCAGAAAAACTGCAGACGCTCATGGGCGCGTTGACGTTGTCACCGGAAAGCCTTGAGCATACAAGGGTAGATTACGCACTACCGAGGATTCAGAGACATCTGACATCGATTGGTGTCTTCGGACCTGGATTTGGCGCTGTCGTACCGAAATGGGGCGGCGGTGCAGAAGTGGCTCAGGTTGGGTGTAGGGCTTGTGCTGTGGGTGGTGGTGTGTATGTCCTTGGAACCGGTATTCAGCAAGTCAGAAACGTCGAAGCTGAAAGCATCACATCCCATGAAGTGGAGCTATCGAATGCTGAAGTTGTCAAGACGAAATTCATCACCCGCGTGGCGAATGAGATGTCACCAGAAGCTCTACGCGTCGCCAAAACTATGGCTGTGGTGTCGTCACCTTTAAGCACACTCTTCGTCAGTACTGTGGAAGGATCACCCATCCCCGCCGTCTCTGTTGTTGTCTTTCCAGCCAACACCATCTCTACACCTGAAGCACCTCAACCGTACCCAGTGTACATCATGGTGCATTCTAGCGAAACGGGCGAATGCCCTGCAGGTCAATGTGAGTATACCTTACCTTTCCTTTCCCGTCCCACATATGCATTACAAGATGAACAACCTTTCGAATACTTATCTACATTGTCTGAATTTCATTGAAGATAACTCCTCTGACAAACTGATAATGCCAATTTTCACATCAATCTCAATTGAAACAATATTTCAGTTCCATTTACTGACCGTTGTTTGTATCAGGTGTTCTATACGCAACAACTCTACTGCCCAACTCATCCGATACCGAGGTCGGAAAAGCAATTCTAAACAAAGTTCTCTCTACATTCCTCAACACGTTTGAAAATACCGAAGCCGAGCTCCTCTACAGTGTATACTACGAACAGCATGGAACCAAAGAGCAACTCGATCTCGCATTCAACGATGGAGTTATAGAGGATGTTGAAGCTGAGTGGAGAAGGATAGTCGGTGAAGATGAAGAATCTCCGTTCATGGTATTCGAGGAGCGTAATACAATGGGGGATGACGACGAGGGAGAAGATTTTTAGACTGTTTGTTGAGTGTTCAATATTGCATTGACCTGTGGAGCTTATGTATGAAATTATGAAGTTATGAATATGAATACGAATATAAATTTAGCCGTTGCTTTTGCTTTTATCGCTCTGCTTGCTTTGCTCTCCACCGTGTTTGAATCCATCATCTTTCATATCTCATGACTCCTCACCTATACCATACTTCGGTGTCTCTCGACTCCCTTGACGCTGCAGCCTGCAGCTCCCAACGCTATCGTCATCGCGTCGCTTTGATTTCCATCAATACCGCATTCATTAACCTTCTTCTCTCCTAAGAAAGAAACATCACATAACACGAACATCCCATAAAACACCACCACATTCCCCCGCTGCACCCCGCCCTCCCCTCTTGAGTTTCTTTTCATCTCAACCTGATCCTCGCTCAAGCAGAGCGAATACCCCGCAGCTGCAGGGGAAGCAGAGATCAGAAGTATGAGTTTCTAAGAGAGAGAGAGATCCTGTAAAAGAACGATCTGGTTCGATTCGGTGAGCGATACCATAACGGTGACGGCAACGGTGGCATGGCATGGCAGAGTGCTGCTTGACCACTGAATACTGTAAAGGGCAGAGACGACGGTATTGTTAGATGTATTTATACATGCTCATTCCTTGGCCAGAAAAAGTAGGGAGTAGGCAGGCAAATCGTTGGATTGTAAGGAGATATATTCAAACGGTGAAACAAACCATTCACGTACGGCCTCTCACTTTTCATTTGAATGCTCAAATCACAGTATTGAATTTAATGGAAGAAAACAAAACAAAACGATCTATTTTAATGTACACCCTTTCCGAAAAGAAAAACAATACAATATAATGTATAACAAACCCCCATCCCATCCTCTCCCCTTCCCACACATGCAATTTCATCATTACCATTCCCCCACCCCTACTGTCCCGCCCCCCTAATCGTCCCAATCAACTCCTCCCTCTCCCCACTCATATCGACCATACTCTTGAACACCCCATCCTCCCTCTCGACCAGTTCCCTTGGGCCGCCAAACTCCGCCGCCACGCCATCCTTCATGACTAAGATGCGGTCGAAATCAGCAACTGTGCTTAACCTATGTGCCACGACCAGGAGCGTAGTATTAGCGAACTCTTCCCGGATGCTGCGCTGGATCAACGCGTCGGTGTCCATATCTACGGCGGAGGTGGCTTCGTCGAGGAGGAGCACCTTTGGACGGGAAAGGATGGCGCGCGCGAGACAGAGGAGTTGTTTTTGCCCCTGGGAGAGATTGGCGCCGGCGGAGGAGATGGGGGAGTGCAGGGAGAGGAAGATGTTGGTATTTTCCTTGGGGGAGTCGGCAGCGACGGCGGTGACGCTGCTGTTTTCGGTGGCGGTGGATGATTCGCCTGGGTTGATAGTGTTTTGGGATTCAGGTTCTGGGACGGGGGTGCTGGTATTTGAGGGGATGAGGTGGACGCGCTCGAGGGCTTCGCGTAGTTGTTGGTCGGAGAATTCGTCGAAGGGGTCGAGGTTGGAGCGGATGGTGCCGGAGAAGAGCACGGGATCTTGGGGGATGATGGAGAGGCGGGTGCGGAGATCGTGTAGTTTGATGGTGGAGATGTCGATGCCGTCGATGACGATACTGCCTGCTCGGGCTTCGAGGAAGCGGAAAAGAGCTAGAGAGAGGGTTGATTTACCTGTGGTTGTTAGTGAAGTGTTATCAGACTACCGGGGGCTCACTCACCGGCTCCAGTTCTTCCCACAATTCCGACACGTTGGTTCTTCTCCACGGTGAAAGTTAATCCCTTCAGAATGGCCGGTAAACCTTCCGCATATCCGACTTCTAGGTCAGTAACCTCTATCTTTCCCTCCTCTGGCCAAGAAGCACGAATATTATCTCTGCCAGTTTGAGGTTCCGTTTCTAACTCCGTATACTCAAAGATTCTCTCCGCCGCATTCATATCTAACTCTGCTTGTGCAAGTAATCTAATCGTATGTATAACCGCACGTCTATAACTCAACGCAAAAGCAAGTGCGAATCCAGCAAGCGATGCATCAACGCCGTTTGTAGAGACGATGAAAGCTGCAACTGAAGATGAGAAGAATGATCCGACCAACGCCATACGTAATCCAAACCATCTATTGAATAGCCAATTGTGCCATGTTGCAGAACCGAATGAATCTACTAATTTGTGCATCTTTTCTTCAAAGACGGGTCCATTGGAGAAAGCTCGAATAGTACTGAGACCAGCTAGAGCAGATCCGAAATGTGATATCATGGGCGACTTTTGAATTGATTCGAGACGTTTGAGGGACCGAGCACCTTTGATATAGGTGTTTGCAATGAAGACGCAAATCGTAAGCAGGATGACCGAGATTATGATGATATATGGTGATACAAAGAATCTTGAGTGAGGTTAGTATGCGTAGGGAACAATGGTGAGTAGAACTTACGCAGACACCATAATACCAATAATTTCCAGGAATGCAGAAGCAGTCTGAGCAAAGTTCGATGACAATTGAGAGTCCATGGCGGAGAAGTCGGCAGTGAAACGATTCAAGATCCGTCCTGTGGGAACAGTATCCAACCATCGAAGAGGGGTCCTCAATACCATATCCGTCATCTTTTTGAAAACGCTCCTCGATGCTGAGAGCGATCCTCTGTAGATCAAATAAAACCTAGCAGTAGCAACGAAGACGGAGAAAGTTGAGATTATAACATATCCAAGAAGGTAGTACCCCAAAGTATGATTCTTTGAAAACGGATTTTCGAACTTTGAAATGATGACAGACGGTCGAAGTTGTTGCTGGATCGTATAGGCATGAAGATGAGCGAGGTGTGTAGAGTTGAAGTGATCTGGGCTTTTTTCGGTATGTTCATAGCTCGATGTCCAAATTTTGATCCACCAAGAACGACCAACAATCAAGCCTTCCGCGAACAAGTAGAACAAAACAACCATGGCCCAGAAAGGAATGCCACCAGTAGCTTTCAAATAAGCTGTGTAGACACTAGCTTTGACACTGCCTGTCTCACGCTTTTCATCTTCGACCAATTTCTTTGGTTTCTTGGATGTTGCTTTGTCTGAAGACGTTTGCCCGTTTGCATCCACGGCTTGCCCGTTCTCCGTGGTGAGTCCGTCTCCTTCCTCCTCATTGGCGTGAACTTCTTGCTCTGTTTTCATAATCTCGTCGAGTTCCCCAGCTTCACGTAGGTCATCGATGGATCCCGCATGTTCGAGGGCTCCATTCTTGGACAACTGAACCGCATATTTGGCTCTTGGTAGACAGAGTGAAACATGATGAGTCACTAGAATACGTGTTCTACCTTCAGATAGTTCACCCATGAGAGCATTATCGTATATTTCCTTGCCCACATGGGCATCCAAAGCCGAAAAGACGTCATCAAGAATCAATATGCCTGCGCGAGAGTAGAATGCACGTGCTAGAGTCAAACGCCATTTTTGTCCTCCACTAAGACTTATGCCCTGAGCACCGACCTCTGTGAGATCACCGTCATCAAACACGTGGAGATCTTTGGTCAGCGCACATGCATCCAAGACTTTCTGGTATCGTGTAGCATCGAAAGGAAGGCCGAACAGAATATTGTCCTTGATAGTTGCGTTTTCAATCCATGGAGTCTGAGAAACAAACGCTATAGCTGAGGGAATAAGCCAATTTGCTGCTGTGGCCTTGTCGTCATGACGCTCGTTGACAGGAATTGGTCTTGGTACTGTAATGATACCAGAGAGGACCTCGACTTCCCCCAAGATAGCAGAAAGAAGTAACGATTTTCCTGAGCCTGTAGGTCCTGAGATTACACTTAAGGCGTTGTTAGGGAATGACAGTGTAAGATCCCTGAGAACAAATCTCTCGTCTTCGACAACTTCCGATTTGGATGGAAAACTGACAGACACCTTGTCGAAAGTAATCGCTTCACCGGGATATGTGTTTTCGGGCTTCTCCGGCGAACGAAGGAAAGTATCAATGCGGTCGCAGCTGACCTTTGCATTGATTCCCATCATGAAAAGGAAAGGAACCATACCCAGAACACCCTCAAGCTGCATGAAGACACCCAAAGCGGTAAAAGCTACAGATGGTAATAGATCACCCTGAATATAAGAGTAGGTAGCCAAGGACAAGACTGTCAAGAGTACAGGAGCGACATTGGATCCTATAGTCATATACAAGTTGTTTATCCTCGTCTTCCAAAGTTTGGTGAGCTCTTCCTCACGAGCTTCGTTGATCTTTTCCATCCATTGAGGCTCAGTCGCAGAAAATTTGATCTGCCTGATGCCATTTAAAGCTTCGGTAATGATGCTTGTTTTCTTGTCTCGGGCCATCATCAACTCCTTTTGGTAACTACCATATCTTTTTGTGAGATACTGGTTGATTGGTGCCATGAGTATAATTGCAAGCATACCAGCACTTAAAGATTGCCAGCCCACTAGAAGCCATAAGAACACCACTGACACCACGAATTTGGAGAAGAACATGACATAAAACTGGTTGACAGCACCAAATACACCGACTTGGTTGGCATCAACGGCAAACATGTTGATGATGTCTTTCTCGGTTTCAAGCTTCTTCTTAGCATCGGCATCGCCTTTCTTCTTGTCCTTGGGTTTGTTTTCTGGGTTATTTGGGGTATTTTGCTTCGCTGTATCGTTCGCATTGGCGTGTCCATTAACAGCACCATTGAGCTTTGAGGTGTCTTTCGATTTGGCCGTCTCTTCCTCCAGATCCCGCTTTGGTGGTTCTTTGCAATCCTTCATCCTCAGCATCTTCTCGAAAATGAGAGACGTAAGTGCCGAACGAATAGGTATTGCTATGTCCGACCACATCAACCAATTGATCCGGTTGTCCATAAGAGTTTCAGCAATTGTGGCAGCGAACAGGCCAGCAACCCATGTCCATGCCTTCGGATCGATTGCATCGAAGCCTTGTCTTGCTTCAAGGTATTGTAGGAGTTTCAACACAGCAAACTGGGGCCCAGCATCGATAACCGCAGAGATTATCCCCAATACCCATTGTGTCAAGATTTGAACACGCCACGCCCAAAATACTTGAAGCCATAGAGAGACAGTCGGTTTCAGTGCGATTGATTGAAAGTATTCCTTGACATCTTTGGACCGTACGTGAGCATCCATAGCAGGTAGATCGACTACCTCAATCAATCTCTCCGAGGCTAGGTCAAGTAATTCCCTACTCCAATCAAAGGCATATCTTGACCATAGAGATTTTTGAAATTGTCGTTCGACAATCGTTCCATCGGGTGTGAACACATCAGGACGTCGCTGAACGAAGAAGAATGCCAATGTGCTGATAACGGCGGCAAGAACCTGAACGCCATCGATAATACCGAATACAAGACGATCGGAAGCTGCGTGAGGAAGTGGATTCAACGAGACAATCAATCCGAGTGCAGCGATCAGAACACATGATACCGAGTTGAAGATACCACGCTGGAATTTGACTACAGGCTGTGTCTCTCTTGAGGTTTCCAGAATTTGTAGCAGGGTTAAAATCTTATCAGGTGTCAACTAAATATCTAGAACGCCAGGGGAGAAGAGCCGTCGACTTACCCAACAAGTAAATAATAGCCATAGTTGTGACACACATAAATCCGAGAACCCCGCATTCTTCCTTACTGTGGCGAAGACAGCCAATGCGAAGGAAAGCGTAAGACCCACAGCAAGGGAAGTAAATATCACCACGAATTGCTGTTTGGTGGAGTACTTGGCCATCGATGCCTCTGTGGCTGCCCCATCTTTGTCTTCATAGAGACCATCTTTATTGGTCGGTTTGGCTTGTTTGAAGCTCCGGATGTAGCGCCACACAGAAGGGAGAGTGAAGAGGCCGATGAGTGCCGGTGTCGCGTACGACAGTTGCTTAAGGCTGGAATCCATCGAGCCGTCCGCCTTGTGGTAAGTTCACGAACGAAACCAATTGATCCTCATCGGGAAACTTTTGTAGACATTCGGGGTTTTTGGGTGACTGGTCTTATACCCAAGCGGTGTAGGCAGCAACGGACACGGGATTTGAGTAAAAAGGAAATTGGAGACTTATCAGAATCGACAATTGACCGAGTAGTAATCGTTGCTCACTGCTTACCAACGGGCTTGATTCGCCCCACCAGAGCGGTTGGCCTTAACGGTGGATTGGCCAATGAAGTTAGTCCCTTTACGAAGTAAGGGTCAGGTTATTGACCGCAGCTTTTTTCGCCTTCCGGACGAGGCTGACAACAACTTCGAGAGAATTCCCAGATTTTTGCGTGCTTTCTTTAATTTGTTCCCATCAAAGCAGACCAAGTATGATTGCACATCATCGCCTTTCCATGTAGGAGAACAATGGTCCGAGAGCGTGTTCGGCGTGGCAGGATATCTCTGCCTGCAAATGCGCCGTCTTTGCATAATTTGGTAGCCTAGATCTTTTGATCTGCTCTGTCCTGAGCTGATATACTCACCAATAGAGCATCCCGCTGCAGTCCTGCTACCAAGTTGACTTTATCCGCTACCGCAGGCTCCGCTTCGAAGGTGCCAGTACGACAACGACAAGCCGGATCCCGATCGGTTGAAGGTTGCTGCCTTCCACTTCAATCATCTTCTGCCTATGATATTGGACGATCAATCAAATATCGTGAAGCGCGATACACGGCGACCTTTACAAATGACGGGTCGCTAGAATCGATGGTTCTGCTTCGGAGCTTCCTCACCAGAAGCACGAAAATTATGTTGTGGATTCGACTTGCGGCCTTCCAATGCAGCAGCGACATGAGAAGTTGCATCTCTATGTATCGAGCAGATGGTTTGGGACGGCTACAGGAGGTATTTGAAGGGAGCCTGCGATTCGATGAGAAATATGCACGAATGGGAGCATGCCGTTAGTCACGGCGCGATATGGACTTGGAACCCCCTCCTCCCCCAAGATCAAAAGAAGGCAACCAATATTGGATTAACTACACAAAGTCATGCACCACAGAATAAACGGACAAATAGATCGGATACCAAGCGATGATTCCAACATCAGAAGGTCGTGCAAGCGGGAAGGAGTCGACCTGCGAGGAAACCACACACTTGGAATACGGTAAACTATATGAGCTACAGCATAGTTCTTCATTCAATACGTGAGGGTTGTTTCGTGCATTTTTACTATTCGGGGTTTGTTTAATATTGCTTTGGTTACAAAGTTGGCTTTGCAACTTATATTTTTACTCGTCAGATTGGCATAGCTCTCCGGTGTGGAAATAACTGCCCGGCAATATTACCCAAAAGATATTTGGACAACAAAGGTAATTATCAGACTTCAGATTTCTCACGGTATTCGTCTGACAATAGTAACCAGCTGCAATATATGTATTGTCCCAAATCGACCTGTATTGTCTAAGCCGAAGAGGATGGTTTGTGCTTTAGTTCATGCAACAACTTATTCATGGAAAGTAATCCACGGCGGGATTGTTTGTTAGCCTCTTCAGATCTGTCATTCATTTCTTTTTCCTTTCTCTTTGAATAAAATATTTCTTTCATCATCATTACAATGGACTTTGTGCCGCCAGCTATGTTATGTATACTCTGAGCCGTGTCAACGCCTTTCAGTAGGCTACATTCATGCTGTTGTAACAACGCCTAGAACAAGCTCATAGAGATAGTCTGTACAAACGGCGCGATTCTATCTAGAATCTGAGCAAAGGGATTTGAAGACAGACATAACAACACCCTGACAAATGGTGATTCGACAGTTAATTAAGCTGCGCAGTTTCCGTCCCAGGTCGGTATCAACTCTCTTCTCACTTTAACAAGCCCCGCGTTAGAGCAGAACCGTCGTATCTCGTCGAGTCGTCGACTTATAAGCTACTCTAGAACGTTAAAGGTGCGGCTCAATCATGGCGGAAAATACATTCAAGAGCCATAAACTTATCGTCTACAAGCCGGAAGACTCGCGACTAATCGTCGCCTATAGGCACATCCCCGGGTATGTTTCAGTTCCTGACATATCTGAGTTTGGCGCTGCACTCATGCAGTACTCCGAACTCGAAATTTCCATCTATTTCTTCATTCAGGAAGCCGAAGTTGAGTCAGAGACAGGACTTGAGTACTATACAGGACACGTGGAGCGCGTCAACGACGTCAAGATGGTCGTTAGCTGGCTGAACCAATTTAAAGCCGTTAGAGAAATCACTGTTGCTGTGGTGACTCGTGATAAGGTCAATTCTCAAATGAAGTTGATGGGTGGACTGTGGGGCTTGAATCACTGGAACCGGACGAAGATTATCCATATGGTTGGCAGGGAAAAAGGTAAGCTCGAGCAATCGCCAATCAAGAATTTCAACGAGTTGCCCGGACATGCATGGCTGCATTGGATCATGGTCAATTGGTTTGATGCCCTTGAATTTCATGGTAATCTGAATGTTCCTTCTCGCCAATTCGCTGGGACATGGGACCGCGCACGGTGCCACGGAAAGCTGCACCCAGACTGCATTAAAGTGTATGGGCAACTAGAGGCCTTCCATTGCGGTAGCCCTCCTAAGGATTTAGTGTGCAAGGCCGACGGCATCTGTGGAACTGTGGATGATTGGGTGCGTGAGTTACTATCTGAATCTCCGAGAGATAACAGCTCGCAGTCTGGCGCCCAGCAAGAAGGACAGTAAAGACTGAAACAGGTGAGATCGAACGCGTTTTCTTGTCTTCGATTGTGCTTCCCAGATGCTGAGTGAAAAGCACCATCCCTCTAATAAAAAAACGTTTGTGGTAAATTTGGTTTGATGATTTGTTCGTGTTTCCTGTGATTATCGTCGATTTTAGAACTGCCGAGCGATGTCAGGTTGTGATTTCTTTTTGAGTTGATGACCTTCGAAATCTGCTAAACGTTTACAGAAAGAAAGATGAGACAATGCCAGCGAGACAAAGGATCACACAAAAAGAGCAAAGAACACACATCGTTTATCCAAACGACCCCCCATCGCAGCCCAGCTGCTCACAATACCGCACATTCGAGACATGCAAGTAATCGAACGAACAATCTTCATTTCACCCATAACCTCTACTCAATCATCGAATGTCGTATATAGGAGGAAATAAACCGTATTAAAATCAACCATAACGCCTTTGGGTTTAGAATCAACCACAACTCCATCCCCCACGAAAGCCATACATCATTCTTTTCCCTCCAAAATAACAATCATTCCATTTCTCCGCCTACCACACCTGTCTCCCGTCTTCATGTGCAACAAAACTCACAGCACTCAGCACATGCACAGGCACCCAAGCAACAATAGCAGCATTTTTCCCTAAGTATTTGAATTTGATTAGCCACGGCATCTGCGAAAAGCTCCCATAATCCGTCTCAATGCGCGCATCATTCTGGGTTGCCTTCTCACTACTCGTCTCCTCCCTCTGTTACATTGTCCACTGCGGAAAAAGCCACCGAATAAAGCAAAAGGGACACTCACTCGCTATCCGTGTGGCGCTTGCGTCCTCCTCGGAGGTGGAGGGGTTCAGAAGCCAGTTGTACGAGATCGGAGTTCATGGTTGGGGCGATTTTCTGTGAGAGAGGGGTGCGATGTTAGTTGAGAGCGTTTGGAGGGGAGGGAAGGCAAAGGGAGAGAAAGGAGGGACGAGAGAAAGTTCTGGTATAGGGATGAAGGTAAAAGGAACGAGATGTAAGGCAAGGCATCATATGTTAACCTACCGGTTGGTCCGTATGAATTGGCGACGGCGCCTGGGGAAGAGACATTTGCGGAGGGGAAACATGGCCTTCCTGAGGGGTAGACGCCATGTTAGCGATTCAAGAGAGAAATGATATAAATGATGGTAGTAAAGAACGTCTGTGGTCTTTCTATACACGGACCAGCCAAAATCAATGTCAAAAAAGCTTAATTGTAGTATGAATGCATCAGGGAATAGTAAAAGCCAAGGAGAAAACAAGTAAATGTTATAGCTCACGCTAGCCGCTGGGCATGCGGCGCGCTTCGAGTTATGGCAGTGCTGCCAACAAGGAGGTCGCGATGAGGTCGCTTAGCTGTGTTGTGCACGGGATGTTATGATAAGTGCTTGGAGGGGGCAAAAAGTGGCATATCACACTTGTGGGATATGAGGAGATTCTTTGTAAACCTTCTGTTTATCCTGGCCGGACTGAGTAAGACTGGGCATTGTATATGTGCACATTAGAGAGGGGGAAGAAACGAGGGTCATCCTCCAGGCTTGTTGGTTGGTGGAGGAATATGTTGGGCTATTGGCGCCTATCACAACCAATTGTTTCTTGGCGCTTTTCTTCAGCAGTCAAGATAGGTCGTTTTAGGAGCGAGACCTAGATTGTCGGTCATGTTTCAGGTCGCCAGTAGTAAATACCATCAGATAACTGTCCTGCTCCTTGACATAGACGAACCCCAACTTTGGAGCTTAGTGATGTCCGTCTCAGGAGCTGGCTCACAATGCAGATCTGAAGTAATAAATGACTTGCTGCAACAGATTATTTGTATTATACTAGTAGATTTTTGATGTCTAATGATCGATCTTGAGGGAAAAGTCGACGTGAGGTACACCTTGATGTATCGAGCTGGTGGAAATTATATCGATATCTAAACGTCAAAATGTCAGTATTCCTCTCCACGGATAGAGAGATATAACCCACCATTGTTAATGTATGTCTCGACGTTCTCTGACGTGAGGCCTCCACTGCACTCCAGTAAAAATTCTCTCTTCCCTGCCCACCTTTGCCGCAAGCTTTTCGCAGCTACCTTCAACCCTTCCCCAGAAAAGTTATCCAGCATAATGATATCTGCTCCAGCTTCAATAGCCTCATCCGCACCCTTCTCACTATCCACTTCCACCTCAACCTTTAGCGCAAACCCACCAACCGCCTTCGCAGCCTTAACCGCCTCCGTAATGCTCCCTCTCGCCCAGATGTGATTATCCTTCAGCATCGTCATGCTCGAAAGATCGTGACGATGACCATCTACACCACCCACCAGCATACCATATTTTTCCACCAACCTAAATCCCGGGGTCGTCTTCCTCGTTCCCGCAAGTATTCCCTTGTACCCCGCTTTCCTCACAAGCACCTCCATCTCTCTCGATTTCGTCGCGACGCCTGAACATCGACTCAATGTATTTAACGCGACTCGCTCTCCAAGCAACAGCTTGCGCACAGGTCCTGTAACAGTCGCGACAGCCAACTTTCCGGACGTCCCTGGATCAACCAGCGCTCCCTCCTTCTGGTGCCATTCTACCGTGCATCCCGCTTGCGCAAATATTTCGTCGAAAAACGGTACGCCCGCGAGGATTCCGCGCGATTTGCAGAAGAGTGTCGCAGTTCTTTCCGCGTCACCGACGACGAATCCGCCATAGTCGAAGGATGGTGTATCTTCTGCGAACCAAGCTGTGATTTGAGATTTCCAATGGACGGGAAGAAGGTCGGCGGGGTTTCCGTGATGGAGAGCCATTGTGAATATTTTGTGATACTTTGGCAATCAGTCTGCTACTCGCAAACGAATAACTAAACGCGTATGAATGCTGAAGACGTATGACTCTAAATTCATGGTGAGAATGGAGGGGCAAAATGCAGCGCCGGTGCCGGTATTTGCGCATCCGAGAATGATAGCTTCATTTCCTAAGCCACGTGATCGGATATCTTTTCTAAATTATTTTCAACGGTTTCTCCTGAGAATTCTGTGGCACTGATTGATCAGGTTGTTCAATAAGTCTAGTCTCATGGCATTCCACGAAGTCGTGGTGACTGCTCTTCGCAGGCTGCATCGGGTCAGGCAGTTTATACTGTAGAGCCAAAAATAGGCTTCAGCCCGGCTAAAACCACGATTTACCATCGCATTCATCGAATTTAGGCAACACAGACTTAGGGATACGATGTTGCTGCAATATTACTGTAGTATGCTCCTCTTGAGCGTTGCGATTTACGTGAAATGACGTTGCGGATGCCTCTGGTGTCTTGACCAAGGCATATCGCTTTCTCATGATTGGCCTGTCCTATTCGAACTCCTCGTGTGTAGCTTCTCGTGTGTAAACAACTGTGCAAACAGGTTTGCCTGCAGCGAAACACTGGGGAGGATATATAGAGTTCTTATTCTTGTACAAAATCATTTCGATTCTCTACTCTGATGCTCCATAGAGAAGCAAACACTCAACATGGGATATTACGAGAATTTCTGTCAGATATGTGCAGTGAGTTTCAACCTGGCACGAGTCCGCACGAAATGTGAAACCCAAGAAGCTGGTTGGGAACGATCAAATGGTCTCTATTACAACGACATGGAGGATCCGGCTAGCGTTCTATGTTCCAACATGCCCGAGCAAAGTGGTTGTGAAAACGTTCCAGTTGAGGGAGGGGGTGCCTTCCCAGAAGAAGAACACATCGCTGGGCCTGGATGTGTCTACACTGGAGGCTATAGCGGATATCGTATTACGCCAGAAGATATGAAGGTACGGTCAACTCATGCCCTATACTCATGCTTTCTATCAGCTAATAAAGTTAGAACATGCGATTGACTCGGTATATCATCCCGAAGCCAAAAAATACGGTTGATGAGGAAGATGCACCGGACTATGAGAAATGCAGTGACTATTTCATCTCTGATCAGTCCATTACAACTCAAGACCATTTTACTGCAGGAAGGTTGCCGCGCGTGAGATATGGCGTGGGTCACTTTTTCCCTCAAAATAACGAAGTTGTGGCGGCAGGTGTTGAAATGGCCGTACCTGTTCACGACGCTTGCTGGAAGATGTTCGAACATATATCAAAATCTCGATTTGGAAATGTCGATCTGCAGGGTTTTATGGCATTATGGTGGGTAAGTAGCTCCCAATCCATTTGGAACTCGCGATCGATGGTTGATACATATATAGAGACAAGGATGTGGTATGTGCGGCTTTCAGAACATCAAGCATGATCCGATGATTCATAAGTGCAAGCAACAATGGTGGAATCACATACCTGGGACGGAAGTGAGTCTCACATTCGCAACCTTGGTGATGGATCACTAACTTAAACCACAGTATCTTGCAGCTAATCCCTATGAAATTCCGGGATTTGCCCTTATCATGCAAGAAGAATATCACGAATGTGCCAGTGAAAATGCCCTCGCAAAGTATAACCAATCTATCAGCCAACAAGCAAAAGAACGTCCAGAGCCAAAGTACTGGGTCAACTGTACAGATCCGTTCATGAAACTTTCTGCCGAACTCAAAACGATGCTTCTCATGGAGCTAGATTCAAAAAGCATTCGAAATCTACGTCTCGTATCACGCGCTTTCCGTCAATTGCCACAACACGTATATAAACATCTCATCCTAAAAGAGCTTCCCTGGTTCTGGGAAATCGATGAGATTCAACCGCAGAAACAGGAGCATATTCGTAACACGTACATCAGGATGTACGGGGAAGATTTATCGAAACTGGGCGACACCTTTGAAGCCAGGTACAAGCAGAGAGTGAAGGACACCATAGAACGGAAACGTTCTCCAGAAACGCTGGATTGGAGAAATGTATACCAAACGTTGAAAATGCTTGAGAGGGGAAGACTTGGTGTCAAGAACCGAGTGCGAATTTGGGGATTGCTGGAAGATATTGTGGGCAGAATTGAAAGATTGAGAAACACTCCGGAGGCTCATAAGAGATACGAGCTCAGAGGTGAAGGAGAGGATCTTTTGCATGTGCAGCCTACCGAAGAAGAAAAAGAGAAAGGGATGGTCACTCATGCGTTTTATTGCAAGAGGTGTCAGGGTGGTCGGATTGAGAGGATGGTTGAAGAAGAGAAGATGGATGAAGATAATAATTGAGGCCACCCACGACCGGGAGTGGAAGGAAGTCCTATGCAGATTTTGCTTTTATCATGCAATTTGCTAGACTAGGATACTGTAACGGCATTATATTTGCATGCGTAATAAAACTGTGGAGAAGCATGTCGAATCAAACTCGTGTTCAAACCTCCTGAGTTAACTTGGGAAGAAAACAAGGAGAATGTTAGCAGAGAAGGTTAGTCTATTTTCTCCAAAAAGCATAGAACGGTGCACGAGCGGACAATTGATTTCATTACAGCCACGGAAACTCGTGATTCAAACACAGTGTGGTTAAACTTGAGCAGAAACGCGTTAGAAAAGGGGTTCATACCGATCAGTACCTGACCAAATCCTACTCCCGCATTTCTAAACTACTGCCTGATGAATTTGCCCCCTCATCCGAAACATCAGCATCTATTGCTTCTTCGTCTACGAAATTTTACTGCCAGAGGGTGGCGAAGCGCCGCGGCCTATGCGGATGTTAGAACATCGTGGAGTGCGAATTGACGGCTTGACCTTTACGTTTGTGTTCGCTTCTAGGGCAAGTGGATATCTAGGTATGCGCTGAGCGTAACCGCTAGTAGTCACTGTTGATGTATCTAATATGGGAGCTATTGTGAGATGTAGTATACGCACCGGTGGAGGAGCAGGTACTTGTTCCTTTCACACATGCTTACCAGACTACAGGGGACTTTTCCTTTTGGTGCTCTCTGTAGAGTCCCAACGCTGAAGCCACGGATTGATAGTAGGTCTCCGTGAGATTTGAGTGAATAAAAGTTGGTAGATTGTTCTGCTGCTCGTCGCATTTGATGGCTCTCAGCGATGGTATGCCTTGCACCATAATTGCAGATGGCTTACCATTTGGAAAATAGGTGAGACCCCCTCCTCCTTAACTTCACAAGACCACTCTACCATTCCATGCTATCTCCTCCTGCATCTTAACTAAGTTCCTGTGTCTAACCATTCACCTCCCATCCAGTCACATCATCTCATGGTCATATTTTCGTAGCGCCTGTGCTCCGCTATATATTCACTCAAGCTATATTTGTCTGTCGAATTTCCGCTCCAGGATTTTTCAAACAAGGCTGAGTCAGTTGTTTTCTTTTTCCCTTTTCCCTTTTCAACTCGAATAACTTTGCCTTTGCTTTACTCCCACACTCTAGGGCGGAAAAGGCTCCCCGTCTATGCTACGTCCACTGAAATTCAGAAAAGTTTCCGCGTCTATTTGTACTCGCATACGCGACTATGGATTCCGAAAAGCACAGCTACGTTCAGCTGCTTCACGATGCACTATGGAAGGATCGCGCCTCTACAGTTGGCCTCATGAGAGAAGGCATATTCTTCTTCAAATGCTACCATTCCAATTCAGATATGCTGGTCAGAGCAGCGGAGGCTGCATCCTGTGACGGTGCTTTATGCATTAAGAAGTTAGAGGCTTCTGACTCGCAAACGAGTAGATTTTTTCGTCTCTACTCCGACTACATCGCGAACAAAAATAAACACGTCGCCCTGTCCAAGGATTACATTCTGTTCGACGTGAAATCTATCAACCCCAGAACCAGCGCAAAGAAGCATGGGGTAATTGAGGCTCACTACGGGGTAGCGTTTACCACTCGGCAATTCTATAACGCTGCATTTGTCGTCATCGACTCCGGAGATGACCCTGACTACGTTGCTATTGTCCCAATGCCGATCCTTCATGCATGCCGAAAACAGAAGGTCAACGCGGACATGGACGGGAGGGTTTATGTTGGCCTTGGCACACTGAAGAGATCAGCTGCACAAAGCATCGATTTTCCACCAATCTTGTATCCTTGGGTTGTAAGACTCGACAAGGTCCGCGCCGCTTTTGAGAGTATTGTTGCGAGTGCGAAGTACAACACTCCATACACAAACCCGCAGACAAGAATCGCAATAAATTCCTGGAAGCCGGCATGCTCCTCGCTGGATTTGCTTATGCCCCGACCAGGATCTATGACCTCCTACGACGCAATACAACTTATATTCTCTAGACTATCCGCTAGCGATTCCGGATTCGGGCTTGAGTTTCTTGTAAGTAAATCACACGATGCTTGAACTCAGCGCTGATATGACTAGCCTACACCTATGGTTGGGGACTTCGCGTTATACAATTCGAAATCAGCGGAGTATTTCATCGTGGAGCATAAATGGGCATTTTTACACAACCGCGATGACCAAACTTTTGTACAACAGCTTTGTAGAAGTGGGAAGGCAGCCCTCGGGGACCGACAGATCTTTTTGAAAGAATGGGCTCTTTGGGACTACTTCTGGACAGAGTCCAAGTGCGGTCATGCGTTTGTGATTCCTCGGGATCATATTCCAGACCATTGGAAGGACGCCATGCTGGACCAAGTTGTCATTGAACCTAATTCTCCTCTCAATAAATTCAAGTTGCGTTACGACGATGGCGGCAAGTGGATAGGAGGCTTAAAGCTCATACTTTCTGAGTATGGCTCAGCTAAAAAGCAGTTCAGTATTCGCAATTCGAATATTGGAGATACTGAGGCCGAGGACATCGATGAGCAGGAGTTATATGCAGATGAGAACTCAGGATCCGATAGTGATGCTCATGACGACATGGAAGGCAATACTAGCAGTGGTGTTCGGTACAAGTCTCGCAAAGCCAATCGCCAGTACAAGGCAGGTGAAGTTCTCTACCGACTTCAGCATGAGTGCTGTGAGAAGTAAGTGACACAGCATAATGCCTCATGAAATATGTCAATTTCTAACAGACGCAGGGGCTCGGGTATCGCATACTGGCTAGGCTGGAAGCACAAAATGGGAAGCATCGCTTTCTCTCGGTACGAATGGTCAGAAGACGATAAGAAGGCCTTTCGCTCTCGAGCCACTCTACCCATACCACTTGCTGGGTTACCACCACGTAAGCCTGCCATTGTACTAGCGTTTGACGGCTGGAGATCGACACCGAGAGAGTGGGGGGTCGTGGGTAAACATGTGGGTCAGGAGCGCTCTGGAGATGGAATAATTCATATTTACTGCCCTTCAACAATGGAGCTGAACCAGGAAGTCGTCGAAGTCTCCCCCTGGATTGTTCCATCTGAAGGCATCGACTTCACCGGAAAAACAAGCCAATTACAAAAGGAACCTTTTCACTTTGCCTATCGGCACACTAGAACACGTTTCGCAGACTTTTATCCTGTATTGATGAAGTTCTTCAGTGCTGCGGAGACAGAGACGATGGGACCAGCAAAGCTTCCCTTTCATCCTGGTTCATATTTGAACCCAGTTCAGAACATCATCTCTGCCTGTCGCGAGGACATTTAACCAGAGAATCAGCCGCATCTGAACTTATCCGGAAGGTTCCAGACTAGTTTTTTACATACGAACAGTTGATAGACATCTGATTCTTGCTGCTAGACAGTCATACCATTCGGGGAATATATATGCTTAGCATAGGAATGGGGATAGCCTATTTGGTGAGAGGATGTGGCGAATCTGTAATTAGACTTTCAATCTTTCTTTTCTCAAGAGTAGAGATGGATACGATGATGTCTCCTTTGAATCCTGCTACTCTATGTGAATTCTAGGATTTTTGTTTCTTGTCCTAGGCTTATTGTAAGACTACTATTACCCAGTTGATAGCTTCAGCTGCGCTGAACGGTAAGTGCATCCTCATGGGTCCATTTGCTATCTCAATCCAGATGGAGCTATACACAAACTACCCTGTTTCTGTGCGCTCCTTATGAATCACTTCAACTACATTCATCCCGAGGTATTGAAATGTAATTTTTGAACAGACTAAGTTCGTGCTGTATGACAGACACTCTTCGAGGATCGGTAGAACACAATGTTCGGACTTCACTTCAAGGTACAACCGCGCGGTAGTGAACTATGATGCAACCATTCTATAGGCGCAGCAAGAGAACTCTAAGATGCCGCGCTGAGCCAAGAGGAAGAAGTAACGACTATATAAATCAGCGCCAAACGCGCGTTTAGATGTTTAGACCTAAACTTATAACTTATGGCAACACATTTTGCAATGTCAAAGCACACAATGTTTATGCTTGACTTTAGTTCATTGATAACAACAAATCCAAACCCCACTGAGGAGTGCAGCTACTCAATTTTACTACGATACATCGATCCCATGTCAACCCGAACACGACAAATTAACACCACGCCCATGAGTTTTAATTCTACACTGGTCCTCCTTTGTGTTCATTGCTGGACTTACTCCGCTTCTACGGTCTATGAGGACGAATTGCCAACGAGCCTTCGGAATTAGATTCTCGGGAGTCTGGAACGACATCATCGCTAGTGATGTCCTTGGATTCAGAATCCGCTTCAGAATCTGATATGACTAGCTTGCGTGCCTTTTTCTTTTGCTTGTCGGCGGGAGCCATCTGGCTGGTAGCCAGAGATGATACGTCCGCCCGCTTGCGCTTCTGGTCTCCTTCCACGTCGTCCCCAGCAGCATCTTTCTCAGTATCTCGAGCAGGACCATCGCTAGTTACAATACCACCCGATACGATACCACTAGATGTTTCATCGTTTCCCTTATCCTCACTACTCTCGCTTGGAGAACTAGGTGGATTGTTGGGCTGCGAAGACACCTCGACGTAGGTCTCAAGTCTCTCCTCCATCCATATCTGAAAATAGCTCAACACCAAGCTAAGCTGTGTAGGATTGATCCTACCAAGTCTTTGGTAATCCGCTAGTACCAGTGGAACTTCTTCGTCCATGAATGCTCGTACACGCAGGTACGAAATATACTGCTCCACGATGTCGTGATCATTCGCAGCCATACCGACATGATTCCCGGAAAATGCGCGTCGGACTACTTCTCTCATGGCATCGGCGGATGTAGCAGGATTGTACTGCAATTGCGCACGCCAAGCTTGCACGTGTGTGTGGTCCGGCTATCACCAGTCATTAGCATTTCTCATTTTGAGATATGGAATTGTGTATCAATTACCTCAATATCAGACTCGTTGGATATGGCATATATCTGCTGCGCGGCCGCAGGAGATTTCAACGATCCGTAACCACTCCAGCGGTAGCTAGTTCCAGTGTCCTTGGCGGTTGACTCCACAGACTGCATAACCCAGATCCTAGTTGCACAAGGCGAGTAGCTACCCCGAATAGAGGCCCGCTTATCGTTCTCTGAGACGATTGCCAGACATACAGGAATGCCCGTAGGAAGAGCATGGATGTGGAGGATGTACGACATGAGTTCTTCGTTCATGAAGAGGTTAACGCTAGTTTGGGAGGTAATACCGAGAGCAGAGATTGTTCGTTGAGCGTACTCTTGGTACTGTACACTCATGGTTACGACAAGGAGGTCAGACAACGTAGTACTCATGACACCCCCGAGCCTCGCATTGAGGCTAGTGCTCAGCGCAGTCAGGGCTCCGCCGAACTGGCCTCCGTTCGTATGTATTGGCCTGAGTTTAAGCCCGGTACAGATGTACTTGAGATCCTGTAGGGCTGCAGGGTCTCCGTTCAGTCCATTCCACGTCTGCTGGTCAGGAGAGGGTGTGCCTAGCATGGAGGCCGTATCATCTCCATTAGAAGTGGATGAAGGCACATCAAGGATGGCAGAGCTTGGACGATCTCCGGTCTCTACCTCTACCAAAGTAGAGTTATCGTGTTTCTGGCATTTGTCGGCTAGAAGCCTCAAGTTAGAAAGCGTACAAGGCTTCTTGTGACCTAGGAGACTTACTCATCAATCGCTCAAGGCTTGCAATAATAGCGTCATAGTGAGACGCAATGTTTTTGACTTCCTCCCGTTGTAACTCAGGAGCACTTTCATAGCCTGCAAGAGGCACAATGGATGTCCTCTGCCATCGTGCCAGCCTCAAGGCGAGGAATCTCTCGTTGTAAGGCAGAGTGTCATCGAAGGCCTCTGTTTTGGCATCGCTAGTGCTGACGCGCCCACGGATTGAGCTAAGTAGGTCTTGAAGAGGCTTGTTCTCCAAACCTTCAGGCGATGGCGACCGTAACTCTGGTACTTGAAGTTTTGCAAGCTCAAGCACTGCAGGAGTACATATGAAATTGACGGCTAGTTCCATTCCAGATTCTGATAGCTTCCCGCCTTCTCTGATGACATGAAATAATTTGCGAATATTTTCTTCGAGTCTGTTGATATCTGTGCAACTTTCCAAGTTGTATTCTTGCACATCGAAAGTGCTAAGCACTTCCAGGACAGCGCTACAGAAGCAAATCAGCATAAAACATTAAAGCAGTCAAAGACTACATACCTGGTGTCACTGCTCGTGGAGCTTATGGAAACTAAACTCGCCATTTTGCGTACTGTCAGCAATGTTGTCGCGACCTTGTTGTATTTTGTGTATTGTAAGCAATTTTGTCACAGCTTTTTTCGGGGGGAAACAAATACCGCCTCCAAAATTGTTGGCAGCATCGAAGAGGGCATAATCTCCTTAAGCGGGTCGCAACAGTATTGTGCGACTTGAAGTGAATAGATGAGATATGTCATTCACTCGGAAAACCAAATTTGCCACCAAAGGAGCGACTGTTGTGAAGAATTATGCTGTGGTCTTCAGTCTATCTAGTTGGAGCTCGATCTGATATCATTCATTGTCATATCATAGTCAGGTTAGTGTTCAAATTGTTTCCTAGGTTCACTCTATTCCAGCAAAGTAGACAAGCTAACCCATCTCATAAGTAACTAGGAAAATGTGAAACCATGTCAACAGGAACAACTAGCTTAAGGGCAACCCTCCTCGCAGAATTAATGCCCCGAACATTCCTCCATCACTAGCATCAGAGCTTATCTTGCGAGATGGAGATCTGGATTAGATGCATCGATCAAGCTACGGGCGATTGATACATTCTCATCAGGCGGGGGCTTTACTAACAAAGGGCAATCGGATAGGTTGGAGAGATCCTTGGTTGAAGACCGAGTAATTGATTGCTGCGAACCCAAACGAGACACACTCTTGATGGATTGAAAATAGACCGTATATGAGTGGGTACTGTATCGTCATTTCCATTCACTTGAAGGCTTCCGAGGACCACAGCTCAATATTTGTCCCCAAGATGTTCCGAGTGTTCCGTATGCCTGCGTATGAAATGTCTTTCTCACTATAAGAAATGGCATAAGGCATACCCGATATGGGAGTCAAAGTCATGGATCAGGAGAAAACATAGCGGCCGTTGCGATAGAAGAGTAAAACATTTTGGTTGAGACTGTGTATAGAGCGATTCTCAAGACTAGAATCACTCTCTATGACATGGGCTGGACTGAGATTACTCGCAAGGAATTCAGACCATGCAGCAATAAAATCGGCATTGAAAATGGGAAGCTGTGGGATTAATACATGCCTTTGTCACTTTCTCATATGAACGCAGTGCAGCGCCTGATCAAGATACTGCAGGAGGTACCAATCGCATAGGTCCGCAATCGTTCCGTTGCATCACTGACCTTTCAAAGTATGAATTAAAGGATAAGAGTAACAAATCATAGTCCATAAGAGTTATATTGAGTAAACATGGTATATTGGCTGCGCTGCTCACTGCTCAGTTACATGTACGTCTCCTGGACCCAATTAGAGAGGAAAGGACCCTGAGAATTTGCGCCCGGCGCCGGAAAAACAATTTAAGGTCAAGGTTGAAGCTTAGGTTTTTTGGCACCTGAGGCGTTTTACTCTTTACCGAGCATAATTTAGTAATCAATCGAGCGCACCCACGAGTTTTAATTTTAGGTTTATAGTATAATAATAGGAAAATTTGGGCATCAAACAGGTCAAAACAGACAGTTGCCCGGTTGGCACAATGGTTAGCGCGTGGGCCTTTTAAGCCCAAGGTTGAGGGTTCGACCCCCTCATCGGGCGTCTGTTGATTTTTTTGTTTTTTCCCTCCATCTTTGTCCCACAATCATTTTTCCTTGGTTTACATTATTTGCGGAAGATTAGTAGTGAGGGAGGTTGAGAAAATTTCATAGAAATGAAGAATATTTTTTGTGCAAGATTACTTGCCCCGCATCGGAATCCAAGCTTTGTGATGTTCCGTCTAAAGCTGACTTTCAGAAGCGACTTCATTCAAAGTTGCAAGACCCCCCCCCCCATAGGTTCAATGATCTGTAAGTCATCAAGTGAAGCCAAATCTGACATCGCCAAAATTTCATGAGACAGGAGCTCCTTTAGAGTGATGAAATTTTGCTTGCGCTCTCAAGCAGAACGCTATTTCAAAAGTCCCAAAAGATAATGCTACGCCCAGTCTGCAATTGATCAATTCCATCGCGGGCGGTATCTACCAGCCTAGCAAGCGGGCTAAAATACCCTCTACTCCAGATGAACGAAACCCTTTCTCAGTACAACAAACTATATGCATGAATTATTGCTTCCCTTACGTAGAGAAGTAGCAGAGATAGGGCCGAATTTTCCATGAAATAAGCTATGTTCTCCTACCCGTTCTACCTCTGATTATTTAATGACAAAGGAAAGCATGGAAGCGGGTCAGGAAGGCTTGAAGCCGATAGATTGCAGCACTGGCACATCCTCAAAACTTGTGGACAAAAAGATCACTGTCTGGAGTCAGACCTTTTGAATTGGGCGAACAGTGAATTTATTAGCAGACTATCCTATGTGGGTACCCTGAGAGGCACCATGGTTACTGCAAGCCTAAAACTTCTATGTAGGAGGTTCACATGGTAATCATTTCTCACCTTTGCCTTCAACGCCTGCACCCTAGTGATTTTGTTCTTAAGAGAGTGCAAAAAAAGGACGGAAATAACAAACTCCAGAGACGGATATCAGAATGGCGCCTGGAGGCTCCAAGTCATTCGCGCAGAGAATCGAGAAAGAGTTCGTAACACAAGGCGAAATAGACGCGGCTGTAGACAACTTTGTCTTCCTAGGCGATCTTACGAACGAGGCAAGATTTGACCAAGGATCGGATGGGGAGGGATGCGTTATTTTAAGGAAAGACGTCTTGCACAAGTACACCAATAAGAGCGATATGGCTGGGGTGCGTCTCGCGACTATGTTGGATGGCGGAGGTGTGGATGTGATGCTTATCTCGATTCTAAATGAGATTGGATGCAACAATGGAAGAGGGAAATCTTTCTTTGTTGGAGACTGTCTTCCCAAAGCACCCACTAAAGCTGTAAAGCCGGCAGACTTTGTGTACCGCAACGAGGTCTGGAGTATCGAGCAGCGAGACTCTTACTGGAATCTAACACCGCTGGAGAGGGTTTGCTTGTTCGGCGTGGAGAATGTGGCACCGAAAATGCCGGTACTAGCGGTTACTTTGTTCTACCTGGATGAAACTTCTTCTGCTGGCGAGATCAGGATCCGCGATCAACCCCTCGCGCAGGCCATACTACTTTTCCGCGACATGAAGCCTCACCTAGTTTCAAAGGCTGAGTGGAATCGTAAATGTCATGCTGGCGGTAGCCTTGACTCATCTGGTCGTTCTAGATTCAAGCAAACGTGGGCAAACAAGACGTGGCTGGAAGGGCATCGGTTGGACGATATGAGTGCACTTTCATCAGCTTTGGAGCGTTTTTCCCGCAAGCTTCCGCCTACCTGTGGCAACGAGATTGCAGCAGCGACAGTTCTCAAGTAAGATAAATGGCTATCACAATTAGATAAAGTTACTAATGTGGGACGCAGAAACAAACCGGCGGCAGCTGCTAGAACCTGACCGAACAAGGCACCGTCTTACTAGCGATTTGGTCTGCAGTAATGATGACTACCATCACTAGCATAGGAGTACAGATAGGTAGAATGCGGCAGGTTGACCATATTCATTGAAGCATGAAGGATATGCTCCCTATGTGTGGAGCTGACATCAGATCGGGAAACGTGGTGGAGAGGAATGCCTTCTCATGTAACTCTCAGCTCTGCGGAGATACGTGGGGCGAGTAAATTAGTAAACAGAATTGCTTTGCAATATTGCCCCCACAAACTTATATTCTTTCTATTTCAATATGCACCGTGCTAATCTCATCGGTTCTCAACTCTCCGGACTTTACAAGATTCGCTGCGATCCTATTATCTTACGGCACCTCCCACGATACACGAATCATTCGAATTTCTGCAGCAAACCCTCGATCTAACGTAACCACAACCAGTACGTCTGCGAAGCGCTGCACCGATAATCAAATTCATGAGACCCGATAAGCGCTGAAACCATTAGCGTTGCTTCCCGATCATTTCCATAAGACTTACTCGTATATGACCTCCGCGCCCTTCCTCATCCCACTACCAACCCACATCCCACAATTGACCTTATCAGCATACCTCTCATCACCTGTCTCCATTTCAACAAAGAGTCGGAACTTGTAACTATTCGGATCTACATTCTCAGCTTTTTCCGGATCGGCCAACTGAGCCAAAATTTCTGGTGGCCCCGTCCGCCATCCTTTGGTTTTGATGACGATATATGCAGGAGGAGTGTCATGTGTCTGGAGTAAGTAGTTGGTCTCCAGGCGAGCAGACCCATCCGCTATTACCAGCTGGTTGTCTTGACCCCCGGGCTTGAGGAAATGGTCAGTGGTTGAAGAATGAGAGCAGGCAAGAAAGTGGTACGTACAAGAACGATGCCAGATCCCCATGAACCTGACCACATACCGCCAGTAAAGGAGATCCAATTGCGCTGCCCAAATGGCGTTGCTCCAACAGAAATCCGTGGATTGAGCGTAACCGACATACGAAAATCGAGATTCAGGCTAGGATGAGGAAGAGCGAGGTCTGGATGCGGATAATTTGATGCACTGATACTTGGACTGGTGCTGACGAGGTGTCAGAAGATGTAACGGAGGTATTCACGACGTGGAAAAAGAGAATGCAGTAGATAATCGCAAAATGAGCTCACCCAGAGAATCTATTGCCGTAATCACTGTCCCACATAAATATAGGGTTATCATGCTCGGGGACGTAACCAGTCGACCTCGTAGTAGATGAGTCCTGGGCAGTTTGCGCCTGCGCTTCTGGCTGCTGCGTGGCCGCGCTCTCATTCCATCCAAAGTTCGTTGTCGAATCATTAGTGGTGGTAGGTGTGTTAAATTGACTCCTCATGATATTCAATCCGTAAACGCCCCAACCCGCATCCTCCTCTGGTGACTGGTGGGAAGCCATGTCCTCGATGTTGATTTAAGGTTGCTCCCGAAGTCTATTGTGCGCTTGCTAGACAGGAAGTGTAAAAGGGCTGGATTACGTACACCACCAACTAACAAGGCCAAGATAAGATACAATATTGGGCAATACCGAACAATGCTGTTTCAATTAGGTCAATCAATGATTAGACAGAGTCCTGAAGAAGAAAGTCATGACATCAGTCTCCGTTGACTGCAGCAAAATATGGGCTGGTGCGGGGATGTGGATGATGACTAAGTAACTCACTTCAACCAACTGTTGCAACTACCAGTTCCAGTGGACCGGCTAGACTTTGTTTGGACAACTCCTGAACGTGCCACTTTCACAAAATTAGTGATTTGTTATTGTGTTTTCACCTTTGATCAGCCAACTTGCAGCCTGTTGAGGGATAGTAAGTCTTGAATATGTTGGAAATGTGCTGGAAATGGCATCAACGCTATGTTTCTAATCGCGGCATGATCTAACAACACCCTCGTTAGGTGTTCAGCAGCAGACCTGTTGTGTATTGTCTAATCTGGGTACGGAGCTGCCAAAAGGGACGTGTATACTGGATTAACCTTTTACTGTTCTTGACTTCGCACACTTTCGATTCACCATTTGCATCGTCTATGCAACTGTTGTGTGTTCAAAATCGCTAGTCTCCCCGTCTCTCCTTACGCGAGAAATTCCAATTTGCACATCTCCTTTGCCTGCCATGTTCTCAAGGTCTTTTCCAAATCTATTTCGGGATATAGATTGGCTAGCTTGACTATGCGAACAAAATTTGTATCAAAGAATCATAATGCAGAGCGTGGTCAAGAATAAACAAAAGGCGGGGACACGATAATCATGCAGTTTAACCTTTTCATTTCATCTCGACTTTAGATATCGCTTTCAAACTGTCTAATCATCAATCCCTTCTCCGCTAAAACATCCTTAACTTGCTTGACAGTATATTCACCCCTGTGGAACATTCCAGCTCCAAGTGCTGCATCTGTGGCTGTTTTCGAGAATACTTCTTCAAAATGACCAGGGTTTCCAGCTCCACTAGAAGCGATGACCGGAATCTTGATGGCATTCTTGACTTGGTTTATCAACTCAAGATCGAAACCACTGTTCGTTCCATCTTTGTCTATACAGTTGAGCAAGATCTCCCCCGTGCCCATTGCCTCCACTGCAGTCACTAGCTCCACCACGTCCATGTCTCGAGTTTCTCGGCCTCCTTTAATCGTGCATGCGTACCAACAGAATTCCTCTCCGTTAGGTCCCGGGGAGCTCGTTTTGATTGTGTTGTGTTTTGTAGTCGATGGATCCGAAATGTACACCCTTTTTGGATCCACACTGACTACAACTGCTTGGTTGCCATAGGCACTAGAAATTTGCTCTATCGCTGTCTTCCCCGACAGTTTCTTTCCTGCTGCATAATACTCCTCGGCAGCAGTTACTGCGTCTGACCCAATAGACACCTTGTCCGCACCACTCTTGAAATACATAGTGGCGATCTCCAGTGCAGACACTTTCGTCCCGTCAGTATCCACAGTGTCTCGAATGCCTCCTCCGATAGTCAGTGGTACGAATACTGTTTCAGATGTGCGCCGCAAAATCTCGAGCATCGGTAAATCAGCTATCGGACAATCGCGGAAACTCGTGATGTTAAGAAATGTAACCTCATCCGCTCCTTGCTCGTAATACTTCTTGGCCATCTCGACGGGTTTCCCCAAATTCCGAACATTTCCTCCATCTGACTTCTCTCGTACATCGTATTGGTCGCCTTTAGTAACAACCAAATCTCCTTGATCATTTGTCCGTACGTCTAGGCAAGCAATCACTCTTCTTGTTAGGCCTTCCTTGACAGCAGCCATACCTTCCTCTACCCCGCTTTCACCCTTGCCATCCAAAAAGGCCTTGAGCACCCTCAGACCGGCAACTCCACTCTTCTCTGGGTGGAATTGTGTAGCTAGTATATTTCCTTTGGCAACGGCACCGACAAACTCCTCATCGCCATATCTCGCTGTCGCGACTGTCCATCCTTGATCTTCCAGTTCGCCCTTCTTGTATGGTACTTTGTACGAATGAACATAGTAGTATTTGGAGCTCGGCCGTAAACCGTAGACCTGTTTATCCGACGTATTCGCACTGTTCCACCCGATATGAGGCACCGCTTTCGAACTGTCGTCGAATCTATCGAGGGAGCCTTTGATATATCCAAGGCCAGGAACTGCTGGACTCTCCGTAGATCCTTCGAACAGAACTTGCAATCCTACACATATTGCCATAAACGGTTTCCCCGACTCGATGTGTTTTTGTATCGCAGGAAGGTAGCCAGCAGATGAGAACTGCGTCATGCAATGACCGAAATGGCCGACTCCGGGAAGAATCAGCTTCTAAAATACTAATCATCAATCTCGCGCCCAGAGAAAGCTAGAGAGTTGGACTTACATCGGCTTTGGGTATATCTTCTGGAGACCGGATCCATTCGATTGTGTATCCAACTTTCTCAATGGCATTGGCCAAACTTCGGACATTGCCAGCAACATAATCTAGAAGGTAAACTTTGGACATGATGCCGTTCAGCCTGCGAACAAGTAGAATTCCAAGTTGATTTGGCAGAGGAAGAAATGAGTCAAGAAAATAAAATGTTCCATCCCACCAAAATTCTGCCAGTTCTTTCGCCGCTTTCCGCGGCCGGATAGCGGGGCATGCGGGGCAAAGTACTGTAGCACGACGACGTCCGGTGGAGTTTCGCCATAACACAACCCAATTCTTGCTTCAATACTATTTACTTGCTCAAAAATCATGAAATTAAGATATTAAGAAACTGCTTAACTCAGAGTTACTATTCTGCTTAAAAAATACTTATGTTTCTGTTGAGGATTATTGTGAGAGGGTTTTAGACTTTCGTTGGTAGAACCAAACTGTACCGGGTGTGTACGAGTAGCTGCTTTAAGCATCAAGAATAGCATACTAGGTTCATTGATGAAACGAACTTGTTCTATACAACATCGCAAATGAACTCGTGCTGCAGTTGGGATCGATGGAAGGGCAGCTTGTGCTTATCTACCTGAGCTAACGTATGGGACTTCAGTTCTACTCGAGAGTTATGCAGTCCATCTATTCACTGCCAATTCTTCGAACAAAACGAGCAGCTCCACGCCTCACCGCCACGCTCGCCGTATCCTTTCAGTGCTTATCGTCTGGAATGTACTTTATATTTGCTAGAACCTATTGAATAAAGCCGTAAAGCTATCTAAACACAGATAGATAGATAATGACCAACATACCCTGCAGCTTACCACACACTTTCACATTTCTAAGTTTCACCGGGCGATAGACTTGCCGTCCTCTTTCATCGGTATATCTCCAGCCGGTAAGCTTAAGCAGCTCTTTTAGTGGATGAAGATCTGCCAGTAGTCCATGAAGTCTGCCACGAAGACCTTGACTTCGTCGCATCTGTTTCCGGTGTTTTCAACGATGTAGAGCTAGGCGGGCGACTTGTTAGCGAGATTTTATCGCTCAGCGCACTCGTAGTCACGTTTGAGTAGGGCGACGAAGCAGTAGTCGGCGGATAATTTTCCTGTTGGTAGACTTTGACGGAATTGACCAGCCAGAATCTGTTAAAGTTAGCAAGTGGCATAGATGGTATCGTCTGGATACACCTACGCATCTCTAAAAACTTCCGGCCTCCCTGCGACAAATTGCTGACATGTGAGAGTTCCGCCCTCACTACAAACCTCATCACTGCTCCAAACCCCACCGGCCCAATCTCCGCAGAACGTAGTGTCGAAGACCAAATTCTGGTTTGCAAAGTGGGTATCTATGTTGCAAGATGATGAGCCTTGAAAAAAGGCTTGTGGCTTGGACCAGGAATTTGGGTTCGGTTTCCCACGCAGGATGTCATGCGGAATGGCATATCGTGGGAAGAACCATATCTTTATATGGTCAGATGTCCACTCAGTCGCGTAGACGCCACCTCCGTGAGAGTTGAAATTGTTTCCATACGTGTTTTGACCGGCTTGGGCGATGATACCGCATCCCGAGTTGTAGTTGAACTAAGATGTGTTAGTTTGAATGGTGACGCCAGAACGAGAACTTACGCTGCTATCACACTGACCAGTGTTCAAGGTACCAAGTTGGGCAGACGCAAGGTTTGGTACTTGGCAGTTTGCTGACCTTCAGGGCTTGGGTCAGCGAACTCGAATGCCTGCTCTGAAGGGCGACCTACGTGTGGAGAGACATGCCGTTATCGACTTGTCGGTTAACGCCCTCTATTATATCAATTTCTCTATGTATAGTTAGCTTAGTTTAATGACAGGCATGGAGCAGAAGAATGCATACCCATTGTTCGGCCAGTTAGGACCAAACATCCAAACTTTTCGTAAAGCCACATCAGCAATCATTGAGCCCACGGTTTGCATACGTAGTACTTACAAGCTGGCCATGTTCCACATATAGAGCCTGGCATGTGTACAATATCCGCAATGAACAATCCATGTGTCCACGATTTCTTGCTTGTGATGCGCAAACTCTTCCTGCCGGGACCTGCAGGGTCTAGAGTATTCGTATGATCTACACCCATATAGGAAGGTCCATAACCGTTTTTGCCTAATATTCCAGCACTTGAAGCGTCATGTTTACTTAAGTATCTGAGAGAAATCATCAGTACCAATGCTCTGATATTCGGCGCAGGGTAACTTACGTGACGAACCCATGCGTTGGATCAGAATCCTGAATGCGAACTCAACGTTAGAAACAGCTCCAGAACGATGAAGCTTCATGTATGTCTAGCGTACTTACAGTGAAGAAGTTCCACCCGTTGAAAAAGTTCGGTCCTTCGTACTTGGTATCGAGGTTGTATGTCTGGAATGCATGGCTGGTGAAAAGTAGTAAGGACAACGGACACAACAGGAGAAAAGAAACCATGTTCAACAGATAGATATATTCAAATACCCAAAGAATGATCAAAGAAAGTATAAGACGAAAAGAAAACTGACACAAGCACAAGCGTAAAGATATACACTTATATCACATTTTCTACCCGCCACTGCTTGTGATTTAAGCATCCCTACACCACTCGGTAGCACATTCCACGACGAGGTTTGACACCCAAGCCCAAATATGCTCAGCTATGAAGATGGAAAGAGTTACACAGGTACAGTAATTTCAATGCGACTATTGTTATTTTGCACCTTCATTGTCTCAGACATCTTATTGGGATAGTCCGTCCGGTGGAGAAATAATTTGTGTCTTTCGCGATGCGGTAAGGTGACACTAGACGCTGCAAACGAGGAGAGTCAAGGATGAAATTACCCCGAGTGTTTGAAAAGGGGTTTGTACTTCCAGCCTTGCTGAAGTCCAATTAGGCTTTTTGCTCCTATTGGAGTTGAGGAGTATCACGATTCACAACGGTCGATAGTTCGGTCGGGGTCAGCCTGGACTCCTGGCTGTCCCTGAGCTACAATCATCGGCGAGCACGCAAGTGCAGATCACCGGATGAAGAATTTGACCGAAAGCTTGCACTACTTCCACTATCCGATACTCGAATAGCAACAATGTTCAAACTTCGACGGCTTGTCGGCGGTTCCACGGCGGTAGGTTCCAGCACAATTGTGTGGCGTATAGCCTGAATGCTCGATGAACACCATGACCATGGCGTGTGAACAAATTCGAGCGTCCTAACTGATATCAATTGTGTCTATCATGGAACCTGCATATATCATTATCATGTAAAATATCTCATAGGCAGACATGTAGGGAATGACTTTGAAGTGGCTGATGGATAAAGGGACAAAATTAAAAGCCATGGTTCCATTCGCAGTCTAGTGTCCATGTGGTCTGTGCCATGTCATCAATCATCTCCGTCTAGCTTCTCTCTTCTATATCAATTACTCCCAACATCATCCAGTTCTACATATAACCACCGATTCATAATGCAAAACTTATTACCTAGGCCCAAACCACGCCGCGATTAGGCCCGATAACAGTCGAGGAGTAACTCAATGGACGCCATGAATTCTGAAGCGTGATCCTCCTCCAAGCGCATCAGACATCGACGTCCTGTTTTTTTACAAATACCCAAGTAAGTCGCAGTGTTAACCGTCTAGTGGCGAAGTCTTGCTATATGCAAATGATACTAGTTCTTGAGCGGATTAATTGTTATCACCACTCTCCTTTGTAAGAAGTCTCTAGGAGCAAATTTCACCTGTGAGTTCCATGCCCAGTCGACGTCCAAGTGACCACCGACCTCATCATACAGGATTTATGACGCTTCTAGTGAAAGGGTGACGCCCAAGTCAAGTAGATGCTGTTCACTGGTGCCATCTAGTAAATGCATGTTGAAAATCCTACCATGATATCATGTGGAGTTCATTGCAATTCATGATAGGCTTGGAAACGAAGTTCAGTTCAAATGTATTAATAAAACCTATCTTCACCAACAGAGGGTAATACACGACGATGCACTAGACATACAGGAAGAAGCAAAGTAATTCAAGCAGGAAGACCCCGAAATTCTCCACCTTCATAAACCATTCGAGCTCAGCGCGCAGTTTCTAGAGACTTCGATCCATCGAATTTTAGCGTCTAGGTTGTCGGGACTGGCTAAAACCTCAGTATAGTACAGTCCAACTTCCCGTTCCCAGGAAGAATTTCCAGCCCCCATATCCAGCATCCGAGAAGATCACGCGGTCAAGTTCGGCGTTGCTCATCACCATGACTACTTCCATTCCAACTTAACCGGATTCTCAGGCGCCCATTGTTTACTCTTCACAAAGTACCAGGTCCCCTCCGTAGCATGTTCATAGAAAGACTTCAGCTCCGGAGCACGTCCCAACCCCGGATAATACGCTTTATTATGAATGATTCTGTCATGCGTATAATAAGTCGTATAAAGACACCAACCCCTCTCTTCCAGTCTTTCCAGCAATCTCAAGATGAACAATTTCCTCTGTGGCCATATTTTCTTCCCATTAAGGGCATTCATCGGCTTCAGACGAAACTGGTAAATGGAATGCTCTTTATCGATCATTTTATCGCAGTCGATGTCGCGACGACGCCCGTGTCTCCTGCGCTCGCGATTGAGCTCCATTTCGCGAATGGTGAGCTTGATGGTATTGAGAAGTTCGTCCGTGGCACCGAGAATCTCAAGGTATTCGCCATCGCGGAGAGACACGCCCAGCCAGTAGCATTCGGGGAATCGTTTTTCTGATTTGCGGAGAGTTAAACCGTCCTCGCAGTTCAGGATCGAGGGGAATGACTGAGCAATCCAACCTTGCGAAGCTAGATATGCGAGAATGTTTCTCATCAGGACTCGGATTGGCATGTCCCCTTTGTGTCTGAAGTGGCGTTTGAACATAGTAACACCGTTTTCTCCGAATTCTTTCTTGATCCCTCTCTTCCAGCTCTTGTCGATTATGGCCCGAATACCATTGATCACGAGTGGGGGCAGTGAGAATGTGGTGACGGGAGTCGTGCTTGAATCGTTGACGTAAATATTGGCCCAAGGTGCTGAATGTGCGAGGTGTTCCACCTCCATTGTATATTCCGAGCCTTTTCCCATATTGTCTGACACCTTGACTTTCTTCTTGCAGCCAGGATCCAGAAGAGGCAGTGGTTTCTTGAGAATTTCATTCGAGTCATCGTCCGAGTCGGTAACCCAATCCTCTCGATTCCTGTCATTATCTGTGTTCCCCTGGCGAGTATTCTTTGGGTGGACAAGTGGCTTGTTGTCTGTTCCTGGGCATCGGTGGTACTTCGAGCCTTTGGAACAGTTTTCGAGTGCTGAAGACATTTTAATATGAAGATATGAGTAGTGTGATGGAATTACAGTTATCGTGTAATTTTTGGATATCAAGAATCCAACATCGATCTTAGGAGTAGAATGAGAGGAAATAATGATATGTGTTATGGGTTTAGGAATGAAATTGGTGCAGTGTAGATGGATTCTCCGATGGTTGAGAAACAAAAGATGTTCATATGTCTGCGGAGGATGAAGAAGGTGCTTGACGACCTTCATTTGTGCCTTCCTCAGGGATGATCGACTTTTCAACCGTTCTTTCCAAAGATGTGAAATCAATTTCGTTATCCTACAGAAACATGTTATTCCATATCCCAAAGACATTGTATACGCAGTGACAGATAGATCTATGGTTCCAGAACAAACCATACCATTTGATGAAGATCTCTGTCGTTTGTTTCCATCTTCCTGAATCCCTTCGAAGTCATATGCTCTAATTACCATAAGGACGCGGTGTCCTCGGTAAAAAGATCCGGCGGAACTCCATTCGACGACTCGTTCCCAACCCTCTGTTTTTTATCATCACCTTGTGCTTCCCCTTCCACCGAATCGTGTTTGATTTTCTCCCAAGATCCATCACTCTCCGCCTCCTCTGGTCTTTCCGTATTACCTTCATTACTGGAGCGCTCCGAGTGAGCCGCTTCTGACTCTGGCGCAACTTCGCTGTCCAATTCTACTTTCATACTATCAGGTGTTGAAGGGGTAGAGCTCTCTGGTTTGAGGCGGTCGGATTCTGTAGGTTGAGCTTGTTTCGGCTTTTCCTCCACAGGTTGTACATTGCTTGGTCCTGTGAATGAAGTGAGGTTGGGGGTAATTTCTGAGGACATGCTGTCGATGATGTAGATTTCCAGGTGATGAAGTGCAAGTTTGCATTGCGATGTTGATGCCGTGTGTTGCAAGGAACAAGGAATGCATATCGACCGACATGATGCCTTTTATGCTGAAAAACTAGAACAAAGAAACACGAACTTAGAAAATTTCATATACTTTAACTCAAGATTAGTCAAAGAAACTCCTCTGTGACGTGTTGATCCAAGTTCGACTCCAGACTCACGTCAACAGCTCCGCGAAGATCGGTGTCTGCCCAACTAAGCAAACCCTCAATGATCGCCGACACTTATGCAGGAGTTAAGAGGAAGGGACAGCAACCTGAAAGGCGTAGAAAAAGGAGAGTTATTCACAGCCATTCATTTGCTCTGTCCCATCCAAGCCTCGCACGTGGAGGCCAAAAATTGACAATACCGATGTGACTTTACAATTTTAACTTCGTTTCAAGTGCTTGAATTTTCTTCAAGCTCCTGCAGGCAGACCCAGAAACCAAATGTTGGTGGAGTTGGTCTGGTTGCAACCTTGTGAGGCACAGCATCTGACGGAATCTAAGTTGTTGATGTATAGCATAGAAGGATAAACAAATGTACCTCCAAAAATGAAAAATCATCATACAGTTCCGCGTCGTGCTGTGTTACAAACTCTCAACTGTTTTCTCGTGTGAATTGGAAGCAATGTCGTTGCATTCCAGATACACCTCTTGTAAGCCCACCTAGAATTTAACCCCCACAGAGACTCAAAAGCCGCTGTACAGTGCTAACGAACTCTAATTTCCCCAGCACAGTCCACATCCGATAGTGCGAGCGGGGCTGTCGCCTATTATGTCCTAGTCCTCATCATAGTTCTACCCGTGGCGGTATGTTCTTTAATCTTCCGATTCTGTTGGAGAAAATGGAAACGCGACGGATATCTTTTTCGCGCGCCGAGAAAGCCAGGACGCAAGCCGGAGGCGAGTGAGAGCTCGAGTGCGCTCATGAGACCGGTGGAATTGCCTTCAGGGGGGCTGCATGAGACGGGGGAGTTGATGGGGACGGAGAGGTTGGGGGAGTTGTCAGGAGGGGGACATTTGGATAAGGTGGAATTGATGGCGGTGGAGAGACCGAGGGAATTGGCGGCGAGTAATAGTTTGGATGATGTGAGTCAGGATATCTCAACGGGGGAGAGGGATCGTCGAAGAATTAGTATGGAAATTTCGGCGTGTTGAGAAATGGAAATTTTGTGCGTGGATGGATTGGTACAATGATAGCAATTGGGAGGGAAGTTTGGACTTCGCCCTCAAACGCGTGGGAATGGCCGTATGATACCCGGGGTTTATATATATGGAGGTTTCTGGTATAGGAGTTTGGTTGTCTCATATACTTAGCAGATGGACCCAAGTGCTGTCTGTGATATTCACTTATCAACCTTGTCTCATCCGTGAGATAGAATATACAAATTCAACAACTACTCAACAACATCCAGAAATCGATTCACCACTAGGCATTACTCTAGCCACACGAAGTCGAAAAGCGTTTCTATGAATTCCAGACAGCAATTCAAGAAACTCTCACATAGAATAGACCAAGGATACCTGCGAAAATTTCACAGTGGAGGATAGGGCAGGAGACTACTTAGTCTACGCAGCTCTCCTCCAGATTGAACTTTCAGAATAGCATCACATCGAACAAATCCATATCCTTCCTTCATTCCTGCGGCCTACCAACCCCTACCGCAGCTCCGAAACATTGACACGCAGCTACCGGGTACAGCGCAGCGAGCATATCTCCTCGCAACCCTATTTTCAACATCACAGGAGCACATCCAGGAAGCCCTACAGCAAACACCACTCCACCTCTCATCAACCCCTCAAAGGCCAAACATATCCACCCCGCACATACTTGTGCCCGGCAGTGAATCCCAGCAAACCACCCACCATTCATACGAACCTGCCCTAGAGCCCCGCTTTCCAGTAGCACATTCCCAAACTACAAAACCCCTCTAGCTCCTCCAGATCTCGAGAAACTTCAGCACAGCAAAACAACGTGGTGGGCATTTTCGAGGTGCGAAGTCGTCCCTACGCCCGAACACCAGTAGTAATCTCAATTTCAATCACATCACCGAAGTTCAATGAAATCCCATCATCATCGTTGTCAGTTAGCTGCTTTTGTTGTCATTGTTAGTATGGGGAGATTCACTGTTAGGTAAAGTATTTACAGGTAGAGGTTTAGTTCTTGAGAATTGAAAGGAAAGCACCAGTAAGATCGAGAGCAGCTCGTAGTTTCTGGGGTCTATTTTGTGATGGAAGAGCATCTTCGGAATTGTTCGCCTCAGATGAAGGCGATGGTATTTAGGCCATTATCTGCTTTGTATGTGATTATTTGTCGTTTTTCTGTCTGATATGTGTGTCGGTAGAGCCATATGGACGAACACGCTTTTGATATGCGGAACAAGGCTGTTCGCAGCTGTATTTGATCTTTAGCTTGTTCGAGAATCCTGCTGCTGAGCAGAACCAAATGACAGTTCTGTCGAAGAATCATGTACATCTGGTAGCGTTGTCCATGGTCGTTGTCGTGGAGGTTAGGAGGTAAAATGCTGCTCGGTAAAACCTTACTCCTGGTGCTGCTTCCTGGATAACGTTACCTAAGGCAACAAGGCGCAGGAGTGTCGTTCATAGAAGTTTGTGGACTGAGGCATCAACAGGCTGGTAGTAAGGGCAAATATTTATACGATTAACTCAGCAGGTAAAATATCTACCGAAGAGGTCGTGTGCTCATCTTCCGCATTTGCCGGAGATGGTGTGGTGAAGGCACTCTCGTGCTGCCATGTGGTTCGCGGGCTGCTTTCAAATCATGGCTGCAGTTCCAGAACTAGGTCCGATCGCCAGCCCTTGGCGTCATGATGTCTTACCCGTGAGGATTTGACGTGGTGGATGGACGCAGTAGATGAGGTTGTACTTTGGTACTTTCAAAGCGACGTGGAGATGAGGCTGTAGAAGGACATGCCATTACAGTAGCTCTGAAAAGAATTATTGGTAGCGAAGCAGTACTGTATGAAGACCAAGAGAACGGTTGCACAGCTCCCCATGCAGGGCGATAAGGCATAAGAAAGCCTATCTGCATATCTGCAATCCAACACATTCATGACACGGGGCAGGAGATCTCAGTGAGCAAGGGAACTCCGGGAACATGCTGCAGTGGAAGAACTACTTGGGGATTCGGCCAGCTGGCTGTATCCACTGGGGCGAACTCCTATGCAGTGCTCACGGCTCCAGACATGGCTATGGAGTCTCGGGAGTATACAAAGTAGACAAGATCTGATTACGAAGTATGAGGTAAACCTAGCTGGACAACTTGTGAGGCAGTACTTGGGCTGGAGAAAGATACAAGAACACCGGGTAGCGTACGAAGTATACAGTAAAACCATGTTGGGCTGAGGTAGGATTAGAAAATGATGAGGCTGGCAAATCCTCATGTCCAAGTTCACGTTCCTGTCCTGTTCCTATTCATTATTACCGAGTCGGGTTCTTGCTCCCTTGCTGCCCGCCATACAGAAACTGGCGATGCCCAACACCGTAAATACTACTGCACGATTATTTCTTATCACACGAAGCCTGTTAAGGCACATGCACTACTGTGTATGTACAATCCTGGGAATCCTTCACAATTGTACCTTACTTGAGCTGAATCATGAGTAGGAAATGCCGAGCGGACTTTGTGAAAACAAGTTGTTCAGCAATTGATAAGTTACAGTACGAAGTAGGGATGAGGATAAGGTAGAAGTACGTGACGAGAGTCGGTTCGTTGCTACAGTATCGTGATGACTGCTTGTTCCCGACGGATCCGTCCATTCTTACTTACATGTCACACATCTGTACTGTACATAGGATTTTGAGTTCATTCTCACCACATTACCGCACACATTACGTCCATAAAACCTGATTGCTCAACATCACAAACCATCACGGCTTTGGGAAAGCAAGCAAATTCTCCATCCAGCAAATCAACTCACTGACCCGCCACTCACCCACTCGCCCACTCGGCCACTCGGCTTCACTTCCAGGTTTCATTGTCCACCGAGCGGAGTCCAACCCAAGTCCATCCCAACGACGTCCGCTTTTCCCGCTCCCCAGTGTGAAAGGATTTGGAGGGAAAAAGGTCCTAAAAAGTTATGCTTATGAAGATTTCGACCGAAATGGATCTTTGTCCGTAGATCCATTACCGCTGTTGTGAACAATCGATAGGCGCCTGCCTTATTATCTCCGATCCCCCCTCCATCAAAGAACACAGAACACACTACTCGGAACTTTGGTACCAAGTCGATTCGGGATCTTCGGAGAGCGCATAACTTAGTCTTGCGTATGATGTTATTGAAAGAATTCAAAGGGCTGAAAGACAATTCCTATATAGACTTTCCTTTGCCGACAAACTGCATGACATAAGTTTAGGTATTTACAATCGTTCTTGTGTGCCGACTCATCCATACACAATCCATTGATTCATCTCTCACGCCCCCAATTCTCCCCCTTCCTCGACACATATACCTCACCTCATCTCTACCAATTTGAGCTCGGCCATGCGATTCTAATCATATTCAACAGATCAATAGATCCGCTGGTCGTTTCCATACCCCTCAATGCTTTAAAATCAGCTGGCTCGATTCCTCATTTTCCTTGAGTTCTAAGATACCCCTTCCCTTTGTTCGACGTCGCATATACGAAAATCTCACGAACATCATGTTTCCGTTACGACGGATTCCAGTCGCTATTCTATTAGCTTGCGTGGTCTGGTTCGCAGCCACATCCCTACACAAATACCTCGACCCAAATACCCATATATCGGACGAGGAGAGGGAGGATGCGCGCTGGATCGCTACATCAAAACACTTTTTGGACAGGCAAGCATGCCGCTGGCTTGGCCTCTGTGGGCTTGCCCACTACCATGCGGATCCGGCTTGGAGAAAACGATTACAGGCGAGGGATCAAGTGGTTATGGCAGATGATACCCTGAATGCAGAGTGGGTGGAATGGGACGACGCCTACAAAAATCGGGAGAAAATGCGACCGGACGATTGGTTTGGCGATGAAAGAGTACTGAGAGAGGTTCCTCAATACGTAATAGACCATGCACCCCTCGTACATCTCTATTCCGGAGAGAAATTCTGGCCTGCGGATATCGAGGAGCATCTAAAGCATGTTACACCATACGAGAACCATACTTCGCTGCACAACGTTTCGCAACATACATTGAACAATCTACATCTGCTGAATGAGCTTGGACGAAAAAGCGGAAACATATTTTTGCAAAGCAAGGAAGATGTGGAAGTGAGGCCAACCTGGCTTGGGAGTGCTTACAATAAGCCGATACCATACGAAGGAGAGGCGGAGCCAGAGGAAGAAAATTGGGAGGAAGCGACAAAAGAATTTGTAGAGACCAAAGAAGACGGACAAGAAGACTGGGACGATGCAATTGAAGTATCGGGCTCAAAAGTCGCCGCCCCAATCGAACCCACATTCAAAGCCCAACCCCAAATCACCGGCCAACGCCGTCGCCAGCACAAGAAGAAGCGCGGAAATACCTCCGGACCCCCCAACCAATCCGGCTACTCCCCCGCACCCGCAACCCTCATCATCGTCGACAAAGGCCACGGCATCGTCGACGCCTTCTGGTTCTACTTCTACTCCTACAACCTCGGCACCACAGTCATGAAAATGCGTTTCGGCAACCACATCGGCGACTGGGAGCACTCGCTCATTCGCTTCCACCACGGCGTCCCCAAAGCCGTGTTCTTCTCCGCGCACTTCGGCGGCCTCGGCTACCACTACAAAGCAGTTGAAAAAAGCCCCTCCGGCCGCCCTGTCATCTATAGCGCCGTCGGCAGCCACGCCATGTACGCCACCCCGGGCACCCATCCGTACGTGCTCCCCTTTGGCATCCTCGCCGACGTGACGGACAAAGGACCGATCTGGGACCCGGTCCTCAATTACCGCGCGTACTTCTTCAATACCTCCCTAACGCACGATGTCGACGCCAGGATGTCGGCGACTAACTTCCCCGAACGCGTCATGGCGGATACGTTTGCGCCGGCGGCGCAGAATCCGGATGCACCGACGAGCTGGTTCTGGTTTAATGGGCATTGGGGCGATAAATTCTATGAGTTGTCGGATTGGAGACAGTGGAGGTTTGTGGGCCAGTATCATTATGTGAATGGGCCGGTGGGGCCGCGCTTTAAGAATTTGGGGAGGAGTAGGGTGTGTCAGTCGGGGACAAAGTGTGTTTTGGTGGATAGTTTGGAGAAGGGGAGGCAGAGGAGTTGGGTGGGGAGGAGGAGGAGGTAGGGAGTGGGGGGTAGTGGGGGGGATGAATAGATGGATTATTGTTTTTTGGGTTGGTTTGGATAGGTTCGGTTGGATTATGTTAAGAGCGATAGATTGGTTTCTAGAACGCGATGTGATATGATATGATATGATAGATGACTGGATTTGTATAAGTGGCGTTGCTATTTTGGGAAAGGGGGGAGGTTAATGGGATGGGGGTTCTTGGGAAGTTGGACTTGGGAGCATATAGTTGTTTGCTGTTGCTGTTGCTGGTGAGGTTTGAGGGGGATGAGTGAGGGGATGAGAGAGGTAAGAGGAGGAAGAGGAAGAGAGGGGATAGATTATATGAACGATGATATAATGCCATATATATAAGATATAAAGTTAAAGAGGTTACTCCTGGGAAGATTATTTCTATCGGCATAGATGGTATGTGATAAATAGGATATAGATTGGTCTATAGTATATCTCCAACACTTTTATAGAAACTATATGCTCAAAAACGATCTTACCTTGTAGGGATTTCATATAAAATCAGTTCATGAAATCACAATCTTATATCGGTGCAGGGGTCGGGGTGAGGTGCGGGAAGACAACGAAGGGGAGGGGGTAAGTAGTAAAGAACGAGCGTGACTTGGATGGTCGCGGGAGACCAGGATGCAAGTTATCAAAAGAAAGGAAAGGAAAGTAAAGGAAAGAGACTCTCTATTTCTATAACGTTCAGATTTACTTGACGGAACACTAGGATGGATGTAAGTTACGAAAGGAAAGGAACCGGATTTACCCATCTCTCTGTTTGCCCAGCGTTGGAATCTGATAGATCCCCCCCCCCAGTTACATTACCAGGATCTCATCCATCCATCCACCGGGTCCTCGCATTAGCGGGCGGACGGGAGGGAGAGGAAGGGAGGCGCGGGGGCGGAAGTATTCGTTTGCGCTGCGCTGCTAGATTTCCAGGCTTCTTATTCGCGAACAAACAAAAACAAATCGCAGTGGCTGATTCCGCTCCGGGCGGTTGAAAAAGTTGAGGGAGCTTGTAAGTAAATTGTGTATTTTGATGGTTCTAGGATCTGCTGTTTGGTCGGGAGGTCGTTTGCTGCTGTGATGTTTGTGATGATTTGCGAACTGGTTGGAGTGGAGTGTGAGGAGAATATTTTCAGCTGTTGCAGTTAGGCTCTTTCTTCTCTTGTTGGTGGCGATTTTCGTGGCGGGTTTTCTCCTACTTCTAGAAGTTGTAGAGGAATTGTTATTTGTAATCTATCACGTGGGCCAGTATTTTCTGCCCAGAGGTGTAAAGCATTTCATTCCAACCCAACCTTACCCTACACAGCCCGCATCCATCTTCAACCCAAATTGCGGCGCAACTACATTGCCCCTCCATTTGCCTGCCGGAAAGCTCATCCGTATACACCAAAGAGCCTTGTCTGTTGGTGATATGTTGGTGAAATGTCACATGAACAAGGTTAGTTGTAGGCCTCAAACTTCATGCATGGCTTTCGCTTGCGTTTAATTGGTGCGTGATTTGGTTGTACCGTTGTAGGCCTCAAAGCTGAAGTTTTGATAGGTATTCTTTTGCATCTTAGATGCTCGTAAATGTGCCTATCCGTAGTGATAGGATAGCTCTGGGGCGATGATGGTGCTTTTCGAGAGCTGTGGGGTGGGGTCGACGTTTCTTCCATCTGTTTGTTGAAGGTACAGATAAATACCTACCCCTCCTTGATATCGCTTTGCTTGAGTACTTGCTGTTTATTTTCATCAATTCCAATCATTCTACAACCTTTAAAAAGTAATTTCCTCTATTCCCACACACTTATCGACGACTAACCGGTCAAATCAAAGATCACAATTCAATGAGAAGTATGTCCGTCTCAAGAAGCTCATCGACCGAGAGAGACGATGAAAGTTTCGAAGAAACTTCCCAGATTCCACCGGCTCCGTTCGTCGAAGACCACTTCCAGGTTACGGACTCACTAGAAGATCTCCAAACAGAGGAACAACGCCGCGTTCTCAACACCGTCTCCTCCTTGCGCAAATGTGGTCTCGATAGTGTATTGCCACTCCCACAACTGGTGGTTTGCGGTGATCAATCAGCGGGAAAAAGTGAGTTGATTCATCCAAATTGCTCGTTCAGTTGAGTGGCTCGATCATGTAGAGAGCACATAAATACAGATGGCGCCGACAGGTACTGCTGATATCAAACCACGCCATGCTAACCCTTCGTAGGCTCCGTTCTAGAAGCTTTGACCGAGATCCCATTTCCCAGAAACGACAATCTTTGCACGCGTTTCGCAACCGAGATCAGTCTTCGCAATGCTCCCGTAGATGCTCTGACCGTGAAGATCATTCCCGACAACTCACGTCCTGCGGCTGAACAGGCTGTCATCCGCCAATTTGTGCAAACAATTACAAATTTTGACGATCTTCCTAGCATCATGGATATGGCTATGAACGCTATGGGGATCACAGCCGACAACGGCAACGATACTACACGTCGAGCATTTTCTCGAGACATTCTCAGCATCGGGATTGATGGTCCAACCCGACCCCATCTTACCTTGGTTGATCTGCCTGGATTGATTGCTTCAGCGACTAATGAAGCAAGCGACGCTGATGTTGAGACGGTCGCCCAAATAACCGAGCACTACATCTCGCAGTCTCGAACGATTTGTCTGGCTGTGATCTCGGCCAAGAATGACATAGCTAACCAGCAAATTCTCAAGAGAGTTAGGAAGCATGATCCCGAAGGCCAACGCACCTTGGGCATTATCACAAAACCAGACACCCTTGATGCTGGCTCCGGTAATGAAAAGGCTTTCATCGCGCTTGCAAAGAACGAAAACGTCAAGTTCAAGCTCGGTTGGCATGTTGTGAGAAACCGGAAGTATGAGGAAATGGACTACTCATTGCTGCAACGAAACAGTAAAGAGAACAGTTGGTTCCGAACTTCGAATTTCAAGGTCTTGCCCAAAGATACAGTCGGGGTTGAGAAGCTGCGCACACGATTGGCTGCTTTGCTGTTTGAGCATGTGAAGAAAGAGCTCCCTAAACTTCGCTCTGAGCTTGAGAACCAACTTGCTGCCTATGAAGACGGACTCAAAACATATGGAGATTCGAGATCAACTGCTGTTGAATGCAGAGCATATCTGGTTCAGCTCAGCACCGAAATACAAAAGATTTGCGCAGCGGCCATTGAGGGTCATTACGAGGGGAAATACTTCCAGTGTGAAGTCGGTATTGATTTCAAGCTTGATGATAAATATGCCCTTGCCCGGACTCGAGCTGTCGTCCAGAAGATGAACATGCAATTCGCCAACTTGATGCGTCTGAAAGGCCACAAGTATCATATCGACATGACCGACCAACTCAAGTCAACTCGAGACACAGCAAAAGCTGACGAGGCCGCAGAGAACGGCGAGCCCAAACATCTTACGAAGGAAGAGGGTCTTGATTGGATTCAGCGAGCTATCAATCGTACCCGCGGCAAGGAGCTCATGGGAGACATCAACCCCTTATTGGTCTCAGAGCTTTTCTGGGAACAAGCTTCTAAATGGGAGCAGATGGCCGAAGACCACACCAACGAGATTTTTGATCAATGCGCGCAGTTTCTGCAAAACCTGCTCCGTGATAAGGTGCCGAAAGACGTCGAAACACGATTGTGGTCAGCGCTCATCGAAGACGCATTGAATGATCGGAGTAAAGCAGGTCGTCAAGAGTTGAGCCGGCTGATTGAGGATCTACAAAATCATCCCATAAACTACAATCATTATTATACCGACAATGTCAATCGTCGTCGGAAAGAAAAAGAAGAAAAATTGATCGAACAATGCTTGCAAGAATCGCAAGATTATTTGTACGACGAACATGGAGAGGCCCAGACCATTGTCGATCCGAGTAAGCTTCAAGATAAAATCGCCAAAAGTTTCACGAAGGATCCCGAACGTTTCGGCTGCGAAGACGCACTTGATCGTCTTTTAGCTATCTATAAGGTTCGTATCGTTCGTCTTTTTGAATGGAATATTTCAACACACGTACTAACGGCCCTACCCGCTTTCTAGGTTCTGCAGAAAGTTTTCATCGCCAACGTCACTACTCAAGTAGTCGAACGTCACATTGTCCGTGGTCTAGACAAGATCTTCGACCCCATAGCCGTCAACAAGATGTCCGATGATCAAGTCGCAGCTATTGCGAGCGAGCCCCTCACGATGAGACGCGAGAGAGAGTATCTGGTCGATCAAATCAAGAAACTTGGGGATGGAAAACGCATCTTCAGGTCTATTATGGGCGGTGGTGTTAGCCTGTAGATGTGAGGGAGAAGTGCATGTTTGCGTGGGGAAAACGAAGGGTTTCTTTGGTCAACCAGGCAACATTGACGCGGCACTCGGGGTTTTCTTGTTTTGTTTTCCTGTTTTGTTTTCTTGTGATGGATATTGCGGAGTGGGAAGAGCGGAAGTTCGTGTTTGGGTGAAGGATGAAGTTTTTCTAAGGCGCGGATCCTGCGGAGTGGAAGTAAGTTTGGAACGGAGCGGACGGACGCGGCCGCCGAAAGTCAGTTTTCTCTCTTTGTAATCCATATTTGTCGTCGTAACCAATACATTTTGTAACTCACTTGCAACTCAAGATCTTCAAGCCTCATCCTCCCATTTCTCGAGTTGTATTCTAGTCGTAGTCGTACAGCATCCAGTCCCTCCATCCAGACCCATCAAATAAACACCAAAGACAAGCTTTTTCGCCCCTCCTCGCTCATTCACCGACCTCCCGGCATCAGCCGGACACAGTCTTCCGCATCGGCTGTCTACATCCGCCATGCAGAACCAATAACCCAGCGACTATTGAAGAACGAGGTCCCACAGACGAGCCGATCTGATTAGATCTGACCTCGACAATGGCCGTTCGAGGATGCCTGCTCCGTTTCTGCTCCGTTTCTGGCATGCCGGTACCCGTTTACCTCATACCGCTTTGGGGGACTTTCTTCGGGGCCGGCAGCACAATGGATGAGTAAAGACATTCGTCATCGGGTGATGCGATCCCTCGACTTCACCCCTGGTACAAAGGTGGAGTGAGGAGGATGCGTTATATGCGAGTGTGTTTGTCAGAGAATTTATTTTGTCTTTTCGGGTTTGTTTCTTTGCATTTTAATTCAGGTCTCTGAAGAGTTCTGGCGGTGATACCATTGCTGTTTACTTCTTGTTGCACGGTCCATATACTCATCCACGCAAGCTTTACGAGGTGGAATCGGGTCTAAAAGACGAAGAGAGAAATCGATACAGATATCGATAAGCTACGGGAAAGGAGGGAGGCGAGAGTGACAAGTCGTTCGAGATATGTCGCCGATATCAGACTCAGATACAGAAATCGAGAGCGATTCAACTTCACCGCGAGATTTGGAGAAGGATGAAAGGCAGGCTGGAGATAGGAATCCGCATGCGATAATGCCCGATCGAGATGACGAAACCACGGATGTCGATACGCCGCCTCGACAACTGAGTCCACACAATGCGTCACGGTCACCGGAAGACGCAATTGAGAGAGAGAAGAGTACAAGGTCGGAAAGGGGCGAAGATGGTCGCATAGAGGTTGGTTGGGACGGGCCTGATGATCAGATGAACCCGAAGAATTGGTCGACGCTGTACAAGAGTTTCATTACGTTCCTGCTGGGCATGTTGGCTCTCAGCGCAAGTCTGGGAAGCAGTATCATCAGTCCGGCGGAGCAGACCATTGCTGCATATGTTGGTGTTGGGAGGGAGGTTAGTGTGCTGAGTGTTAGTCTATACATGTCAGTAAAGTGCATAGGCTTATATGAACCGGAGGACATTGGCTGACAGTGCTGGAAACAGATTAGGTTTCGCATTCGGACCATTACTTTGGGCACCGATTTCTGAAATCTGGGGAAGGAGATATAGTATGTTACCCGCGGTCTTCTGTCTAGGACTTTTCTCGATCGGGACGGCGACCAGCCAGAATGCGGCTTCGGTATTCATAACGCGATTCTTCTCGGGACTGTTTGGTTCTGCGCCTGTTTCGAATGTCTCTGCTGCTCTAGGCGACATGTGGAGTCCGAAAGCTCGTGGAACAGCTGTTACATTCTACGCTGTAGCTGTGGTTGGCGGCCCAACGCTCGGCCCGCTGATAGGTAGTTCACTACTTGTGAACCCGCATCTCGGCTGGCGCTGGACGGAATACATCGAAGCAATCTGGGTATTCACCGTCCTAACCGTCAACTTCTTCTTCCTCCCCGAAGTCTATACCCCCGTCCTCCTCAAGAAAAAAGCCCAACGTCTCCGCAAAGAAACCGGCAACTCACGCTACTACCATCCGCACGAATCCCTCAAACTCGACGCCAAAACCATGCTCACCAAACACTTCTCGCGCCCCCTACTGATGCTCACCACCGAACCCATGGTCACCTGCATCGCCTTCTACGCCTCCTTCGTCTACGCCCTCCTGTACCTCACCCTCGAAGTCTTCCCCATCGTCTTCCAGGAGCACCGCCACTGGTCCCCCGTCGTCTCCTCCCTCCCCTTCCTCGGCCTCTTCGTCGGCGTGCTCTTCGCCGTGCTCATCAACCTTGGGAACCAACCCCGGTATGCCCGCATCGTCGACGCCGCGGACGGGAAGCCCGTCCCCGAAGCAAGGCTCGCGCCCATGGCGCTCGGCGGGATTCTTTTCGCCATCGGACTCTTCTGGTTTGGCTGGACGGCTGCGCCGTCGATTCATTGGATTGCGCCGGTCTTGGCGTCCGTGTTTATCGGCGCAGGGTTTAATGTTATTTTTCAACAGTGTATTAATTTCTTGGTCGATACGTATGCGTTGTATGCGGCGAGTGCGGTTAGTGCGAATACCTTTTTGAGAAGTATTTTGGCGGCAGGGTTCCCGCTGGTGGCGGGCCCGATGTTTAGAGGGATGGGGGTGGGGCCCGCGATGAGTGTTCTGGGAGGGGTGGCGACGGCGGCGATTCCAGTGCCGTTTCTGTTTATGAGGTACGGGAGGGCGTTGAGGAAGAAAAGCAAATTTGCGCCGTTTGATGGCTGAGGTGACGGGTGATCGTCATGGGATGATTTGGTGTGAGCGGTATATATATGAAGCAAAGAAAATGTACATAATGCATAGAAATGAATAACGATATATTAATACTAACTCTGGGGTCATATGTCTTGGTTGGTGTGTGAAAAGTATACCCTGTCGGAGTTCTTTCTTGCGACTTGCTTTCTTTCCTGGATAGAGATTTTACCCCGAGCCATTGTGATGCATTGGCGTAGAAGCGGAGAGGATAGAGGCGTAGTGGTCGGAAGTATACCGATTCACAGCTCATGTTCGTGTATAGAAGAATGATAGGTAGGTAGACCTGGATGTGGCCCGCATTGCCGTGATGCTTCCTCTACTCATACTACTATTACAGCAATGGAGCATCTCACTACAGAGAAGGGATCTCATTCGACACCAGATGCGTATATATTTGGTTAGGTTTGGTTTGACCTGCTCTTGCATTGGATTGTAGATACTTTAGATCTGCCTCAAACCCCTCCCAGATCAAACCATCATCATCTTCTCCAGATTCGTCTGCATATCACAGAAAATATTAATCGCCTGCCATCACAAACATAGTCAGTCCCAAGCCCAAGCATTCCCCCAGTCCAATCCTTAGAACACTCACCTGACTTAACTTCCTCTCGCCCTCACCATTTCCGCTCCTCGTAAACGCCATCCTCCACCCCTTCTCATCATCTCCCCACTTCATCAGCTCACTTACGTTTCCATCCCCTTCTCCCTCAAATAAACTCTTCTCCTGCCATTTCTCCGCACTTCCCTCGATCAGCTGCCGCAACAGCCCTTCTGAAATCGTGATGTGGTCTACACCCTTCAACTTCATGATCTCGTCGGTGCTTGTCAAACTCGCGGGTAGCACTTGGGTTTTGATACCGTGTTTCTTGTAGTACCGGTATGCGTCCAAGCATAGTGAGTGAGCTTTGTTCGGATCGACGAAGCTGTTTTTTGATTTGTGTTAGTTAAGTGATGGAGAGGTATGGTGGGAGGTATGGTTGGAGAAATAAATACCCGGGCTCGAAATGAACTTTCAACTCATTTACATAAGGAGCGATATAATGACATCCGACCTCTCCCGCCACGGCCGCCTGCTCCATGTTGAAGAGTGTGGTGGCTAAGGTTGTGATAGATGGAGATTCGGATTGGAGAATGCGGCAAGCTTGGAGACCTTCCCAAGAGCTGGGGATCTTGAGACAGATTCGGGAAGTAGGAAAGTCTGGGGAGAGATGGGTGAAGAGAGAGATGATTCCTTGCACGTCAGTTCTTGATGTCTTCCTTGCGGTATGGTAGAGGGGCAATACTCTTTGAATCTGAAACCATTTTTGATGTGTCGTAGGAATGGTATGGGTTTGTTTGTACATGAACGAAACCCGTGATCACGGTAGAAATTGCGAGTTGTAGTTTCACCATCTAAGATATAGATCAGTAACCATTCCTGACACTCTCCACTTCTTATCGAAGAGATGACTGTGCATACCGCAATCTCAACTGCCAACTCCTGGACAGGTACATCCGGATACTTTGGTGCGAGTTCCTTCGCCAGCTCGATCGATTCCTTGACAGTATTCACATTGTGGGGTTTGGAAAGCTCGAAAAACGCAATTGCCTACGTTCCCCCGCCATAAGTGTCAGTTTTTCTTGAAGTACTTGCTCCGGTGAAATCTCACTTGGTTGGAAGTGCAATCAGCGAATGGACCAAGAGACTTTGCAACTGCGGTTCCGTCAGCACATTACTTTCAATATTATGAGGATGAGGACGTTCTACCTTCGAAATCCATTGTGTCACAATCGACGACCGTACTGGTCTGCAGTAACTGCAATAGAGTTTGCGGTGCCATGGTTGATTCTTGCTCTTGCTTTGCTGTTTGTGTGATCGTTGCAAAGCTTCTCGAGGTCAGCTTTTCAAGGCGGCGAGGTGGTAGCAGAAGCTAATGTTAGAGGACATGAGAAGTTGAGAACAAGGTCACACGTGTCAATAATGGTGGTGAAGCTACTATCCGAATATATGCGGAGAGGAAGTTGTGCAACGTGGAAACGTATTAGACACGGAGGAATTTAGGAAAGTTCGCCGAGTCCATAATGAGGGGTTCTTTCGGGCTACCTGCTCCTTGGAATTACCCCGCCTGATTTCTAGTCCTCTGATTGGTTCTGTGCCTTAGTCCACGATTCAGATCTGCTCCTCGCGCAACCTCTCCCCAACATAATCGTTGTTACACCAATCCGGCATCATCTTCCAAAGAAAATCTATAATGTCGCTGCCCATATGAGATTTTGCTGCTTCCACGAATCTCTCGTCCTCTTGTACTACCTTTTCGATCATCGCTTTGAAATAGCCAATCAACGCCAACTTGGACGCCTGAAACCCTTCGTCTTCGTCCATCCTCGTCTGTAAGAGTTCGACGGATTCTCCAGATTCTTCTTGCAGACGGCTGTACATTGCAAGATAGTTGTTTGTGAGTTCGTGGCTTCGGGCCTGAATTGCGCATTTTGCTAAGATATCATAGACGTAACAGAGGTCGTCCTTACATGGACTCAGAATAACCTTATACTTTGCTTCTATCTTGATAGCTTTCTCCGCCTCACTACCAAATGCCAATGCGTCGTCGGCGTCAACCGTTAACCCGAACACTGCAGATTCCAGGCTTTTCCCATCGAAACCGTTGAGCGTATCTATAACCAAACCAGAGGTATTACCATCAGCCAAGTCATGCAATAGAAACACTTTCTCCTTGTCGGCATCAGTCACAGCCCGACCTTTATCTATGACTCTGAACCTTTTCCGCAAGCTATCATCCCGGAATATAATTAGATATTCAGGGAGGCGTGTGAAACCGGGCCATGGATTCCTGGGTTTTCCATCGCCGTACTCACGCACCTTAATCCGATAACCTGGGTATGTCACCTTCAGGCCACCCGGTACAATGCTTGCTCGTTTGTAACCAGGTTGGGTCATGAATCTGTTTATGGGCTTCATCAATACCGATTTTGAATGCAATAAACTTTTGAGTGCCCATCTCCAACCCGGAGTAGAGATTTTTGTCTCTTCAAGAAAGATTATGCTCGCTGGAATTCCATCTTCTGACTCTCCAAAAAGTTCCCAGAATTTTTCCATAGGTTTTTCCTTTGGTTCAGCGGCAAGAATCTTGGCTAGGTCCAGGCGCATTAGGGTGCCAATACACAACGGCTCATCAGTCGCTACAGTGACTCCCCTATGTAAGAGAGCTTCATTCAAAAGTGAAAGTCTGGATACAGTCGCCGGGAGGTTCTCCGGTTTTGTGATAAATGCCTGGAAATGTAGAAACAGTCTCCAAGTATGCAGAAAAATGTTGGCATATTGAGTGGAGTTGTAGGCTAACTTTTGAATCTCCAGGTGCAACTCTGACAACGCTATGGCCTCATCGGCAAATTGAAACCATAGAGACTCCGCCAATGCACCCTCTTGCAGGGTCCAAAGTCGTCGGTTCCATGCAGAAGTAAATACACGCATTGCCTTCTCTGCGGGTTCTTGTGGTTGAGCATCATATGCCATCAATCCTTTGTCTAGCACTAACACTCGATCTGCATTCCGGTAAACAAATCGAAGTTTCTCGATAGCCAGTTGCTTTCCCAGACCATCTTGAGATGGGCAACATAACGTATCGAGCCAGATGAGCAGGTTGTCTTCTGTAACGGACGGAATCATACGAGAAACTAGATTCCGCAAATGAATAAGCTTGCAGCGGTGCAAAGAATTTTCAAATGGGTTCCCTAAACCATCTGCCCAGACATGGGAGATAGCAACGTAGGGTGTGTCTTTACTAGATTTAACCAATTCGACCCGAAGGTCCTCAACGACCCCAATGAAGCGAAGTAGAACAATCGTATCTCCATCCTCGAGAATCTCAGTAAGCGCGGAACTACTCACTTGGAACTTTTCGCAAGTGCAATCTTCATGATGATGTAGCAGCTGATACTTCGTCATATCAATCTGGAGGTACCTGCAGATGGAATCTGAGCACCTGCTGTGATCTCTCTTGGGCAAAGATTTATCCATCATACGAGCAATGAAGGCTACCTGCTGGGAGGGTAGAGTCTGACTGATTCTTGCGATATCGTTTGGGCACCACCCATGTCGCATCATGTCGTTTCGAACCTCATTGTCATAGTAGTAAGGAACTACAGGGCTGATTTGGCCATATTGAAATCCCTGAGCAGATGCAAACGCCGCCAAAGCAATCCCGATAAACTCAGAGATGGCGACTATCGAAGCTCTGATATTGGTGTTGAACTCCATGGGAAGAGCTCCAACGACCTGTACCATACGGTGAAAGCACCTGTGCATATAACCGAAACGCGCCCGACTAGAGTCACGGTCCGTTGGCCACCTTGTCTTTATTAGCGCCACGAGCTTGTTGGCCGTTTCGCCGTCCAGTACTAAATTAACTGCCTCGTCCTCTGCTTGCACGCAAAGCCCATCGTATATACCATCAAGGACTTCGCTACGTGTCAGTCCTCTGATTTCATCTTCAGCTGTGGGCTGCTCCCCTTCTATTACGGTGCGACTTTCACCCTCCTCGCCTGTAGCACCGATGGCTTCTGCGATGAATCCAAAAAATAACCAAGTCTGCATGAATGACTCCAGCTCGCGGATGGGAGTTGGGTTGAGACTCTCGACAAGTCTATACTGCTGCGTACCATCATCCCATCCATGCTGAGCGTGGGGCATGCCGGCCTTCTCTGGGTATGAGAGATATGGCGTGCCATCATAACGAACAGTGGACACGTACGGAACCTTTGGTATTTGAGTTGGTGGGTCACCACGATAGTGGGGAAGAAGTAGATATTCCATGGCCAGCTATCGCAATACCGCAGAAGAATGCTAACTGATTCATTCAATGCAAGATGTATTAGGTTGACATGAATATTGAAGTACTCGAAAATTGGTGAGGCATTGCGGCTGAATCAATTTGCAGCACGAGACTGGCGGAGCTGAAAAGCCATGTTCCGGGATTTCCCCTTCCAGAATAGCAATGCGATAAGTCACATCAATATCAAAGTGAGTTTAACTAAATAATCCAAGATCTGGTGTTCTGAACGACCTCAGAGAAGAAATCGCAACCTCGCCAACCCGAAAGGTTGGACCAAAGTGATAATTTCCAACACCTGAAAACGACGATATGTACAGCAACAAGAGTATCTCCCGACAGCACTCTGCGAATGCGGAAAGACGGAGAACGATTTCTCACCTTCTAGGTACTTGTCAATTCGCCCAAGGATCATCGCGATGGCCTCTCTGTAAACAGCCCTTGGGTCTGGCCGAGTATCAACCAAGTCCCACTTGGGGCTTTAGATCTCCTAGGAATGCGACTGATTTTCATATTTTTGCTAGAGTTAGAGATCCACGGCCCCAAGAGAATAATCGGAAACATTGCAGAGGAGCAAAACAGGTGGGTAGGACAGTAAATCATATTTAGCTGGATCATGATGCATACCTATGAAGCACCCCGCACTTTTGACCACCACGAAGCATGTGGGAGCCTTGTGTGAATATCAGGTCCACAAGTAGTTTATCTCCACGGGCTTAAAGTAAAACATTTCGAGATTTAGTACGCTAGACTGGTGGCGATGATGAAAACTACTCCTCGAAGCTGGGTTAGACATTCGAAAATGATTTCATCATCATTATACAGCACAAGGTTTGGTCTCGGTCAGCAATTTGTAGTTAGCACTCTTCGTGATCGAAAAATATCATTGAAAAAGAGGAGAGTAGTAAGGGCATGGGTTCATCGGTAAGGCCCCACCAAGCATGTTCGTCTTCGTGTTCAATAATCGCTCAGTCATTGTTGCCAGGTGGTGATGGAGTATATTGTTAGCTATTGGGATGTAGCTTGTATATTCCACCGTTAATATCTGCAAAATAACATGGCCAGCTTTTTGAAAGGCGGATGTGCTCGTGATGTGCGCTTATACTGAAAGTCTTGAAAAGGGTTTTGGAAGGATTGGTAACAGCTAAAAGTGAAGATCTCGATGCAAGATATTGTTTGAGCATGTCTAACTTGAGGAAAGAGTAGACAAGGAGAGCATTTGAGAGAAACCGGAAAGAAGCCCGACAGTATGGGCTGTTTATAACTCGGCAAGATGTCGTTACAATGATATCGATGAAGGACTATCGATGTACAACAAATACATTAGGACTGAGAATGGGAAAGGAAATGCAAATGATAAATATGACCAGCGAAATACTAACGAACATTGCCAGGGCGACTACCCCAAAGCTTTTGGTTTGAATTAGTTTGAATTAGTTTGAATTCGTGAGAAGGACTACATCTCAAGGAGTATATCCAAATTCAGCCTTAAGCAGCAGGAACGGCTCGTGCGACTTTTCCTTTCGGGCCCATAATGCCGCCGACTTTATTTGCAGAACATCATCATGCCTCTCACGTTGCATCGACACGGAAATCCTTCTCGTATGCGAAAGGCAGATTAGGCGTACGCCCAACGTAAATACGGATGGCAAATTGGCGTACAACGGAGAGCTCGTGCTCTAGTGGTTCGCAATACCCTAAAATTGCCTCAGTGAGGCACCGAGGCGAGTACGAGTCTTCTTTCTGCATACGCATCGACGCTCGCTGCCATGTTATAGAAAGAAACAAGAACCTGAATTTGCTGTGCCGTAGCTGTGCTTGACCATTGCTGGGCACCGAATAACATAGCATTACTAAGCAGCCAAGAAACGGGCCTAATGCAATCACTTGTGCCCTTTTCACTTTTTACTCACTCTCTACTCTACCTGAACAATGCACAACCTCAACATCGTCGCATTGAGTCATGGTGGCGACAGATGCTCCCTGACCGTCAGCGAAACACAGCTTCGGGTTTCTTAAGTTCGAATGATCTCGCTTCGGTATTCGCATGACTCCCACACGCTTGAATTCAGGCACGATCTTGGAGGTTATGCCGTCGCCGCATAGGATACGCGCATGTCACTGGAATGGGATAATAACGCCACGAGCGCGCCGAACTTGTTCCCACGTTTCTGATCATCCAGAGGCCCGAGATACTCGGTGCTCTACTCTATCGCAGGTTTACATACAGCCCTCGCTATGAGGTTCCTCAACCCTCTCGGCCGCGGACAAGAGCTTATATTCCGACGCACCGTGGCCCCACAATTTGATATTTGAGACAGAATATATCATGTCAAGAAGGCGCCTATCAAGCGATATGCAGTCAATGGCCGGCATCTATCCTCAATCGACTCATCATCATCTATTACAAGTATTTCCTCAGCTGGGACGTGGCGGAGAAGAATCTCTAGAACGAATTACACCATGTTCCGCGGGTAGCGAAGGAGCGCGATTGGCCTATCGCTACACGTCGCTCGTAAATAGGGCTGGCCCGGAAAACCGTTTCGGTTGGCGCTTACTCTGCCCCTGCTCTACCGCAAGGTACTTGACAGCCGCATGTAGTGCCTTTTTCAGGCACATGGTCAATCACGGTATCTCTCACGAATCGGAGATGAGAATAGGATTTCTCTTTACCGCATTACTGGAAGTGCAATTTGCTACTAGGCTTTTCCTGACATCAAGAAGAGTCACCAAATGCTTTTTAGGACCCAGCGCACGCACCAGAGTTACATCCGAAGTCTCCTGTATTCCTTGAAAACCATTCCCCATTATTTCCAGCTGCGGTCAAAGATGTCACTGCCAAGAAATTAGTCTCTACGTCTCAGTGCTTGAATTTCCTCTAGACGTGTTAGCGTTCTCACTCCATCTAGCCCTACGTTTTTGATGAGCATTAGACTGGGGGGACGGAAAGGGAAAAGTTTCCATCTTTGACCTACAGATACTATCTTTTTTTGGATTCTCACGTTCCTTTCGTCTCTACTTACTGGATTGCTTGAAGTTTTACTGAAGACTATCAAGCTTCATCAATTTGCCCCACCTTCATTATTCATGGTCAAGGATGGAGATTTTTTGTTAGAAAAGAAAAACATTCATCCTAAGGCATCCACCCAGCTGAACTGCCTTCAAGACACTGACGCTGCTGCTTAGAGATCCAGTCATGTTGATTAGCTTCCTCTATGAAGGCTACCGAGCTCGGGATTCTACAAGATTGGGAGAAACACGTTTGACGTGTATCAATCCGAAGAGGAATTGGATCCTTTTGGAACGATCGCAGTCTCTTTTGAAGTACTGATAACCAATCTGGGAGGGTATGGTCCGGTCACTTGCATATATTAAAGCACCCACCTGCTGTTGAAGGGCTTCTCATTCTCAGCATCAGTCGAGATCTTAGTTAAAAACTTTGCCCCACGCCTTCACTTTGAGTTGTGTTAATATACCTGACACAAGATTCTTGTCGATTCCTTACTATTCATTGTCATCCATCTCAACGTAGCAGCCAGCACACAAGATGTCTTCTAAGGGTTCCCGCCGTGTCCAGAGCTCTAACTCAAGAAGTTCTCGCACAGGTCAAGTAAGTCAAAGCTTCGGACAAACCCTCATTCAAAGCAACTACTAATTCAACTCAGCAAAACACAGCTCAACTCATCGAGTCCCTCAATACCCATCGGATCAACACTCTCACTGAGCTATGCCGCATTGAACGCGTCGCAGCCAGTTCTAGTGAAGAAGATCAAATTCTCTTCCAAGAACCGATGACTGCCGCCTGGACGTACTACGTTACATCTAACAATCTCCTCACTGAACTTCGCAACCTGACTGTCAACTACCCCTTCAGTAATGAGTTGTTAGATGACGCAAAATGGAGAGTCAGTAGTGATCCTAACAGCAATCGCAGCTGGAATTACGCATGGCTAGTTTTGATTAAGATGCAGGACGAGTGAGTTCCACAACACCCCTATAAATTTTCTAAACGCAACAACTAATACGTACCAGCGACATGATTCAAGTATACGCCGCTAGCGAAGCAAGCAAGCCTGAGATGTGGGGAGGCAGAATTCCTGATGCCGACGAAGCAGCTCAACTTGCAGCATGCTTTGCCTATGAATGGCAAGAAGCACTGGATCAAATGCTGCGCCATTGGCAAACTCCTCCAACTACTACCGGCTACTAAGTTCATTCGATGGACGATAGTCAGGGCTTCGTTCCATGACGTACGATTATGAAGGGTGGTTCAGACGGGTTTCGATGGATTTATCTTTGATTTTTCTGCAATTGCATTTTATACTGCGCTTTGTTCTTTTTTCTACTCTGTTTCATTCTTTGCATTAGATAGCGGTACTCAGGTACATTTCACATAACAGCATTGCGGTGCATTGCAGGCGAAGGAATCATTTTGGGATGCAATTTTAACATACATTACTCTTTTCCCTCTCTCGAAATTGAAAATCCACCGTCCGTGTATCATTCATATCTTGCGTAAGAACGAAAGCTCTTCTAACCGCGGATGTGTTTGAGAATATTATGTCTCCATCGCGGCATTCTTTTGCGTCCAGAATTACTCAAAAGTCCGAGAGAAGGCAGAGATCGCAATAAAATATCGAAGGTGGCATCTTTGCGGCTCATGCATCGGCAAACATGGGTGAATGCCACGGAGTTTATGGACGTGAGGGTCTGGATTTGGCGTGCATAGCCCTCAGGGATCGTTCCCGCAGCAGGATGACGCTCCTCTTTTCTATCAGCCACACAATCTCACCGTTCCTGAAGCTTATTTTGGGAAATATATACTCGCTAACCTTGTCACCCACGAGACGCTCAACGACGCGCGGAAGATTTACAAGCGCGTGAATATATATATCCATCGCATAATTCAATCGAGCGTCAATCTCCACCTCTGGCCTGACACCTTACAGGGCCGCGCGGTAGTGCTACACCCCCTGTCTTTACGTGGATGGATTTTTCGAAAATAGTTCAAGTACTAGCTTCCTTCTCAACGAAAAGTCATCTGGAAGCGTGAAAGAAAAGAACATTGTTGGATTATTCCCAGCAATGATACGTTCCGTCCCAACCCGGATTCTTACAAAACGCCCACAGCCTCAATCTGAACGGATGCTGACATTAAACGTTTTCCCGGAGGCTCGGGATGAGACTCAAAATCCGTTTGTCTCAGCCTTGTGGATGGATAGCCGTTGTATGACGATCATATGCACAGCATCGGATAGATCTATATCTGTCTGCGGTCTACATCTGGGTTTTCAGTCAGATCTCTCGCCTATCTGGGTATGTACTGCCCTAGCCCCTAAAACGTGAGACCACGTGCAGGTGAGGTGAGATTTGAGGTTTGATCGATAGACAGATGTTAAGAACTGACGAATGGGTATTTGCTTACTGTACATTTTCACTGTTCCCGACACCGGGTTACTGAAAGGAGATGTCGGTATCCCGTAGTTATTGTGAGACGGCGAGATGAGAATGATGACGTTGCCCTCTGGCATGTGAGGTGGGGACCGGACTGGAAAGAACTCGAATACAGTCGCGTGCTCAGGGGCTCTTCAGCCCGTAGCCAGAACTCGCTTATCTTTCTCATTCTAATCGTCCTACTTCAAAACCAACACTCCTTATGTGCTAATAGGGGTACTGAAGATCATTGATTATGTAGGCCCTAATATCCTCCTTCTGGCATCACGTTGAAGGTATCAGCTTCGTAATGAATCTCAAGCAAACCCTACTTCGGCTCTATTATCAGACCGGCAACCAAACCCTTCCGATCTAATGTACACCGCGTTCCCAATACATACCCCTTTTCCTTTTCATACTCAATCTCCGTCTGCCCGCTGGAATTCCGGCCCTCTTTCCCACTCATCCCTATCTTAGTTCACGGGTATTTCCGGGGACGTGCCTGTTCCCTTTATACCCCTCTTCCACAACAATGCCTTCAACCCCCCTCTTACGACCAACCGACAAGACTGCAGAAGGTGCACCTTCATCTTCACACTGCCAAGACGTCAATACATTACTATGCTTACCTATTGACCTGGCCTCCAGCGCGTTTCTCCTTGGTTTGCAAATCAAGAAAACATTCTGGAACATCACTCTCATATCTACCGCAAACACGTACTCCAAGAATAGTCAACACTTCTATATGTATAAGTGGACTAAGATACATGCATATTATACTAGAGCTAGTAAAACGAGCCCAGGAGTCAAACAGACACTGACGACATCCGTCAACAAGATCTGAAATCATATCAAGCCCGGACAAATCCTCAAACATTGCAGCAAGTCCGAAACCAGAACCTTCCCATAAACCTGATCAATGTCGTCAATTCCCACACTCAACATGACCTCATCATCCAGAAACCCCACTCCCATCTCTCTCACATCACCTTCCTCCCTCCCCCACGCATAGGCTATCGTCGTCGTATAAGTAAGTTTTGCCCAAAACCCTCGTCCCTCCTCTCGAGCTTCCGAAACATCATCCCAACTCTCTTCCGCCGTCCAACCCGTTGTTGTCTCGTTCGAAAAGAGCATCGGATGTTGGCTGACTGCGAGCATATTGAATGGGGGTGTGGCTGCCCAGATGACAAAGTATCTCTCGTAACGTATTGGGAGGTCTAGATGGTTTTTGTGCTTGCGGTGAATGGCGGCGAAGAATACAATATCGGAAGTATCGGCATTACACGAGGGGTCTGATCGATTGCAGAGAATGACTTTCAGTGCTGGGGTGGCTTGATGCCAGGTTGCGTTCGCCATGTATTTATTTTTTGAGATATCTGACGCAGATACGTCAATTAGACAGGGTGTTTCGGTAGGATCTGTCAGGTTGGGCGTTGTGAAGCCTCCTCCGATGAGTTGTGCAAAGGTGCGCTGGGATGAAGTCAATTCATATTGAACATATGACGATGAAGGCGTCGGTGAGAAAATCAACCAATTCTTCTCATATGATCTTCTTGTCTCCGGTGGGTTTCTAGTGAGCTCTGTGAACCCTGGATAAGAGGCCACTGGCCCCGGCCCAAGCCTCTTCGGCGACGATGATAGAATTTCTTCAAGGCCTGGATGTATAGAGCGGAGATCGATGGCCCAAACACCAATACATGCGTAGCGCGACCTACATCGAATCGTTGGTCAAACTACACGCTTCGTTTGGTTTGTTGATTGACGTACTGTGATGCTACGGTCAAGATCGGTTCCCCTCTAGAAGTATAAAATATTCTAGGATCATGAAACCCCGGTATATCCGCAAGACCCTCCTGTTCCCCCTCACATTTCTTCGCCGGTGTCGCGGGCAAATCCACTTCCACGGGCGGTTTTGCGCACCGAAGCCCCCCATTACTTCCGAGAACTTTCAAATCATCTTCAGTGCATATCTTATCACGTCCTTGAGCTTTGTGCTTCGGCACGCATATATTGGCTTCGCATATGACATTCTGCCGATAACCACGGTTGGTGCAGTCAACCATAGTTACTATCAGGTATTCATTCGTCGACCAGGGTGGCAAGGCGAAGATTGTAGGATTCCAGAACTTTCTTGCTTCCAATCCGCCGCCTCTAGTCGACATGGATATGTTGTAAAGATGATTCGGAAGTCTAACATGGTTGGTAAATTTGTTGAAAGGTCGTGTGCAACGAGCGAGCTCAAATAGAACAGCTGGAACGTTGTTCTTAGGGCTTTGATTGGGAAGTGTATGGAATAGGTCATGACTTGCGCTGATTGTTTTGTTGATAGAATAGGGGAGGTTAGGAAGAGGTGTAGATGTAGCAGTGCGAAATAAACGAATCGCCAGCGGGGATGGTAAGGGCTGCAATGATGAAGAACGAAGCAGTAGTAATACAACCACTACTAAAATAAACCATTTGGGAAGCCTTCTTGCCATATTAGAGCAGGATAGAAAGGATGATTGGCGTCGGAGTGAAGTATCCCCACGACTCTCAGAACATCGTAAATCTCTCGTAGAAAGTAAAAAAGAGCACGAGGAAGTGCAGTTTTAGTATCGAAAGACCTTAAGCATCATTAGAGTAGAATTAGGAAGGGCCGGGTTAGTCAATATTCAGAGGAAGTCGCGACTGGCGTCTGGCATGTTGAATGAACTTCATCGACATTCTGCGACTCGACCATCTGGATTACAACTCGATTACAACTCGCTGCATTCTAACTTTGCAAGTTTCTTGGTGATTGCTTGAATTTGCTTGAACTTTTTGAACGTTTTTCTTACATTTTGCTCGAAATGGTTTACATTTCGCCCTTTTCTACGCATGGTTCCAACGCGAGAACGCCATTGCACTTGCAGATGTCCAGTACTTCATCAGCGTGGTCCGAAATATCAATGGGAAATTGCCGCAATGCCGTGGATTTTAGGACCCCGCCACCAGCCTACCGCGAAATTCCAGCTCAGGCGTCAAAGAGAGCTTACAGAAACAACCTGCAGAATCTCTACAGAGCTGCGTGCATCACCATCTTGATAATGATCTGTTTCTGGTGGTGGCTCGGTCAGCAACAACATCAGCTACGTTCCTATCATTATGACATCGAGCTTTCCGTGAAAGAGCCGGCACTTGACGGGCTTCAATTTATTCCTGCCGGTCATTCATATATACGGGTACGCATTCTTCTCCTGGGGCTCGACAGAATACAATGTTGAGAACCTCTAGTATGTAGGACGCTGGTCTACGATAGAGGACGGGACAAGAAAAGATGGATCATTCCCAGGTAGAATGACCTCGTTGTGTTTGACAAGCCGGAATTTGCTGACCTTCTATGCCAAGGAATATACCTTGATGTTGCGTTCAACGGAAGTAGCACATTCTTTCTCTCATTGCACAATTCTATTCAACCAACTCATGACGGTGAATCGCGAAGCAAAAATACAACAGCAGGCGCGCTTCTTCCTCCACAGCTCGATACTTCGAGTGCGGAGCCAATCTCTTTGCTCGCGCAAGTAGACGACGATGAATATATCGTTCTTCCGAATGCTACCTCTCTGGTGACTATACGAACCAAAGATCTTGATCCCCATTCAACACATAACATCAGAATTATCGCACCAATGACCGGCAAAGACACTATCGAAACCATCCAGTTCCTGGGGCTTTGGATAGACGCAGAGGGTCAATTGATTCCAGTTCAAAATTCAAATCCTACCCAAGAGCCAAAAACAGAATATGGGCATGATGCAAACGATGAAGCCTATCGCGCAACTGGTGTTCAGCGAGAGGGAAAGCTACAGCGAAAGATGTTGGAAATCTTGACTGATATGCCGGGATCCATGACAGGCCGCAACAGAAGGAAGCATCATATGGATTCGAGTATGGCTAGTGGAATATTGGGAGGAGTCATGGGTTGGGAGTACCTCATAGGGGAAATGTTCGGTAGCGATCATATTAGTATCGGCATGGATGGAATGTGCTTGATGCAAGACTGCATTGGTGGGAGAGGTAGTCCTGCGGGACTAGCAGACGTGTTCTTCCAAAGGTTGCTTCGTCCCAACTGATGATCAAATAGCGCTGAAACTCCATAGTGGCCCACTCGGAACTGAACAGTACGGACAGCCATGGCTTTTCCAAGCATACACACCACAAATCATCGTGCTTTCCCCGTCTTCGTTTTGAGCTTCAAAAGCTGACTCTGTCAGGTTCTCAACGTTGGTAACGCTGATTGGGAATCATTCCAAATGTACAATGAAGAGTACAACATGACGATATGGGAATTAAGCTTACTCTTCGAGGAATCCTATGTGTCCTTGATAAGAGCAATCAGGACCTTTGCATACCCGGCAGATTCACCAATACTGGCCGAATCCTCGCAGTACGTTCACGCATCGCATGACACGGCGGCCATTCCAATTTTTGTGATGAGACCGTTCCGGGGCCAGCTCGAACAGGCAACACACTCTGCGGTTGATCGGCTTCGGTTCGAAGGAGACAAATCAGTCTTCTGGCTAGATACATCTGGCTGGCTTAACACTTATATCGACTTTGAAGGACCGCCCGAGGATCAAGACTTCTTTCTCGATGGTATAAGAGTTTTTGCCGGTATTGCCACATTGCTGATGATTCTTAGAAGAAAGCCCTGCGAAGGAATGGCGTCTCACAGAACGGGGCAATCAACGCGTCGCCATTCTGCTTCATTTACATGTTTGCCAGTATCTTGCCCTGGACACTGACAGGTGTGCTTTTCTTGCACCTGAAGTATATGAGGGGAAAGCTGTTAATCCAGATGCGATGCGGTTTGAAGAGTATATGAGGGATGAGAAGGAGAGGAGATTGAAGAAAATATTCTAGGCGTCTCCAGTAGATGGAGGGAAGATCTGAATAGCTTCTCGAATTTTGAAATGAATATCACTATCGCATTGTTGAGAACGCTGAGATAGATTAATGTGTGGACATGAATGAAATGCAGGGTCCCAAGTTGCTAGAGTAAGGTGCAGAATTTAGTGCGTGGTGGTGCTGTTACACACTAGTAAGATCGCGAATTGAGGCACTGTCCCTATCTATGTATGTCAATTGAGTCCAACAATTACATACATTACACCACTCCTTCATCAAAGACCAACAACGAACATCGTCTTCGAGTGTGTAATCATGGTCGCGAAACCTTCCATCACCACCATATTGACACCATGCGGCTAAGAACTGCAGGGACTGCAAAATCCCTACTCCACACTTCCACGCTGTCGACGCAAGCAGAGAGACAAACAGCTACACCGAATCATTCTACGTACAACTATCCAATATACAGTGTCAGCTACGGCGCAACTAGTTGATAGCCTGCAGAGTTGTTCTTATCAACATGCAGAGCAGTGACACCGAGCATAATGGCGGGATGAGACGTGCAAGGAGTGATGGAGGACAGAAGTACGTTCAGGATTATGAGAACGCTGCCAGATGGGAGATCCAGTCGCATTCGAGCCGCAGACAAACACCCCTACGAATTCTTGTTTGGATTGTCTTGAGTCAAGTTTCATGGCTATAGGATCCTCAGCGGAAGAATCCTAGAGGACTGCCCGGTTCGAATACGAAGTACATGGGCGATGGACATGGAAATGGTGTGAAGTTCTTAATACACAAACTCATCGATAGACACATGAAACGGGTCTTCCACCTGGAGCCCTATCATGATGGATTTGAGGGAAATTTCCATCCGACCATAAAAGGGCAAGGGCATAATCATCAGCCTGACGTGCCCGTCGGCAATTCCGAGCCGCAGAGTTGCGGCGCCGATTCACGCGTATCTTCCACCCGCAGTAAGTTTATGTCAGCAGTAGTTACTTGGGATATAGATCACGTTGATGTGGAGCTTAGTATTGGGCAACACGCAAGCAAAAATGTTTTCTAGCAACGTTCTGTTATCAAGGGCTATCTGCTCGGTCATCCTTCGACCTCTTCTGGAATCCTCTTCTGGAATCAAAGTATGAACGCCAAGCCCCATTTGAACGTCTCGCCGTTGGTCCGAGAAGGTTACGATTGATAACTTTTACCTTTCCGAAATGACAGACCCACTGGTAAGAGAGATGAGAATCTGAAACATTGGCCCATCCACCAAACGGAGCATTACGTTACCAATGGCATCAGCATACCATAAGGTTGTGATAGCATCCTTCAAAAGAATACGAAGGCACAAAGCGGCCGCTATCACATCTAGATTCTAGACGTTCTTGGGAGGCCATCTTCGTGGTACGACACGTGTGCTTCTGAGTAGTATACGTTGGGCCAGTTCGTTCCAGCCAGGCGGCTACCTTAACTGCTGAGAGTTTTACGTGAGACATTGTTTCTCGAATCACCATGAAAAGCATATAAGGGTGAATATGTTGCAGGACTATTGACTGCTAGCTACTCACTAAGATTTGAAATTTCCACGCAAGCGCAAGTCGTCGTGGCAGGTAGGAATCATTTAAGCTCCCTATTTATACAAGTCATCGTCCTTCTTTTGTTCTTCAGTTCTTCTGCAGCCTTCTATTCTGCGTCCTTCTTCGAAAACGAATCTTTACCGTCCAGGTGACAGCAACTTCGACTCGTTTCAGACACTCATTATCAAATTTTGATCATCATTAATTACTCATACGGACACCGCTCTACAGCATATCTCATTAGTTTTGGACTAGTTCGACCTCTACTCTAGACGACTCACACGCACCTATTCCTCAAGATGCGTTTCTCCAATACTCTCTTCGCGCTGGCCTTATCCTTTCCGTTGTCCTACGCTGCCAATCAGGTCACCTTCATTCCACAAGATGATCAAGCTCGCATTATCTATTTTACACCCAACCCTGGCTCTGAAAATATCCCAGACCTCTATGCAGCAGCCGGCCAGACTGTCAGCGTCACACTTCCCCATGGATGGCAGGGCAACTTCAAAGCGCCTCATGCCGGTGCTGACAGAGACGCAAAATGGATCTTGGGAGAAGTCGCATTTCAGGGGGGCTCCGACTACCAACAAAACTCGTATGATGTGAGCGCAATTGTAAACCAGACAGATGGCTCAGGCATTCACTGGCTATACCCTACGAGTGGAAATGGAATTAAGAGTGGATGTGATAAATTCCCTTGCGGCACTGCCTATGTTGGCTCGGACGATGTACAGACACAAACGACTTATGAAACGACATTGACTTGTCTATTGGGCTAAATGCGGGGAAGATTTCGTGGCGGGCAACTCTGGCGAGAAGGATGTTAAGAGATCGTGAGGAGGTAGTGACGTGGATTTGGGATTTTCAGGAAAGGTCAAGGGTCTAGGGGTCTAGAGGGCTAAAGGAGCGGCCTTGGGGAAGCCTCTAGGAGGTACTATTTCTACGTCACGGCATTAAGGATTTGGGTGAGCCCGCAAGCATCATCCGGATACCATTTTTACGTTGATTGGGAGCGGTTGAGGCCGGACCGACAGTTCTCCTTACTTCGTATTTCTACTAGTCTTATTGTAATTTACTGTAATGTCAAACTATTATCTAAACGAACCAACCAACCACAGAACCTGAGCATAAGACATAAGATCTACATCTCATAAGTTATTCTTGATCGTGATTCCGACTTTATGATCTGAGCACTGGTATAGTCAGCAGATACCGGCACTGTACGAAATACTAGTTATGACGAATGAAACTGACATCAGTATCCACTAAACAGCTGTCTTCCTTGCCCGTCGTTGGTAGACTTCGCTCTAAAAGCCTTGGAAGTTATGCACGGCGCACCACGCGGTATCGGAAAAACTGTACCATCTGCTGAAGCTGGCTGAGACTGTGAGAGCTGGAGGGTATGTGAAGAATTATGAAAGTTCTAGAATTAGACTAGAATTTCACTTCCAGTAATTATGACAAAACCGAAAATTTACTTCCTCCTCGGCTGTCATTCTATTCTCTATTTCGACTGCTAACTACTCTTGCAAAGTAATGGCCTTGGAGTAGATCCACGACGCCGTTACTCTCTTGTGAATCTTTCTCTCCAATTGTGCCTTTCCTCTAAAGGTAAGCTGCAGCTTTCAGGTACCGCACGCACAATGCGACGATGCGATAAGCTTAGCTGACCAACGACGCAAACTCCAGGCACACGACCTCCCAAAAGGCCCCTCGTTAAACCAGAGCCTCAGTCACCAACAAACGCCAGTTGATATTTCCTGTCAAATACAAGCTGCATCTAAGTGAAGGGATCGGTCACTCGCGCAGCAATCACGATGAAAAGAGCGCGATTCCCCGGCGGAATGGAGCGACGAAAGTCCTCCATTCCTCACTACCACACCTTCCCCACCCCACCACCGAAATCTCGCGGCAGACCTCCCATCTCGCCAACATCGTCCTCCGCGCGAGATGGCTCTACGAATCCTCAATCGAACGGCGGCGAAAACGATCCCGATCATCGCAATTCCCCTCTGCCGGTCAAACAGCTCGCCATCCTGGCAGTCATCGCACTGGCAGAGCAAACCGCGCTCAACTCGATATCTCCCTACCTCCCCGAAATGACGTCAAAGTTCCCCGAAGTCGATCCTAGCCAAATCGGTCTCTATGTTGGAACGATAGCGTCCAGTTTTGCGCTCGCACAATTCGCGACGAATTTCTTCTGGGGATGGCTCTCGGATCGAATAGGAAGGAAACCGGTTGTGATGCTCGGAACTCTGCTCACTGCGGCGTGTTTCGTGGCGTTTGGGTTCTGCAGAACTTTGTGGCAGGCGGTGCTTGTGCAGGCTTTGATGGGTCTGGTAAATGGAAATCAGGGTGTCATAAGTACATGCTTGGGGGAAATAACTGATCGCACTAATCAGAGTCAGGCTTTTGTTTGGCTGCCGGTGATATATGGGATTGGGGGAATTACAGGACCGGCTGTAGGCGGATTGTTGGTTTTGGAGGATAATCCGTTCAAGAAGGGAACGCCGAATCCATATCCGTATCTATTGCCGAACCTGTTCTCGGCTTTGGTATTGATTATTGATTTGGTTCTGACGGGTTTCTTCTTGGAGGAGAGTCTGGAGGAAGCGAAAGATCTGCCGCCATTGAAACATCGTATTGGGAATCTGTTTGCATATCTATGGCAATTTATTGGAGGAGCTCGAAAACCTACATACACGCGACCGCATTCACGAGGTACAGGTCTCGACGATTCAGATGCCGACGACGACGCATCCGAAAACTCCTCCCTCCTCTCCATGAGCGAATTCTTCCATTCGAGCAACCAAGCACAACTCACATATAAAGAAATTCTAAACCGCGACACCATCCTCCTTCTCTCCACCTACCTCATCTTCCAACTCTCCAACATCTCCTTCAACTCCCTCTACCCCATCTTCGCCTCCGCGCCCTCCCCGTCAGGCCGCGAACTCTCCCCCTCCGAAATCGGCCTCTCCCTCTCCTTCGCCGGCATCGTAACCATCGTCTTCCAAGTCTGCATCTTCGGGCGTCTGCGCGATCGCATGGGCAACAAAGCCACCTACCGCGCGGGGCTCTTCCTGTTCTTCATCTCCATGATGGCCATGCCGTGGGTCGGCTATAAAGACTCGTCTCCCCCGCTGGGCATCGGCTCCGGCAAGCTCTGGATCTGGATCGAAATCGGCGGCGTCCTGCTCATCAAGACAGTGGCGGCCGTCGGCGGCCTCACCAGCGCGCTGTTGCTGATTACTAACTCGGCGCCCAATCATGGCGTGCTGGGGACGCTGAATGGGCTGGCGCAGACGCTGAGTGCGGCGGGGAGAGCGGTGGGACCGTTTGTGAGTGGGGGGTTGTTTTCGTTGGGGACGAGGGTCGGGAGTGGGAATGGGGAGTTGCTTGCTTGGGGGGTGTTTGGGGGTGTAGCGTTTGTGGGGTTTCTAGGTAGTTGGGGAATTAGGGGGGAGCAGTTGGAGAGTGAGGAGTGGAGTGATGAGGAAGAGGGCGATGAAGAGAGTGGGAGTGGCAGCGGGAGTGCAAGTGGAAGTGGGAGTGAAGGCGAAGGGAGAAGATAGTTATGGGTATGCATAAATAGTGGAAAGGAGCGGGAAGTAGTATGTACGGCTGTTACGATATATATAGCATGGCAGATAAGGAGATACATAGATTCATAGAGACTGAAAGCCACGGCAAAGCGGCACGCATCATGCAGAGGAGTTCATAGCGAGGATAAGGATACGAGTATTTTTCATTCATGGGTTTCTGGATTAGGGCAAGGAGTTCTTGGGTAGGCATGAAGTGTAGCGCTGTGGAATGAGATAGAATGGAGATATGTGGGCTGACTGGCTGCGTTTTGTGTATAGATAGTGATGAAATTGCTATCAGCGGATACGTCGGTCTCTTTTATCGTTCTCAAGTTGTATAATTCGGATTTATGAATACACTAAGTTTGGCAGTGAGTGGAGTGCTATCTATGATTTTATGGAATGGTTCTGTGGGAGTTGGTGGGAAAGTTTGGAGGCTGGGTATGATTGTTCATACATGAGAAGTGTAAGAGGATTTTCATGAGTTCATTGGTCTACACGATTGGACGTTCTTCTGGTATTATTGCTGCTGGATTCTTCTTTACTAGCTAGCTTCACCTATCCAGGGAAGGGAGTCTTTGCCAGAGGAGAAATCTGCAGGATGAAAAAGTTCTTCCTTTCCCTAGCTGTACAGTACCTCAGACGGAGAAGTCTTTTGATCAGCTTTTTTGCCTGCATTGTTAAGTCTGAGTGCAGGACAAACAGACATTGCTGGGTATTTCCTCTTTGCTCCTGTATTCTTAATGATATCGACCTCTGGTTTCTAGGCGGAGGGCTTTCAGCGGAGGTGAAGAGTTTGTTTCCGTCTGGATGATGCGTTCCTTATGAATATCTTGTGCGTTCTGCTCTGCAGGCTTCTTCAAGGGATAAATTCTCTCTTAGAAGTGACTGAGGAGACGACTGCTGTTTCAGCTCCAGATGAGCCGATGATCGAGGAGCTATTTCCGAAAATGCAGGAGTATCTCTGCTCGCGAAGCGGAGGAAAAACACCTTCGTAATTTAGTTGCGTGTACGTCTGGTCTTTGCTTCTTCCGCTGGTAGTTTACCGTCAGAAGAAAAGCTAGCATAATCATCTCATCTGTAGTGTCATCGCATGTGTAGTGAATCACCACCATTCGAAGGGTACATTTCAGGGTTCTGTCTTTATCCCCTTTCTCTCCATTCAGACGTGAACAATAATCTGGTTGTTCGTTTTCTTTATAATGGTGGCATTGTCATAAATCGTAGGTTTCGTATCAAAGGGAGTGTGTTATTGTTGCGGGCATGATTTTAGATCTAACGACGCATCGTTTCCGACATGGTGTGTTGAAGCTGCTGACAGGATCTCGGAAAGCAAAGTAGCTTTTACGCAGCGCGGGCAACGCCTCAGTTTTGGTATTCACACGAAAGAGTTATCCTCCAAACATGTTTTTGGGGCATATTCACGCAGCGCTAATGAGCTCTCAATCACCAAAAGAGCGTTGCAAGTGGGAATGGTATTTGTCTGAATGCTGATGTTTTCCATTTTTGGGCTCTAGAAGTTGTAACAAGAAGTTATGGGGCGACAAAGGGAATGATTAACAAAGGAATACAGTGAATCATCAACGTAGCGCTTTAGTTGTTCACCAAATCTCGTGTCAGTTGTTAAGGCAAATATATGTTGGGAGTAAGAGAAAACAACCATTTTATTTTTATACATGTATATTCAGGTTATTCGAACATGTCGGCTCAGAGTACCAGCCAGTGCCTATATTAATGTTTGCTTCTCCCCAGACTTCCTTGCCATATATCTACTCTCCCGGCCTAGCACTTCAGCCTACTACCCAAGATTAATCCCATTGTCTCCAAGCTCAGAGTAATTATACCTTTCAGAAGCCAGCTCTCGTCGTCAATCCTCAAGCAAAACCATTCTGTTCAGCATCAACATGCCTCAAGCAGCCAAGTTTAACACAGCTAGCTCTTCCAGCCCCATCGCCATGGCCGGAAAGAGCATACATGATCATCTGACTATCGACGTGAGCAAGCCCAAGCAAGTGGGGAGTTGCTACACCGATATGATCTGCTGTGTATGCAATGCCACTACCCGCCTCATCTACGGTGTCCCAGGAGTAACGTGCTGCGATGAATGTGGGCACTTTGAGTGCAATGACTGCGAGTTTGAGTAGGCGTTACTAGTGTGATTCCTCTGCGGATATTGACCACTAGGTTTCACGTTCACGAAAGGGGAAAGCCACGTTGGCTGTGAGTGCTTTACAGAATCAGGCATCTGAAAGAAGTCGTGATGTAACGGCTCGTCCTTGGATGCTTATCGGGACGAGGGAATTCCGTATGTCGAAGGAGTTTGCGTCTGCAGGTCAGAACCGGCAGAATGCAGTGTGGTGCAGTTAGGAGGGAAATTTTTGGAAATCCGGGGGCAGGAAGGATTGGTTAATGGAAAAGCTCCCTAACGACTAGTTGTAGATTGTACTTTTTGGTTCCCTGGCCGCTCGATAAACGAAATATCACCAAATCATAAACAGGTTCCTTCTCGAAAGTGATGATCATAAATTCATAATGCCTCGTGATATAGTCAATGGCCAGGACAGCGTGCTTCCACGACTCTGTGTGCTCCCTCAGCAGGAATATATGAGCATTTTTTGAACGACGAGTAGAGTAGCTCGGACACGTAGCCATGGGGATTTTCGGTCCTTGACCCATTGACTATGCACCAGTGAAATAGCTTCCATGACCGCGTGATGCACAGAATCCAACGATGCAATCTATCCAAGGTCTGAATCGTCTGTATCCTCCAAGTTGTTTGCCACCCTTAGCAGCACTACTTATTGGAGTGGAATCAGTACTGCCGTGAAGTTTGACCACTCATGTTCAAGCATTTGGCACGAGCGAGGGAGATGAGGCAAGCGGCAGGCATGTAATTCTTAGATGACACCACTCCCTTGAGGGTTCGGCTCGTGATTGATCGTTAACCCGCGATGGGATTCCTTCTATGCAGTTTAAAGAATCCATGTTTGATAATTAACGTTAATTTCGAGTAATCTGGAAGGAGGGTAGTTCAATCCAGACGAACATGAGTTGAAGTGACCCAATGAACATGGTTAACATATGTTGAGTTCCTGCGATACGATACCACCCAACAGTCCAACGTCAAGTAGGTTTGTTGAATTCCATCTATGACTCTTGATCCGTGTCAGCATACAGGATGCAAGGTCAAATTCAGAGATAGGTAACGCGACCCGGAAACCAACCTCGACTGATGGAATCGAGTGGAAGCGATCTACCAGAGGGTGCAGCATTTCATTAACCACCTCTAACTTCATGAATTCCAAATCGATTCAAACATTGATATTGACGGCTGTCGCTGCATCGATAGCTTAGTATCGGTAGGTGGAAGTCCGGATTGTTTTAGGACAGTCGGATTGTGGAGAAGTGTAGTGGTTAAGGAATTGAATCACCACGCGCCCAGTGATCGGAACAGGTTCCACCATCGTAGTTTGAAGATCCAGTAGTATAACATCACACTGGGCTTATCTTCTGGTCAGACAACATTCATATGGGTTGGTCGCGAATGAAGCCGAAACTCCCCGGTAACATTGATTACCTGCAGCAGGCCCATGTCAATCCACCCTTGGAGGACCGAGTTGTTGATACGAGATTAATGGGCCTGGGCTTTTGGTTATGCACGCAAAAGCGGCATGAGCAGATAGTGCTCCATATGTAGAATTGATGATGCAATTGTAGGTTGGCTTGGGTTGTATTACCGTTTGCTGTGGTTTTGTGGTAGACGCATGTACATGTACAATGTACATACATGTCCGTGATTCCTGATAGAGAGTATGCAACAGGTCCTAGATATCATGATAAGGACCTTTCTATTTATTGTAGGTGTACATTTGAATCATCGGTCCCGAACAATTCGATAGTGTGTGTTATGGGTATCTATTTCCTCATGCTTTAACAGACTGTGGCGGGAGAATTTTCCTGTACAACCACTGTGCAAACTTAACGCTAGGTTCATCGATCAACTTGGTGACAATCTCTGCCAACCAAAGATTCGCCGGAAAAATAATAAGATGTGGCAACAGGAAATTCAGCTCTAGACCGAATGGTCCTGCATCCGATATGGGAAAAAGATTCGTCCATGGTACAAGTTCTGGCATGTCGCTTTTCGGTCGCCCAACTGCTGCATATAACCTATCTGCCAGCGTATTCATGATTGGGCCATGGACTAGATAGAAGGCGAAAGATATGCGGCCTAGATATTGGCAGAACCGTGTTTCGAAGAAGCTCTTCAGAGACGGAATGCGAGGGACGGAGGCAACCAATGCACCCGAAGCCCAGAAAAGGTAGAAGAATTTGTAGTCAAAAACTGCCTGCGGCTTCAACATCGATAGATAGTACCAACCAGGAGATTGCTTGAGCTCGTTAAGGTCGTCGCTGTGAGAAGGAATTCCTCCGAGGAATAAGGCGACAATGAAAAGATTGAAGAATATCAACTCTTTGAATGACTCGAAAAACCAAAACCATCGTGGTAGATCGTTGTTTTCGGCCAGTAGTTCCAAATCGCAGAGAAGCATTCCTCCCATGAATATGGCACAATGCGATCCGTCGGCAATATACATGAAGTAATATATCAATCCAACTTCACACCACAGGCGAGCATTTCGCGTGGCTCTCGAAAAGGCTAGGAGTGACGTGTAAATGGCGATGGAGCCTCTAAATTCGACAGGAATCGACCAAGTGTGGACGTTGTATGAGAACCAAGGCTCACCGCCGACCCTGAATACATAACTGAAGTTCTTCAACTCGGTGTACCAGTTCCAGACCTCCTCACGCCACGTCGCTTTCTGGTCGGATTCAACCCAGATACCAAAGACGTGCCATGAAGTCATGTATAAAAATGTCGTAGCAATGACTGGAATATAGAGACGCAGCCATCGTCTAAAGAGAGCAGATGACAAGTTATCTCCAAGCTTGACGTACTCGCCCGCTTGTATCAGCATCAATGGCTTTCTGGACAATACAAAGCCTGAGATGACGAAAAACGTTGTCACTGCGAAGTGTCCTCCAACCAGGAAGTTTCGCACCAGCGGCAGACAAGCCAGATAGTACTTTCCATCGAAGCCGAATGCATTCTCAAAGATCTTGTTGCCTCCTTGAGCTGTGTGAGCCCATAACTCGTGGTGCATAACATAGACAAGCAAAGCTGCCCATCCCCTCAAGCCATCGAGCCAAGCGGTGCTGCTTGCTTGCTTTGGTGGGCCATTCGTCCTGTTAAAGATCGAAGGTCTCACGATATCTGCGCAAAATTTCTTCGCTTTCCAATACTTCTGAGACGGTTTAGTGAAATCAGTTTGGATTTCATCCATATACGTCTGATCCAGTAGGCCTCCATATTCAGCAGGCATTTTCGATATTCAGTACACTCGGATATGGGTGAAGTGAATGTTGCCTTCGGGGGATCCGACGGTTGAAAGCTCACGAGGTTTGAGCTAGTAGATGTAAATGAAGAAATTTCTTGACCTTATGCCATGTAGATGAGCTTGTCGCTGCCCTTGCGCTCGGAAGCTTGATCACAAGCAAGAATTCGTCTGTGCCAGCCATCCCCGAGGTTCGGGTGCCGATCTTATGCGGGGTACCGAAACTGGGTATAGTTTTTTCAATATCACATTTGCGCTGATCAATTTATTTCGTGTCCTCGTTCGGATGACAAGGTGAATTGAGGATTAGTCCCAACAAATACTAACAGGCTTGGAAAATGATTGGCATACAACACCCCAACACTAGCGGGGGTTTGTTCCCGTGCTACTAAACCTCACATAACATACCGAGGCCACTAGATTGCGCCGTTACATCGAAGTCCGGCCAAGTTACCCCACGGGGATGTATCCACTGCACCCCTGATGTTAGTATCTGATGCCATTGGAGAATGGCAAACGACTATGTTATAGTGGCGGCATTTGTTGCCATTAAAGCAACCGTTTGCATAATCTTCATAAACTCTGTCAGGGACAAAAACCAGCCCCTGGTTAATGGCTCCGGCCATGGAAAACCTCATTTGGGAATGAGAAAGCGATTGAGGCCCGCAATCCTGATGAGATTTTTATTGATCTGTACTGCCTGACGTCAACCCTGCGAAGTCTCAGCTGCAGAATACCACTTTTGTTATGTCCCGCAGGCATTCGCCGATCTATCAAAAGTCGAGATAAAACCTCGGATAACATAACTTTTTGCATCTGATTGATTCTGCTCCTCGTCGCAGAACGTTAACATGCATTTGTTCCTCCCAGAGAGTCTGAATCTGTATGCAACCACGATGGATAAGTTACGCAAAACGCAGAGGCTACAGCCTACGACATCCCAGTTTGGTGGTCGTCTGCCGAGACAAATCCAGAGAGCTTTGCCAATTTATGCTATCCTCATAATTCTCATCCTCATCATATCGAACGCGGATACTTTGAAATCAACCTCGATAACTCGTCATAGCGCACCAAAGCGCGATTTATCGCAGAAGACTTTCAAGGCGAGCACGGACTTTCCGAGGAAGATATGGCAGACGTGGAAGATCGATCCCTTAGGGTTCGCAGAAAGAGATCTTCTAAGTGCTAGGACCTGGACACAACTCAATCCGGGACACCGATACGAGGTGCTGACCGACAACAACGATATGTATTATGTCGAAACACATTTTGGTCCAGACGGTATCAATCGTCCAGACATCGTTGAGATGTATCGGTCGCTGAAAGTTCAGATCATCAAGGCAGACTTGTTGCGCTACTTGATCATGTACGTTGAGGGAGGTGTATACACAGACATTGATGTTGAGGGATTGAAGCCCGTCGACAGATGGATTCCCGACCGATATGATAAGGCAGAAGTAGAAATGGTCATCAGCGTCGAGATTGACCAGCCTGATTGGGTTGACCATCCCATTCTTGGCAAGAAATCGGAGTCTTTCTGCCAATGGACCTTTATGTGCAAACCTCGCCTTCCAGTCATGCTGACACTTGTCGACAACATCTTAGCATGGCTGAACGATGTCGCAAAGAAACAGAAAGTTCCAATCCCTGAGATCAAGCTCGACTTCGATGAAGTATTGTGTGGAACAGGACCTTCAGCCTTCACTGGCGCGATCATGGAACAGATGAGCAAGAACGTAGGCCATACCGTTGAATGGGACACATTCCATGCTATGTCAGAGTCAAAACTCGTTGGTGGATTTTTGGTTCTTACCGTGGAGGCCTTCGCTGCTGGACAAGGACATTCCGATTCTGGAAACCACGACGCAAGAGGAGCTCTGGTTAAGCATCATTACCACGCCTCCGAATGGCCATTGCTGCATCCTCGTTACAGTCATCCAATATACGGTGAAGTTGAGAAGTGCAACTGGGAACCAAAATGTATCCAAGCTTGGGACGCAAATAAAGCTGCCTTCGATGCTCTTACACCGGAAGAGCAGGCCCAGAAGATTGCGGTCAAGGAAGCACTAGATGCTCACGATGCACTCCATTCCCAAATGGGCGCTTCAAAGCTAGACCTGGATAAATTGCCAACTGTCAACCCACCCCAGGCACCCTTGGGCGAGAAAGTGGATTTATCAGGCCTAAGTCTACCTCCGAAGTCAGATCCCGCGCCAGTCATGAAGGACCTTAGCTTACCTCCCAAACAGATAGAACCGAAACTGGATTTGACAGGCCTTAACTTACCTCCGCAGCCACAAAGAAAAGAACAGTTGGATCCCAACCTAGACCTCAGCGGTTTCGCATCGAACTCGAAGCCTTTGGACCTGAATCCAGGCTTGAAGGGTCTAAGCTTGCCCCAGCAACCATTAGATCCAAATCTAGACCTGAGTGGATTGAAGCTGGACCCTAAACTTGCCGAGCAGAAACCCTTTGGAAAGTGATCGGCCATTCTGATGGTTTGGTTCATGTCAAACCTTTGGGGAAATCAACGCGAGACAATATGCATGAAGGACGTTCTGCTTCGTTTCGATAGACTCGATTACTAGAATTTCAGGCGTGAGAAGGGTCGGTTCTGCGAGGTCATAGATCATGGGGCTAGAGTTGTGATGCTACCAATTCCAAATTGGTGCTGTCGACAAGCTATTCTTCGGGCGCGGCCGGTATGTGATTTGAGTTGGTTTCGGTGGAGTTCAGGATTATTTTGAGACTTGCTCAGGTCATGATGTCGTTATGTCAGTTATGAAGTCTTTATGAAATTATATATAGCTTACACGTTTACATACCTAATGGATAAAAGAAATGTCTCATCTTTTTTTTTTTCATACTTGGAAAAATCATCTCATGAGCTCGAAGCCAATGCTGTTTCTCGTACCCAGCGCCAATCGCAAGCTAGAACCATCATCCTGTGGGGCTATACAACGCAACTCGATTGAAGCTTTGGCCATATTGAGGGCACGGAGGGCCACAATGAGCCAAACTTCATTCAACCATAGATAAGAGTAGACCAATATAAGATCGGATTGGACTGTACTCGGTCTCATATCCACTTTCATTGGGCTGAAGATTACGCGACCCCAGAGCCCTCGAAAAGCTTGTCTGGGACGAACACATCACAAGCATTTCTGTAACTTATCAAATCCAGTAGGAGAATCACTTCATCTCACCCGAGCTCTCATAGATCTATAAACGGCTCTCAAGACATTAGACACGGCAGCCAAGACCTAAAGTTATTCTTGGGATCTTTGCCCGGGTAAAAGTACCACTTGGATGCTTTCTCTGCAGTATAAATATCATCGTGAGATCGAAAATCCTGTTCCAGAGTTATTTCGATGAATAATTCCCGATGACCTTCCTAGAACAGAAAGTTGGTGTAGTCAGCCACAAATATGAAAGGGGCTGAAGACCTCTGAGGTGTACTTTCTATACATCCACCAGGTGACAGATACATCGATACATCGATACATGTAAGAACCGTATGCAATGCAACCCTCTCTTCATGTGAGAACTAGAGGATAAAATGTGTGTATATTTTTAAAACTCGGAATGATGCAGAATGCAGAATGCGGTGTCATGGGAAGAATTGCGAATAATTCTTCCTATAGGGCTGTTGGATTTTGAGGCTCCATGGTGGGGAAGCCGTGGAGGCTGTGTAGATTCCCTTCTGGTTGATCATTGGTGGGTAACCTTACTGTGCAGTATCGCTTCGGCTTCCTCGTTGCAAGCTTCAGTGCGGAATACCTATATGGGAGATGTCAGTTCACCGCGACGCTACAACTACACGTGGCAACAGTACTTAGTCAGTTTACTGTCGCTTCCCGTGACTAGTATGAAGCTGAATTCACCTACTTGAAGGTTCAAGAGTTTCGAAGTGGAGATAGTCTTTCGAAGGATGTATCTCAGTTGGGCGCGAACCTGGAATGTGTCAGAACGCGCCCGCTGATCATTGTCGCTGTCAGTACTTCGTAATTTGGCAATGGAGATGTCAAGAGACAGCGTTTCGAACGCTCAAACGTACACATGCCAGACATTGCCAAAAAACCGTACGATGCCCCTATGCTAGATGGCCGTAATCTTGACCTTTATCGTACAACATTATCCAAATGTTTGATGTTTTATCTAATGCAACACTGAGCAGTGGCGCAGCTGCAGCGGTTGGAAGTGCGATGATGATGTTTCTCAGGGTGTGCACAGATAGTTCTTCCCGACCAACCGAACCCGATGATCGCTCGCTTGAAGCCTGCCACACAAAATACAACAATAGATTCTTACATGTAACCGGTTACTTGCAGGAATAGGACACCATCATTCCTGCTTCGAAATAGCTAAACGAAGAAACCTGCGCTTCATGATGAGGAGTCGTTCCATTGTGGGGCTTTTGGCGCGCCATTCGAAATCAACGCCCACAGAGTGGATAAAGCGGAGGGGAATACATAAATACTTCGCGACTATCTCGAAATGTAGTTAAGTATCCACATCGCGATAGTCCGAAGCTGTGGGCTGGATCTTCATCTCGCAGTGGTCCGATCTTACTTTGTTGGTTTTTCATACGATAGCGTCGTTTCCGTTCATATCCCGATCCCGCTCGCATTCCCAACAGTCATGTCCACGTACGCTGCACTAGTTGGTGCCAGCTCCGAGCTGAATCTTCCGTATGCTAGCACCGAATATTCTTCTCAATATGGAAGAACCCCGTCGCCAGAGCGTCCTCTAAATAGTGGAGGGGAGGACGAGAGCCAAAGTGAAGAATCAGCCAAGTCGAGTGTCGAGATGGAGAAGTCAGAAATGCATTCAATGGACGCCGAGCAGAAGAAGGGGTGGAGGTTCTTTGGGACGTTTGCTTGTTTGGCGATCTTGAACTTCGTTTGTGCTATTGATGCAACTATCCTGAGCGTGGCTTTACCTGTAAGGACTTCTGAATATTTCTTATTCTCATTCTTCTTCCCTGTTGTGACGACGGAAACTGATTCAAGGTGCAAAAGACAATTGCAACAGATATACATGCTACAGCCATTCAGGCTTTCTGGTGTGGAACTTCGTTCCTACTATGCTCTACTGTTTTTCAACCAAGTTGGGCTGCCTTCTCTCACATATTTGGTCGCAAATCGGTGCTCTTGACTGCACTTTTGCTCTTCTCCGTCGGTACTATCATCGCGTCTGTTGCCAAGGATGTCGCTCTTCTGCTAGTCGGCAGATGCATACAAGGTATCGGTGGTGGTGGACTTGTTGGCTTGACCTATGTCCTTCTAGCTGACATGGTAACTCTCCGTGAGCGTGGAAAGTGGATGTCAATCATATCTCTTCAGTGGGCGATCGGATCAGTTATCGGTCCAGTCATTGGTGGGGCTTTCGCCGAGAAGGCTTCCTGGCGATGGATTTTCTGGTTGAACATTCCTTTCTGCGTTGTCAGTGCTGTGGGCATTCCGATATGCTTGAGGTTAAACACGAAAGAAGGTTCGGTGTGGAAAAAACTGAAAGCATTCGATTGGCTTGGATCATTCTTGTTCATCGCGTCGACTACAAGTTTGCTGATTCCTATCACATGGGTAAGTTATCCTGTGCATAAAGCAGACGTATATTTCTAACGAATGATAGGGTGGTGTGATGTACACTTGGCAATCCGTCCGCACTCTTGTTCCTCTTCTCGTCGGCGTTGGCGGACTTGTCATGTTCTTGGTCTATAACATCTGCATTTCCAAAGATCCACTTATTCGGCGCTCACTCTTCAACTCCCCGACCGCCATCGTCGCATACTTTGGTACATTCGTTCATGGAATTGCGGTCTGGTCGCTTCTCTTCTACATGCCCCTCTACTTTGAGGTAGCGAAGAATTTCACCTCAATCCAATCTGGTATCGGTCTCTTCCCATTAACATTCACAACTGCACCAGCCGCTGTTATCGTTGGTCTTGTGATTGCTAAGTCCGGTCGATATCGACCCTCAATCTGGTTTGGATGGGCCCTCTCGACTCTCGGGTTAGGACTTCTCATTCTCCTCAAAGAATCAACCAGCACTGTCTCATGGATCTTCATAACCCTCGTCCCTGGAGTTGGCTTCGGGTGTTTGTTCTCAGCTCAAGGTTTTGCAGCTCAAGCTTCAGCTTCGAGTGCTGATCTTCCATTCGCCGGCGCCATGTATTCATTCTTCCGCGCCTTTGGCCAGACGGTCGGCGTCGCCATTTCTGGCGTCATCTTCCAGAATACTTTCAAGAAGAAGATTCTCAGCACAGCTTACGCTGGTCATGCTCTTGAATGGAGTAAAGACGCATCGGCATTTGTCCAGATTGTCAAAGCTTGGACAGATGCTGGTGCTGAAGGTGAAATGAAGGTGGTTGTCATCCGTGCGTATGTTGAGAGTTTAAGAATGGTCTGGATTGTCATGTGCGCCGTTGTTGGCGTCGCTTTCTTGATGAGTGTCATATTCACCAAGGAAATTGCGATGTCAAGAGAGATTAAGTCCGATCAAGCGTTTGATCATGGATATAATAAAAAGCCGGCACAGTCCGGAGCCACCTTGGTCAGTGGACCGGATGAAGTTTAATGAAGTTTAATGAAGCTTAACGAAGTTTAACGAAGTCTATGCAGCGTTAGGATCAATTTTTGGGAAAATTTTCTTTGTATTTATTTGGGTTTGGATTGCATATAACGGCTCGAAAATTAGGGCGGAGAAAGATGAAGGGTTTGAAAATAGGGCGGCGTCGGCATAGGTTTGGAAATACCCTCATTAGTACATTTTTGGAACGATTATCTGGCATGTACGTACACTACGATTGAACGAAGTAAACATCACGATGAAGTTATTTATTCCGAATCCTGGTGTTCAAGTGTACTTTATACAAGTATATATATATCAATAACGGGAAATATTGTAGTTTTTTACCACATAGTTCTCAGGCGTGTCCCCTTAACACGAATCCTGACCCACAAGAAACAAGAGAACGCCACGATATAGCTAACACCAGCGAACAAAATGACCCCCCAAAAGCCCTTTCTTCCAGCTTCGCCTGTAGCTGTCAAGATGTTTCCAGCGACCGGGATACTTGTCAAACAGCCGAAAGCACAGAATGTGAATGCGCTAGCGTAATAACGTCCGTATTCCTGCGTACTACAGAGCTGGCCAAGACAGACGGGTACCAGTGTGACATTTGCACCGCTCACAAATCCGAACACGACATCAAAGACAATGAGCAAGGCCAAACTCGGTGGCTTGCCCGAGAGTGCATCTGGCAGCCACAGACCCAACACGGAGGCCATCGCAAAGAATGAGCTTATTATCATGGTGTTGTAGCGACCAATCTTATCTGCTATATATCCAGGAAGATACCGGCCAATACATGAAGCTCCGTTCAGTATTGCCAGAAGTTGGTAGGCGAAAGCAGCATCGCCGCTGACAGCGTTGTTTCCGGTGAGACCTTGACGTGCCAAGTAGTAGCTTGGTAAGTATGTTACAGGAACGAAGTAAGCCCATTCAATGAGGAAAACGCCCGCTGTTGTTACAGCCATCGCACCAGTCCCGTCTCGAAAAATGCGGGTAGAAGGAAGCATGTTGCGCCAGGAGGCATCTGCCCCTTTCTTAGGTGGTAGCCGACTTCTGCATAAAAACAGGCTGAGAGCCCATAGCACTAGAAAAACAAAGCCAACAGTGCGCATAGTCCAGGCCCAGCCGACTTTCGGAATCAGACTCTGCACCATCAGCGGGAAAAGAATACCACCCAAGCTGCTTCCGGTGAGGGCGAGCCCACTTGCAGTGCCACGTCTTTTGTCAAACCAGTGAGAAATGGCCCCCATGGCTGGCGTGAATAGAAAGGAGTTGCCTATGCCACTGAGTATGGAGAATGCAAGCAGGAACTGGTAGTATGCTTGGATGTTGTTAGTGACATCAACATGATTCATGAAAGGACGAATACTCACTAGTGCATTGACCTAACGTGAATGTTCCCACAAGCAGACATATCCCTCCGATGAAGATCAGCTCTTTGGGTCCTCTAGCATCAAAAATGGGTCCTATCTGGACACTGAAAATGTAGGACACAAAGATGTAGAGACCAAATATCCAGCCAACTGCGTTAGGACTGCTCGAGGTGAGAATAGTGTTCGAGATATAAGCCTGGAGGACTCCTGTCGAGTTGACAATGCCGAAACCAGCCGTCATAGCGCACCACGAACCTAGGACCACGGTCCAAGCTTCAACCCTTCCTTCAGGATAGGTGATGTCTACCTCGCTGTCGTCTACTGAAGATGGTGAGGAGCTCTCCTTGCCCTGGATTATTTGCTTCACCGAAGCTTGGCCGGGCTGGTGATATAAATCTACTAGCTGGCTTGCTGTTGTTGTAGAATGCCCAACATGGCTCTTTGTTTCCTGATCCATCGCAGAGACTGACAAGAAAGATACAGATAGATAAATCACGACCTTCTACTAACGTCTCATTCCCTTCCCGGAAAACACATTCGCAACATAACTGGTTAAAGGATGTATGGTATTAATAATTGACCGATAATATACTTAAAAGGAAAAGAAAGAACATAACCTAATTATCTCCATAGAGCTACTAATAAACCGTTAGTACCTGAGAGGTCCCCTCATGCTAAAGTTGCAATCGCTTGAACAACATAGTTGCAGCGGCAAGGCATATTGTACAACACATACGCAGGGGCAAGCGCATATTGCAGAGTAGACACAATATGGATACATAGCTCTTCCCAAAAAAGCTAGGAACCAGGAGTCGGATGCTGAGAGTGGTAGGAGCTTGGATTTCGTTTGTATCGGCGTTCTGGGGAGATAAGAAAATTCGCCCCAAAAGAATAGAGTGACCTACTAGCACCAACGAACATAGATATGGAAGAGTGATCCCGACTTATCTATGCAGCCGCCGAGGATTATAAGGATGCACGCCATGGAATAACGTTTTTTCATAGTGGGATCATAAAGAGTACAGCAGAAATTTAAATTTAGTTGCGGCCTCAGTAATGACAATCTACTCAAAACAATTTGAAACTTGCCCCGTTGACTACGATTTGACACAGGAAGTTATCATGAGGGGATTGAAAATATTGAAATAGTTTTTAAGATCCGAGATACCAGATCAGGTTCAATGGTGGGTTCATCAGCGCCTAAGTTGGCAAGTATCTGCCGAGAGGCACGTCTTTTAAAGGCAGATCCCCCACCTTTACGGTACTCGTGCTGGCTACGAACCTAGCTACTTGACATAAGTGGAGAAAATTGCAAAGCTCCATCCATCTACTCAGAATGGGGAAGCGAATTCATGTCTTACCCAAAGCTAGCTCCAAATTACCCCTCCTATCTATCTATGTTATCACATGATCTCGGATTATGGTAATGCATCATGAAATGTTTATTCTTTGGGATTCAAATCAAACTACCTTAGTTGTTGCTTACTGCCATGGTAAGTAAATATTTGAGAAGATGAGCGGATGGACAGTTGGGTATGTACAACTCTCTACACCTTCTAATTACAGTCTTCTTTACCCCCGGAAACTTCACCTGTCAAACTTCCGTTCCAACTTCCTTACCTCGTGTATCTTTGCTTTCAAGCACCCAACCAGCCTGCATGTGTTCTCAACCCTCACGCCGTCTTCCTAGGACCCTATTCTGCCTTCAATTCGTGGTGGCCTCTTCCATCTCCTTCGCGCCATCCCACATCCTTCCACGACTCTTCATATGCCGTCGCAGAAAACTCTCCAGTTCGACCCGCTCATAGGGGTTTAGTGGCCCAGATGCTTAGTAGAGGACTTCTACAAGGCTTCTTTTAACGACTACAACCACTCTGCTGTAAACAATGTATCATATCTGCAGCGGCAAAGAGTGACATAGTAACTATCATTACAGACTTGTGTTTCCAGGAAGGCAACGGCCTGCCTTCTCACAATGGCCCCATGCTCACGCACATTACGCAACCGGGAGATCTTCTGCCGTCGGAGATGCAAGTTCTCCATCGCCAGCGAGGGGCGCACACATCCGCTGTCAAGGACATATATCTCCATCCAGAGACGCACCGTTTTTCGATGCTCGTTGGCGATAAGTTTAATGAATGCCCTATCATTAAAAATGATGTTGTTGGCTCGAATACTTCCGAATACCACTACCATCTTATACCACTAGACACCGATATCGTAACTGTCAATGTCGTACCGACACAGGTTTCAGTACAGTGCCAAGGTACCAACAAGTATGTCCTTACGAACAGCTGTCTGAAGTATATTCCTGATCAGTTCGCTCAGATTCATGAGGGGAGGGGATTTTTGTTATGAAGAGCACTCACACCACTGAGGATGAATCAGTCGTCTTCCAGATCTCGGAGAGAGTGTAGAAATTCGATGTATAGTTTGCCAAGTGCGCTTCTTGAGTGGATTCGACCAGCTGTTTTCCGCCCTGTGGAATTTTTTCCGCTGCCTTACGTGATCCTCGATATGGCGCTGACCCACGCTGTATGACTTAATTTGTCAGCGAATATTCCAGAGTATTGGCCTAGGAAGAGGGTCAATGTATAGCAGACTTAACTGAACATAAAATAAATGATTATAGTCTGAAATATATCGTCTTCTCAAATAATATTGCCTAAGACTCTTGTTCCTTCCCTCATTGGCCCTGAAAATGACAACTGATATCCTCGTGCTCGGGTTGGGCGAGCTAGGGACGGCCGTCCTCAAAGGTCTCGCCGAGTATGGTTTTTTTCTATACTTTCATTCCCCAGGAGACTCGAAATAACCTACTAACATACCCTCACAGCGTTCTCCCTCCATCCACCACCTTAACCGCTCTTATCCGACCCAGCACTCTTAACTCCTCCAGCCCATCCACCACCCAAAAACTCTCCTTCCTCCAATCCCACAACATCACTTCCCTTACCGGGGACATCGAGTCTCTCTCCCCCAGCTCCCTCGCCGATCTCTTCCGTCCTTTCACCATCGTAATATCCTGTCTTGGATACACATCCTCCGGAACCAAAATCCAAGAGAAAATCACACGTGCCGTGCTTGCTGCGCGCGTGCCTCGTTTCATTCCCTGGCAATTCGGTGTTGATTATGATGTAATTGGAAAAGGGAGTGCGCAAGATCTGTTTGATGAGCAGTGTGATGTTAGGAGTTTGTTGAGAAATCGGGAGGAGAATCCGGGGACGGAATGGGTCATTGTTAGTACGGGGATTTTTATGAGTTTTCTTTTTGAGGAGTTTTGGGGTGTAGTTGATGTGAAGGAGAAGAAGTGGGTTGTGAGAGCGCTAGGAAGTTGGGAGAATAAGGTTACGGTTACGACGCCGGAAGATATTGGGCGGTTGACGGCGAGGATTGTGAGTCCCTTTGTTCGGTTCTCGTTTAGTATCCAGAGTAATGTCATTTTGGGAAGGGATAATGCTGATTTGATATTATATGCAGGTCTTTGAAAAACCAAGAGTCAAGAATGAGGTTGTGTTTGTGGCAGGTGATACTATCAGTAAGTTTCCTCCTACACCATCAACACAATTTCTTTACTTCTGCATCGGATGTCTGAATTGATATTCAACATTACTGACTCGTGAATTCAGGCTACGCTCAACTAGCGAATATTGTGGAAGAAATCACAGGAAGTGAGGTGAAGAGAGAGCTGTGGGATGTGCCTAGTTTGAAGCAAGGGTTGGCTGAAGATAAAGATAATAGTGTGAAGAAGTACAAAGTTGTGTTTGCGGAAGGAAGAGGATGCAGTTGGGATATGGAGAAGACTTTCAACTTCCAGAAGAGCATCCCGGTGGAGGATGTAAAGACTTGGGCAAAGAGAAATCTATTGGCGAAAAGAGGATGAGATGGACCGAGTAGAATGACGGCGAAGTAAAAGCATGAGTGGCCTAACGGTATCTCTAAGAATTGGACATAATTGAAATGCTATTCTATGATATCTTGTCCAGGTTCGCTAAAACCCCTTCATATACTGATGATTATCAGTGGTCTCTACAACCTCAAGCTTCATCCCAACAGCAATAGGACCATCCGTCCTTGGCACACTCAACATTCCGAAGCAAGGCTTAAACTTAATACCCTCATCGACCCGTCTGTAACTCACCAGCGTATCCCACGGCTCCCGCTTATCCTTCTCCGCTGTGTCTGGATCAACATTGGGAACCTGGCATCTCGCGCATCGAGCCTGAACATCGATGTGGAGCCCACCAGATCCCCACACTGAAGATAGCAGTCCAGTGGATTCAGGTGTATTGACGATATTCACTACTTTCCATCTGTCCTCACTCCATGCCTCTGGTGCCCTGTCTGCGTCATCTTCCTCATTCTTACCCCGCACGATGATATTCGCTCGAAATCTCTCGATGGTGATGGGATCATGGCCTTTCTTCTGTAATCTGTCATTCAGTTCCCGAAGCGAAGCTTCATTCGCGATTAAGATCGACATAACATCAGGGAAATTCGTGCTCTCCTCCCTCCCTAGTATATGCGCCGATGCATTACCCCGCATGATCCTCGGCGTCGGTCCTTTATATACCAATCTCACGTCTTTCTGAAAGAATTCGGAGAAGATGCCATTGATTTCGTCGCCATAGATGTATCCGTCCGTCTCGTAGTCCCAGATTTTAACCTGCGCCAATGTTGTATTATCTTTCAGCCATTGCTCCGTCGGCCGCGCAGGGACGCTGACTCTTTTGGCCGTATTTCTTATGCTTATGACAAGAGATTCGATGTCGGAGGGAGAATCTGCAGACGTAGTGAAGGAGGTGTCAATGAGGGTCATGGAGGGGTTTTCGCGGATCGTTACGAAGTTATTGTCTGCGCCGGATACGAACATCCATCTTCGATCGAGGTCAAGCCCATGGGTCGTCAGGAGAGTAGACTGAACAGAAATACCGCGACATGATTTGATGGGATAGATGTAGAGCCCGGTGATCTCGGTGCTGGTGGAGGGGGCCGCGAAGGGATTCAAACTTTGCAACATGGTCGTCGTATATACGTGGTAGGACAGATGATGGTGAGATTCCGCCTGCTTTCTGATATGATGAGTATGTCGTCCTGCTGTATTTAGTTGTCCGAGACTGTTCTTTATATACGCAGATGCCAATGGGGTAGTAAATTAAATCATAGAGGGGAACAACCACCTAGTGAATACAGTGGCGCCGCAGCCATAGCTTATGCGCTCGGTTTTCCATGTATATATTGCGCTTATGTTTTACCTCAGATATTCATGCATTTCCGCACAAAATGGTAGGTTGGGCCTGAATTGCTCAGGATGTGACTCACAGGCCGTTCAGATATAATTAATCTTACATAATCAAGTGGAACTTTAACACATTTCTCGCGTTGAAAAATGTCGCCAGAAGGAAGGGCGTACGATAATACGGAACCGGAGTTGAAAGCAACTACCAGTCATCTTATCGCACGCCGATGTGCTCTCTTACTACCAGCTTGACTACTGAAGATTCTGGCTCATTGACCACAAGTGCATCTATTAATCGCCGCCAAGTCACAGGGAGCTGTCCATTAGCCCGAATCTCAATTTCGCATCTGGAGTCATCTATGATGAATGACATCTTGAATTATTCTATCTTCTATAAATTAGAGCAACAAACAGCACCACTGGCAACACGCTTTCTCTCTCCTCACAGTCAAACTTCTTTAACACCTTCACCCGTCATGCTCTTCTCGCTAGACCCGACGGGTACCCCAATGTGCTCGTCGACGTCCTTTTTCCTCGTATCTTCGTTCACGACCTTGAATAGAACATCCATCTCCTCTAGACTCAATCCTTTGGTTTCTGGCAAAAACCAGGTGAAAATAAAGGCGACTGCGTTGAATGTTCCAAAGATCTGCAAGTGCACAAGTTAGTCATGTTCGCAGATATACCTAAAACCGACAAGGAATACATACAGTCCATGTTTTCCACCCTATATTCAAAACTGCAATCGGGGTTTCGCGGGAGACGACATAGTTGAAGAGCCAGACGATCATGACTGAAATGCACATGCCCCAGTCCCTAATTCGGACGGGATAGATCCTGACAATGTTAGCTAGATCATGGCAGCGAGGAGTAGGAACAGAAAGTTCCGCCTCTCTCAGAAATGGATGTCTAATTGACTTACTCTCCAATATAAATCCACGAGAGGGGACCCCAGGACATGGAATAGAAGATAACGAAGATGTAAATGATTGCCATCTGTAATTATTAGCATCTCACAGTTTGTTTTCCATTTGTTGGGTTCCATACCATTCCTTTTCCGCTCGGCGTATTATTCGTGAGAGCTCCGGTAGCTGGGGGGTGGGTTGCAAGAACAGCCGCAAGGGAGAACATTGTAATTGCCATTCCAGCACTACCGATACTGAGAAGTCTCTTTCGCTTGAAGTGTTGGATCTAGAAGAGTAGGGCAATTAGCATGATTCAACAAGCATACACAGCTGTCAGAGCAAGGCAGAAGGAAAGAAAAGACCCGGGTCAACTTACTCCACCTAGCAAGAAGATAACAGTTACGACCCATTTGATACAAGTGAAGATACCACTGGCGAACAGAGCTGCATTCTGGGCAGGGAATCCAATTTGCTTGAAGACAGTTGGTCCGTAATACAATATTCCGTTGTGTCCACACCAAATGGAGAAGAAAGAAACACCGCATCCCCAAAGGAGACGCAGAAGATTTCTTGATTGGAACAGTTCTGCGATCGTCCTTCCGGATGTTGCAGTAATTTCCTCTTCAATTTGAGCGTGCATTTCTGCAAGTTCGGTCTTTATTTCCATATCATCAGAGTCTGCGCCTCTGAGATAGCACAGCGCTTTCTCGGCTTCGTCCCATCTGTTTTGTTTGGCAAGCCAACGAGGAGATTCGATTATGAGGAATGATCCGGTGAAAATGATTGCGGCGAGGATAATTTGAATGCTCAATGGCACGCGCCATTGTTTGCTTGTTGGTTGAAGATGCAACGAACATCCGTATGTAGTCCAGTAAGCTAACAATCCGCCACTGACCAGCATCATTTCGAAGAATCCCATCAGCAATCCGCGGAGCTCCTTAGGCGCGGTTTCGGCTACGAAGACAGGCGTAAGATTACTGACCATACCCACGCCAAAGCCAGATATAACACGACCGGCATAAATCATGGACAGGTGTGGGGGTTGTGCGGCAGTTTGTAGAATTCCACCGAGCATCATGAAGCAAGCCGCGATGGTCATCATCGGTTTTCTTCCCAGATATTTTGTAAGAGCCGCTGGAGCTATGGCTCCAAAGAATGCACCAGCGTTCAATAACGCCACAATGTTAGAAGAGACATATGCTGAGTGTTTGGGGCTTATTGAGAGCCCAAACTCTTTTGAGAAACTTGTACCGTCAGTAAGTCATCTTTGTTTCGGTTCTGCATGGACCATACCTTCTGAGAGCAACGACGGAACCAGCCACACCAGTGTCGTATCCAAACAGCATAGAAGCTGTATTGGCGACGGCGGCGACAGTAACCGCGCCTTTGTGCTTACGCAGCAGAGCGAGCGTGGACGACATGGCTGAGATGATTTTGAGAAGAAGAATACAGTAAAATCGACATCGCAGAGAACATCAAATATACTACAAGAATGTTTGCATGGATAAAAGCACTCCACTCCACCACTTTTCAAGAAGAGGCATATATCCGCCCGCTGTTACACGAATGGACCAATATGCTTCTCGGATGCTTCCCGACCGATCGGGAACCCTTGAACCTGTCGGTTAAATTCTCGATGAAGAAACTCCCCCGCAGGCAGCGCCAGATAGAGGATTGATCTAGAATTCCGCATTGATATACCTGTACATGAGGAGATATTGATACAAGTGGATCTACATCTTCAGTAATCTGACGAATCCTTTCATTTCGCGGCCGGACGTTCGATATCCCTGTATCGCCAGCCGTCCCCCCAGACCACTGATAGAGTTGAGGGATATCATTCCTTTGATTTCCCAGCATGCACTAGAACGATGCCTCGACTGGATATTCTGCAATGGCTTTGGAATTATGTTGCGGGTCTCTTCCACGCTGATGCGAACGGAACGGTACGGGGATTATAAATACAGGTTTCTTCAAACCCTGCAAGAGACTCGGGGTGACGCACCCCTCAATTGATTAATTGTGTGTGATGTGTGAGTACGTGAGCATCTTGCAGAAGGCGTACATAGGCGTCCTAAAACATTGTAAGATCTTACTTAGTTACCGGCGTAATAAAGGTTAATATTTTTCTAGTATCTTCCGCAAAAAAATTAACCTTTAATAGGGTGGTAACGAAGTACGTCGTGTGGTTGTCATAGTTACATTTATCAACTGCCGTAAAGGCGTAGCTACTCGAGTACCGATTTGAAGAACGGAAGTGCTTGAAACATCCTCTACGGAAAATTTTGTTAAATACGCCGCAGCTAGCGGCTTACTTTTCTCCCCCCAATAACTCGAGATTGTGGAGCCATTTAAATTCCAGTTTTGTATTTCTCGCAAGCGTTTCTACCAACCAAATAGGCCCATGTGCAGCACGAGCAGATTGCGAAGTTTGAGAGATATGATTTATCTATCAATCTTCAACAAGATTATGCAATTTGAGTCTACGAAAAGGCCAGGCTTGGTTAACGGGGCTGTCTTCGTTTCACAGCTGTACTTCCCTCATTTTCTCGACGCAAGAAAGGGCCGGCACAAGAGAAGGAACCCTTCCTACGAAGTATTTCCTCCAGGTTTATCGGTGCCGAGAACAGCTATTATAGAGCTTCGACAGGATCCCCTTGATCCATGCCCTTTATCATTCTAGGCTCATGATAACAGAGAGGCGTCTTCGATAATCGACTGATTTTCGCGACAAACACAGACATGGGTATCAATATCCTCGATTATACGCTAACTGCACATCGATGAGAACCACTCAAACCCAGCTCGCCAAAGGTTAAATGCTGCTCCATTCCCACAATTTACGAAAGGGTTCAACGAGTAAACTTTCGTGCTTGTTGCCAAGCCAGTGCCAACTTTCCAATCACGCCAACTACCATTTTACCGAAGCCGACTGAGCCTGGTTCCTGGCCACTTACAGCACAGCGCTATTACGCTCCGGAAGCCTGGCTCTAACAATTAAAGTTTAGTAAAGCGAAAACACCAAAAACGACGGCCCGCACCCAATAATGGGGCGGGTCGGTGGAATAGCTTCCCTGTCACTTTTGCAGGGTTCACGGATGTGCCGGTGCGGACATGGGTATAAAGTAACATCGCTTCAGCCGACTTCACATGCGTTCTGCAATCCCTTCGGTGAACTTCCGTATACCAGTTACGCGAGGAACTAATTGAGTAATGGGATGTGGAGTACTCACAGGCATTGCTTTGCTCCATTGAACTTTTGCATTCATACTTCGTATTGGACGCATAGGCCGTTGAACGTGTGAAAATGCTTTCGATATGCATGCCAGCGTTTACAGGACTGGAAACCAAGCCCCGGGCTGGTGAGAAGCATGGTAGCAAACTTCTCTATATGGAGCAATGATATTACCTTGACTGCCAAATTTTCGCGGCCTGATCAAGGATAAGGTGGAGAATCGCTTCTGGCAGTCAAGGGATAGGATAATGTTTTCCAGCAAGCAAAGAGAACGTGAACTGGGATTCGTCGGGGCAGAAAGGAAATACATTGCTTTACCAAGGGTCTAATCTCGGTAGCAATGTCACATTTTGAGTTTGAGACACGTTACGTTGATAGGAGCATGAACGCCTCTTTTCCAGAATTCTGAGTTTGAACCGCTACGTTGGGATGAAGATGATCTCAAAGGAGAATTAACTTACAGATCTGTCAAACACTCGAGCAGTAGGATCAGTGGCTGCAGATTTTGGTTACATTGCAGAATTCACAGACCGTGGTTTCGGAAGGATTTCGAAGACATTATACGGGAAGTATTTGAACAATCACGATCCCCGGTCCATGACAGGGAAGAAATAAAACTTTTGACGTGACATCCTTCTCCCTTCACGGAGGCAGGCAAACTCACAAGGAGAAACCTCTCGACCTTCCTTGCTTGGCCGGATGTAGCAAAGACTCAGAACACTCTGAGTTTGAAGAAGCCAAGTATAAACACAATTGCGAACCCGGCTGTGATCGGTATGGAGATTTGGACGACTATCACTTCGAATTTCTAGCATCGTTCCCACTATGTGGGTCTATAACGCAACTCCAGAGGTTAACGCTGCCTCGAACTATCCGACGATTCTAGGCGTCTCGATCCCCATTCTTCTGTTGATGGTAGTCACTGTTCTTGCTAGACTATGGGTTCGACTTCGCACGGTGCGAGGAATTGGTGCTGATGACTGGGCGATTTTCGCAGCTGCATTGTGCAGTATCATCTACAATGGTCTCACCATTACTCGTATGTAACACCTCAGTGTGCTCTTCAACGTCACCTTCTGACTGAGGATTAGAATCGAGATGGGGGTTAGGTCTACCTTTAGCACTTCGTCCAAAAGTCAATTTGAATCCTTATTCTACCGTAAGTGACAGTATTGCCTTCTCACGAATTGCGCTAACTATTGCTCAGGTTAACTTCGCTGGACGACCTTTCTATATGATGGGTATTTTGGGCTTCAAAGTCTCTTTGTGCTTTAGCTATCTGCGAATTCTCTCAAAAGGACAACCGGCATATCGAATGCTGGTCTGGGCCACGATGATTCTGTGCGTGCTTGCGCACTTAGCTGGAACCCTTGTACTTATACTGAACTGCCATCCTGTGAGTTTTACTGGATCTGCTATTTAAATCGTCGAAATATGCTAAGTATAATTTCCTAGGTCAAACGATCATGGCGACCAAAAACTCCAGGAACCTGTCTGCCCTTTGGACCTACGAACTACGGCCTAGCATCAACAACCATAACTTTTGATGTTATTATTTTCTTCCTTCCCATACCATTTCTCTACAGCTTAAATATGAATTCCCGGAAGAAGTTTGGTATCATTGGTGTTTTTGCCCTAGGACTTTTCACCACTGTCTGTTCCATCATGAGAATGACCCAAATCCCTGTGATTGCGACGGGCAGCGGGAACTCAACTATGCTTGTCCTTTGGGGGAATATTGAAATGAATGTCGGAGTAAGTTAACCACACAAACACCTCAAAACTCCAGTCCCTTTATCTCGCTTCTCGACTAACCATCTGCAAACCCAGATCATCCTAACCTGCATGCCCGTCCTCGCGCCGCTCTTCAAAGTCTTCGGACAAAAGTTCTCCTCGTACGGCAACGGCTCCAACAGCGGACCTCAATCCCACAACATGCAAGTGTTTACGAAATCCGGAACGCACAACAACACCAACACTGGGACAAAATTCCCGCGATATCCCGAGAACATATCGGATAACGAAAGTCAAGAGACGATATTAAACGCAGATAAGAATGGGGATAAAGACGGGGATAAAGATGAGGCTGGACATGCAAGTATTGATAGTGTGGATAGTAAGAACAAGGGGATTTTGAGGACGGTGCAGGTGAATGTTGAGAGGGAACCGGCGCAGACAGGGGATTATGGGAGGATGGGGAATCAGATGAATTAAAAGAGAGAAAGTTTAGATGGAATAGATGGTGTCTAGTGCAGGAAGGCAATGATGTATCTCAATGTATGATTAGGGCAGGTCCTATACCATAATGCCAGCTTTGGGAGGACTAACTGCCCGCCCTAAGCTCGAAACCAAAAACACACACTCCTTAAGAAATATTTCATTTGTTGATAGAAAATGCTTACAGAAAATAATCTAAGTACAGACTGGTCCTATTACAGTCGAAGTCATTGAGCCTTTCTGGACACTCACGAAGTTGATTGATGCTCCATGAACTTGCACCTTCGCAGGCTGTTAAGCAAGCGTAATGTCATGGGACTCATGGCCCAAACGACATACAAGCAACCTCCCACCAGGCGTGAAGCAATAAACCCCTATTCCACTATTCTCGGAATCCGCTTCCGAGCTTTCTCGCTTTCCCTTCCATTCTCTAGAAGGATTGCCTTCCTAGCAAGTGGAGATTACTCCGTAGTGGGTTCATAACATAATCAGCCTAAACCATTTTCTCCATCGTATAAGCTGAGTAATTGAAGCTGATTCTTTTCTGCAATGACCATGGTCCGGGCCTTGGTCTAAAGATATGGGAGAATATAGATCTGATTTGTTGTTGCGGGTTGACTTGAAACGTTCACTTCAATTAGATTGTCTCAGATTCCTGGTAAGGTTCATGTTCAGATAGATGCATATTCAATTTCGGTCAATTGTCCCAGATTGTCGAAACCTTGGACTGTGGCGTCTTCGCCCAGCTTATGTTGCACGAATTATAGGCCTCACATTACGGAAGTGGCTCTGAAGCTAGCTAGATCAATATCAAGTACTTCAATGAGATTAGGGGCCGAGAGGGTGAACATTTACCCAATTATGGACCTAGATATTACTATCTAAATTTAACGATAGAATGCTCTGCATTAAGATTATCTAGAGAGTGTAAGAATTAAATATATACAACAAAATTTCTCTTCCTGCTCCGAGCTTTTCACAAATCCACAACTTCAATCGTCCGCCACCTTCCTCCTCTACTTTCCTCTCTCCCCATCTTTTCTGCTGTCATCCCGCTCAAGCTCTCCACCCACTTCCCCATCCCTTACTAGTACTACTCGCCGCCGTCGTCAAAGTCGTCGATCCTTCTCCCCAACCTCCTCCTTCTCCACCCCATCCTTGACTCGTCGTCTTCGCACAAGACGCGGTAATGGTAACTGTTCCAGCGGACTTCGTTTGCGTCACCACTTCCGTCTGAGATACGACTTTAGTGATCGTACTAGCGGACAGGGTCACCGTCGAAGTCGACCCTTCAGCCGTTGGACAAGAACTTGGAATCGATAGCGTCGATACGGAAGTTATGACGGGGCCAGACACAGTGTAAGTGGATCCAGGAAGTGTTACGACGCTGCCAGGAGCCGAGGGACAGGAACTTTGGGCTGTGAGGGTCGATATCAATGTTATCGTCGAGCCCTGTTCAATTTGAGTTGAACCTAGGAGAGTGATAGTCGATGCTGCAAGAGATGGACATGAAATCTGGCTGGTAAGTGTAACTGTGGATCCTTGCTCAGTATAAGTTGGAACTGGAAGAGTGAGTGTAGATGCCGGAGAAGACAGGCATGAACTTTGGCCGGTAACTGTGATTGTGGATCCTTGCTCAGTGTAGGTTGACCCAGGTATTCTGTAGGTCACCGTTTCTGGCGCCTGCGACAGACAAGAAGCCTGGCTGGTAATAGTAGTCAACTGAGTGATAGTCGAGCCCTTCTCAGTATAAGTGTTACCCGGCAGAGTCAACGTTGTGGCTGGTGACGAAGGACAAGACGTCTCGCCAGTTATGGTCAGGGTAGATGCGTGTTCAGTGTAAGTTGTAGCCAGAGCCGACGGGCAAGAGCTTGAGCCTAATATGGTCGTGGTTACCGTGCTTACGGATCCTTGTTCTGTCAGGGTAACGGTTGATGGTGCTTGAGATAGACAAGAAGTCTGGTTACTAGACCACGCAGGGCTTACAGTTGTGAGTTGGGTGATAGTCGGACCGCGCTCTGTGTAAGTCGTAGTGGAAGGCAACGGACAGCTACTGGATCCGATGACGGTAGAAACCTGCGTTATGGGATTTCCGGACAGAGGGAGAGTGCTTGCCGGTCCACAAGATGCTCCCGACATAGTTACTGGTGGTAAAGTCACCGTTGAACCATGCTCAGTAATTGTGCTAGCTGCTGGGCAAGACAAAACAGGTAGAGTAATCGTTGACACTTGACCAGACTCATAAATCGTGGTAGGAACAGGCTTGGTGTCAGTTGATCCAGGAAGAGTGACCGTATTTGCCGGAGGGCGGCTTGATGGAGATAGAGTCAAAGTGCTGATTGAGCTAGACTGGTAGACGGTGTTGATAATAGAAGTCGTCTGAGTCGATCCGGGAAGAGTCAATGTGCTGGCTGGTGGACACATGGATCCCGGAAGAGTTACGGTCGTTGGTTGTGGCGACGGTGGCGGCGGACAAGAAGACCCTGGAAGACTAATCGTACTGGTAATTGCTGGCGGGCAAACTGAGTCAGGGAGAGTCATTACACTTGTAGATGCCGGTGGGCAAGAGTTCTGTCCATTGGGTGGCATAGTCTCAGTGCTAGTAATAATCTGTGTGCTAAGTGGAAGACAGACAGATCCACCGTTGTTTTGCGTAATTGTAAGTGTGGTAGACAAAGTAGGCCCTGAAACCGTTTGTGTCATAGCTGGTGGGCATACAGAGTCATCGGTCTGCTTTGTGATAGTAACCGTAGTGGAGGGAATTTGCCCAAGCAGGGTTTGAGTGCTTGGTGGAGGGCAGACCGATCCGCCAATGTTTTGGGTGACCGTTGGACCGGCAATAGTTTCAGTGCTAGCAGGTGGACAAGCAGACCCTCCGTTGTTCTGGGTCACTGTAATTGTGGTAGAAGGGCCGGGTCCTGGAACGGGTTGAGTGACCTATTTGAGTTTGATTTAGTAAACTCGATCAAGAAGAATCTGATGCGCAGAAAGACAGAGGCATCTCAGCGTTTTTACACCGCTAGTGAAGATAATACTTACTGTGAGGGTTTTCTCACTGGCATAGACAGTGGTCACGGATGTCTCAGCCGTGCAAACTGATGACATTAATGTTTTCGTGGTATTGGGTGGGGGGACGACGGTAGAAGATGACAGCGTTGTAATGACACTTGGGGTGGAAATAATTGTTGGTATGCTTTGAGTATTTGTAGTCTTGGAACTGTTCACAAATGGCTTCGTGGATGTGACCGGTCGAGTTGTCATCCAAGAAGAAACCCACGTCTTTGTCGTCATGGTGCTTGATGTAGAACAGCTAGATGTCGTGGTATACGTGCGAGTCACTATCTCCGTTGTCATGGACTGGGTAGGTTGAGGTGCGGACGAGGGCTTATTCCATCCTTGACCTGGAGCCGATGTCCAAGAAGAAGTGCTATAGGTTGGCGCCGGTTTCCACCAGCTGGCTTTGGTTTCCCCTGCAGCGGTTGTGGTGGTTTCACCCCACCCGGAGTTACCCCAATTGCCCTTACCCCCAAAGATGCCCCATTGGGAGGCGGTGGTGAGGTTTGAAAACGAGAGAAAGAAGAGAAGGATTTTGAAAACGAATGAGACCGCCATCATGTATAATGTGGCGTGAGCAGAGTGAGGTGTAGCAACAAGAAGAACAAGTGCGTTGGGATGAATATACAAACAAGTGAAGGGAGGTGGATGAGCTTCTTATTATAGACGAATCCACTGAGAGCTATCCAGAGAGGAACTGTAGCGCCACTATGAAGCAATATCGAACCCAACTAGCATCGGCGAAGATATGAACGTAATGCGAACTAGTTTACGTGGTATGAAGGTGTCTAACGATATAGGTCTGAAATAGATCAGCCGAATCGAAAGGAACCTCCAGCTTGCCGTCATGTTATTCCGGGAAAACAACTGATGGTGAAGTCGGGGTATAGTCAGGACCTGCACGGTTATCTGCACGATGATATGCTTGTAGACAAAGCTTAAGTATTTGGAAGACGATCGAGAGACCTATGAAGTTGCTATCCCGTGAAATTGACAGCAATACTGGGTACTTCTAGAGCGGACCGAGCTTAACCACATACCATAAAGGCCCAGATCTTCAAAATAGCTTGTTGAGCAAACAAAAAATAGAAAGCTCCCAGTTGCTACTTGCAAACTATCACAAGTTCCCCTCGACTAGGATTTCGCCAAGTTGGGCTAGATATGTAGATTTGAGCTTTTGGTCTGCACAGAATATGCTTACCATGCAGTAGTCTCCTCGGTACAAGAAAGATGTTGGGAATATCCAAATTCGCATAAACTTAATCGAACGATTTGTATAGATGTTCGATAGCCTGACACTTGGAGCGAGTGACGAAGTTTACGAGCCACTCATGTTTGCGTTCATGTATTCCCATATGAATTACGGACAGGCTTGTCTTTGAGCGTTCCTGAATCGTGGTAATAGTCCTTACCGGGATTTGGGATCGCTTCCGAAAGGGTCAGAATCCGCCTTGATGGGTGCTAGGTATTCCAGAAGTATAAGATCATTCATGCCCAAAGCGTCAAGTCCGCAATATATTAACTTTCGGGAGCAAGAATGAGCTCAGCGATGAGCAAGACGTTAACTGTTCTTCATTGAAGCCTGTCCCAATTGTACCCCGCGCATTAGTGTCGTCTATTTTTGGTTTAAGCTCTAGACGTCGCACAGACAGCTAGCTGGAAAGCTTATACTGACGGACGCAAACCTACGTATTTGCTTGTGAATAAGACCTTGTCAGTACTATCATGAATAGATATGATGGAGTTAGGCGTGTGTGAAAGTTCAGCAAATCAATTCGATGACGGACGACCGGATGAGAGACTCGATCTTGTGCATTACTTTTCTCGTGTCCTGGAAGCCATGAACAGATCCACATCATGGCAAACTTAGACTCCCCTGCTACGCAGAACAAAAGAAGAGAAGGTTAGAATTAGTCTCGTTGGAGTTATGGCCGACTGCACACTATCATTTTGCCGAGATAGAAGCGATGTCGGACGGCTTGAACCGGTTTCCCAGATATCACGATTGCTCTCGGATATTTGGAACCTGAATTGCGGAACTAGTTCGTTCCTGCAGGTGGTGTACCTGAGTATAGCTGCAGACTAGAACAACAGAGAAGTCAGGCAAGAAATTTTTGGAGGGATATCCATATAGCTTGACGGAAATAGCGAACTATTTTAGTAAGGGGGCCAAGGCGGAAAAAGGTACTGTGCCGTGTCACCGAAGCTTTGGTCTGCCAAAAGTTGTTCCTCCATCAATCTCAGGATGGCTCTAGCCGAAATTCCAGCTATGTTTTTCATGTGCAGTGTGCTCTTTAACCGTGCACATATCACTCTTTCATCCAGCGATGAACTTAGCTCTGGTCCTTATTCAAAGAGGTCTAGCATACTAGTAGCTGGGTCTGTGTCCGCTTGGTCAGCGTATCTCTTTGATGTTGTGCCACAATATATTCGACAATTTAGCGGCTTGTAAGTTCGGCTCTAGTATGTTAGGACTTGCGGCTCAGCATCCGCGCGAATCAGTCAAGAGCTCCAATCCGCACCGGGTAGTTGATGATGCGATATGCGGAAGTGGACGCAGTGTCTCGTAGACATCGCCAATCATTGTGCCTCCTCCATCTGCATTGAAAAATAAGCTTCTGCAACCTGAGCTTGCCGGTGCCTTGAAAGGAATGAAGAAAGAGAGTTGGAAGCTCCAAACTACTAATTTGGTCCATGTGGAACATTGCATTCAGTAATTCTCCTCTTTAAGCATTGTAACGATGAGATGAGGAATTTCGCTGATCTGAATTCTGCCACAGGGCCCGGACCATTGAATGCGCCAAGCTGTTCCGCTCACACAAGAGAGTCAAAGTTCTACAGCTCACCGGATCCAAGGAAACCAATTGACTTCAACGTGGTGTGCCCTATCTTATGCAATTGACGAAGTCTTGTCTTTTCGGACGAATTTTCGTAACTGACTAGGGATCAAGAACAATGCTACAGCCCACATTACCCCGCACTGGACATAGATGGTGACCAGAGAACACTCTCCAGCGCAGAAACAGGAAAACAGGCCAACTCATGATAAGGTGCTGTAGCTAATTGTTGCCACCAAACAAATTTCCTGAACAGTCTGCGACACTGTATCATTTTCGGTGTTCATTTGTATTGGGTGGTGTTGCTGGCCTTCCACCTCTGTTAGAGAGGGGGCACTGCACAGTGGTAAAATAAAGCACTTGCATCTTATAAGCCAAGATAGTCTGCCTTGCCGGACCAACAAGCAAAATATCTCAAATATCCTGAGATAAACAGTTGGAAGAAAACGTACGTGTTAAGCGGGACCGGTATCAAAAGCAGATTGCCTCATCGTTCTTGGGTATTTTGTGCGAGGTCGAGCTCTGGAAAAAGAGCAATTGTCGTAGACAACAACAATTTCAAAGCTGAAGATAATACTAAAAAGTATCAGAAACGAAACGGAATATCCCAAACATTAATGGGATAGTATTCTTCAGCTGAAGTGAAGATATCCGAGTTTGCTGCCTTTCCGATGTTTCATTTTCCAATTTTCATTCTTCGAACTCGGTCTCCAACATTCCAATCATGTCAAATATGGTAAGAGCCAGTAAAATCGCTCTTTCCAGATATACTCCTATCTTCAATCTCTTCATCAGATCGATCGACGGGAAGATAAGAAACGTGCTTATTCAAAAGCAGTGAATCGTTCGTGAAGAATTTTCGCTGAACCTGCAGCTTTCACTTTCAATCTCGATTCCACCTCTTTCTGCTTTCAGCATTCCTTCCCTTCCACTTCGATGGCCTTTCCGTGGCATCACCGTTTCTAATCTTCATTGAAAAGGCATCAAGATGTTCTCACCTTTCCTGCCGCCTTCAGAGACCCGAGAGTCGTTGAAAGGAAAACGAAGACTTTCCGGCGAATCATCCACTAAAGTTCGGACGGAAGTTGCTAAAATAACATTAAGACGCTCCTCAACCGTCAGTTATCATGTCGACAGCGGCGAAGGAGAATCTCTGTCCAAGGAGAATAAACGTGCCAACATGACCAATCCGAAATGGCTCGAGGTTGATACATCTGCCAGACATGATCATATCGATACGGTCGTCAATCGATCCGGAGAAAGTGGTAGTGACAGCGGAAGAAGCACAAGCGCAGGAGAAACAACCGGTTTAGGAATTAATTTCTACGATCACAAAGGCCAGCGAGTTCAGCAGTCGCAAGAACCATTGCGTCGTAATGAGGCAGTGGAAGTTGCGTTGGGCATGTCGCCAAGAACACAGCCACCTTCTGCTTCCTCTTCTCCACTATCTGCGCAGGCGCAATTCCCATCGCGATTGCACACACCTGTGGTTTCGCAGAACTTCGAACCTGTCACTCCTGCTTCAGCAAAATCGACAATCGATCTCATCGACGAACTTCTTGAGGAAAATTATCGTGGCCAAGCAGATTCGCTATACCAAAGCTCCAGTCGTGCAAGTTCGTCTCGCCATAACCTTAGCACACCCGCCAGTTCCAGTGCAATATCCGGCACAAAAACATCTTCCGCCTATCGCGCATTCAGTGCACCGCTTAAGATTAATATTAATACCTTGGATCCACCCTCTCCCGACACTCCCTCGTTGATCTACACACCGACTCGCGGATCAAAATCGGGTCTCGCGGCTCATTCGAGGATTTTCAGTCTGCGGACACCAAGCAAAGGCGAATACGGTACCAACGAAAATAGTGGGTTTACACCCGACGCACTAAAGAGTCCACCCTACCGACCACAGCTTTATCAAATCCCTTCCAGTCCTACAATTCTGAAACGAGCTCAACGACCACAACCACCTCCTCTTGAACGCGGCAGACTCTATTTTTTCGATTACGAGAGAGCTCTAATCGATCTATCGGTTAGACAAAGTAACAGGACGAGCTGTTCGAATCACGATAATTGTACCGATTGCACCGACAAAGAGTACGCCTACTTCGAAAATAAAGCCATGTCTACCCAAATCCCCCCAGAGCGCCGCCAACAGATCATGAAGGCCAACCGATCTATTCGAAATATCAAGAATGTGAGAAGGAGGGCCTCTCGCCCTACAATAACATGCTAATACAGTGCAGGAATTAGAGAACCTTCTTGAGGATGGCATGATTACCGACGAAGTATACGAGCTCATGATGAGCAGCCTTCCTACCGAATCTGGCCTCAAAGATGCTGCATCTCCAGCTCCCCGCGCCAACGCTGTGGTACCGGCTCCACCGACTGCGGCTTTCTCTCAAATGAACGTCAGCGACAATCCCCCACCTGCATACCAAAACGCTACCCCGAACCTGCCACCTCGTGGACCGTCGCAACCTCCTGCCCGACCAGAAATTGCTCGCGCGACTGCTCTATACCGTTATACCGAGCCTGAAGATTGTAACTTCGAAGTTGGCGATACTATTGCGATCTACGAATACATGAATGATGATTGGTGGCTAGGCAAGAACTTGCGCACTGGCAAGGAGGGTGTTTTCCCAACCAACTACGTCCAAAAGCATGCTCCTCCGCCTCCAGGCGGCCCTGGTGCTTACGGGAATGAGAAGACTGGCTACTATGGTGCTCAAGCTCCCCAACAATACCCACCACCACCTGGACCAAGCGACCCTTACAACAGTGCTGTTCCTCCGATGCAAATTGCCGAACAACCTACTGAGACTAAACCTGGAAAGGGTGCTGAAATGGGGAAGAAGTTCGGAAAGAAGCTGGGTAATGCTGCTATTTTCGGAGCTGGAGCGACAATTGGTGGTAACATTGTCAACTCTATTTTCTAAGCTCAAGATTCTCTGAGCTAATCATCATGAGTCTCTTATGTGTTGAAACATTTGGGTCCCCTCTACCGGGCACCTATTTGGATCGCTCAAACATTTTCGCCTGCTTGCACCTGCGTGGCTTCAGAAATTTCCCCATTGAGGTTATTTCTTTCTCAGTGATTCGGGTTTCAATCATTTTGATGGTATAGGTGTTTATTCACGGAGTTCTGGCAGAACCAATTATGTATGCGCTTTAGATTTGGCTGGGATTTTGAGATCTGGACGGTACTCGCGGAAAGTTGTCCATTAAGAGGTTGTAGATAGAGAGATACCTACCAGATCAACTATGGAAATACTAGCGTGATTATTGTCTCGAACATCGCTTTTAATCTTCCTCTATGATCCTTTGATGACAGGCCGATGAAGATATCTCGAACAAGAGCTCGGTGTATGCACATGATGCGTCACGTGAAGATAACGAAGCTTCCCACCAATGAGTCTAGACGTCATCACTGTCGCCGATGGCTTGCCCCGCAGTTACCAATCTTTGTGTAATCCTATCGTCAGTTAGAACATTTAATGTCCATTATCCTACATCAACAAGCTATTTTCCGTAGGCAGATTCTTCGTTCATCAATTACTCTACTCAATCGATACCCATTTCAAAAATCATACAAAATGGAAGCTCAACACGGACACAGCGCTGCTTGCTGCAATATTCCCCCAATCGTTGCGAAAGATTATCAACAGAAGGGGAAATATGAGACAATTGGTGGTTTGAAGACATGTAAGTATGCCCGTTGTTAATTCTGCATCGGATTCTATCATGGAGGATTCATGGCTTACTCACCCGATTCCCTTCTCGTCCCCTCCTCTTTTGCTATCCTGCTCTCCACCTCAAACTAACCCCTCCCTCCCCGCAGACGTTACCGGCCCCTCCGACGCTACCAAAGCCATCTTCGTAATCTACGACATCTTCGGCTTCTACCCCCAAACTCTCCAAGGAGCCGATATTCTCTCGACATCCAACGACCACCAAAAATACCTTGTCTTCGTTCCCGACTTCTTCGAGGGCAAACCTGCCGATATATCATGGTACCCACCTGACAATGAAGACAAAAAGAAGAAGCTAGGAGAGTTCTTTAGCGGCATTGCTGCGCCGCCGAAGAACGCTGCGAAGGTTCCTGACTTGGTAAAGGCGATCGGGGAGAAATATAGTGGGATTAAGAGTTGGGGTATCCTCGGTGTAAGTATATTAAGCGTTCCTTCGAACGATCATTCTTATGTGCAAAATGATGCTAACGACGTGGAATACAGTACTGCTGGGGTGGAAAAATCGTCTCACTCACTACATCCGACTCCTCAACCATTTTCTCCGCAGCGGCTGAATGTCACCCGGCAATGGTTGACCCGAAAGACGCGGAGAAGATCAAGATCCCATTGTGTATGCTGGCATCGAAAGACGAACCCGCGGAGGATGTGAAGAAGTTTGAGGAGAATCTGACGACCGACAAGCATGTTGAGACTTTCTCTGATCAGGTTCATGGGTATGTTCTTGTGACTTTCTTTTGATCAACTTTATTTGTCTTTGGGGATATGCTGACGATGTGATATGAACAGATGGATGGCAGCACGAGGAGACCTTGAAAATGAGAAGGTTAAGAGCGAGTATGAGAGGGGTTATAAGACTCTTGTCGAATTCTTTGGCAAATATGTGAAGTAGGAGTTCTCTATTACATTTGACATGAGGGGTGATTTCTAGGAATGTTTACTGAGGGGAGATAGGGGTAATAATAGTATTGGAGCGAAGATCTGATGAAGAATAACCACATGGCTCGATATTTCGCCAATTTGGTTTTACATGAATAATGAATATGGCATTCAACACATGTTGCATCAATTGGATTCTATCCATGCGTTTACTGGTCCTTCAACTGTCTCAGACACAAGATTTCCTCCCCCAAAATCTCCACCTCCACTTCAGCACGCAATCTACAAATTCGTAGTCCCAAATTAACATAACCTTCCCATACTCATCTACCCCAAGCTCCCCCTTCCCTCTTCTCCTCATCTCCCCTCTCCCCTACACTTTTCCCCTCCCATCAACTCTCCTACGCCACAACCTTCGGCTCATAATAAACACAGCACACCTCCCCCGGCTTCACATTCCCCAGCTCCTTAATCCCCATCTTGAACTTCTTGTGCGCCTCGCACTCCGAGTCGTAATACTGCATGTCTTCCAGCGTCTTGAACTCCGTCTTGGCGATCAGGTTGTAGCCTTGGCTGCGCGGGTCTTCGATCCCGGTGCCGCAGCTGAGGGAGGTTATGTAGGGGGTTCCGTCCTGGGGAGGAGGTTAGATATGGGGGAGGGAAGGAGGTGGGAGAAATGGAGGGGATGAGAATACCTTAACGGCGGTTTTGGAAAGCGTTTCGTAGTTTTTGAGCATGGCTTCGCGGGACTCCGAGGTGGGCACTTTGAACATGGTTATACGGACGATTCCTGCCATTTTGAGAGTTTTGTTTTCTTTTCTTTTCTTGTAGATAGATTCACGGTGAATATTTAATCTAAGCAGTGTTCTGCATTTGGGGAACGGATAAGTTATATAGCTTCTCGTTACGTTAATCGAGTGAAGTCAGACGAAGCTACGGACGTCCGGGGGAGTTTCGCATGTGAAATGCTGTACCTGCATATTGGATAACCTAGTATATATGGCCAGATGAGGAATGCATTGCGACTGGCCGCGGGGTTTGGGTATGCCATGGACGTCATCAGGACCGGTCGTTCGTTAGATGTCGGTCTATTGAAGTGTATTGTGGTGGGGTAGGTTACTTTGTTGAGTGAAGGGCGGGGTTGAGGGCTTCTTTGATTCTGATACATATCCAATTTTAGATCGTTCGTGTGCTCGTATGCATTGACGGATATATGCAGGACAGCGGGGGGGAGTGAGCGGGAGGAATTGAGCGGGAGAAATGCAGGGTGAATGTTACATATGACTCGGGACTCGGGAGACGGAGTTTGAAGGACCGAACCTTAGTTTTTGAGTCTAGATGACTTCACCTCGGATGCTTTTTAGTAGAGTTTATCGATATTGCTTTCCAGACCCTTCATTTTCTTTGCAATCCTGATTGAAAGGAAGTAACTCTTCACGGAAATTGGTATGCTTGCATGACCATCAAGAGATGCGTTGTTCGACTAGATTGATGCAGTAATGCTAACCTACTATCCATCATTGAAGCAGTTTTTATGGACATTTGCTTTGGAGAATCCCATATATGAACGCCCCCTTTCGTGGAATCTTTCGACAATGGTACACGCAGAGTTGACTTTCTGGACGAAACGATGTTCACGAGATCGTTGGAGGTTTCTCGACTTGGATTTCGAGTCGGAAAAGCGCTTTTACCAGTAGTTTCTTGAGAACGCTGAGCTCGAACTCCCATGAAATGCTATTATATATATATATACATCCACCAACGATAAAGACGAGTACCGCTAGTATTAGACTACACTAGCTCTAGATGAAAACAAGTTACAGAACTGAAAAGAACCGCGCAGGAAACCGCCAAGTATCCATAAATCCATATATAACTCCAGAAAAGTTGTTACTTTTTGGCACGTTATTCCAAGTGGGTAGCCCAAGTCCATTCGAGACCGGAGGAAAATCCGAGTAACAAGCTAGTCAATCGCATTGCCTTATCGGCCATTATCCAAGACCGCTTCCAGTGCCGCAATTTGGATTTCTCTCTCCGAAATTTCCTGTTGCAGCTTTTGAATCATCTCCTTTATCTTATCGTCTGTGGTCATTCCGGTAGCATGGAGGTTGAATCCTTGACCTTGAAAGGCAGTGTGGTGCTGCTGTGGAACTGAATGCGGAGGCGAAGCACTGTCGGAATCTTGCCCTTGGCTGTATGATTGGGCAGGAATAGAATGACATTTTGTCTGATGTCCTTGAAGGTTATACTTTCGAGCAAAGCCTCTTGTGTGTCTACTGCAGGTAGACACTGAGCAGAAAAACGTCGTCGATCCATGGACTTCTCGTTTATGACGAGATAAGCCTCCTTTGTCGGCAAATGTTCGACCAAAGCAATCGTTGCTATTGCAAGTGTATGTTCCAGCGTGCTGGTTAGTTTGTGTTCTAAATTAAATGTCAGCAAACTAATCTAATTGTGAAAGATGGGAACTTGTACTGAAAAGTAGACCGGTTCGGGAGCGGTTCTGAACGAGGACGTGCGGGAACGATGCAATCCAACGGATTGTCATTGCTGCTTGACAAATTCTTGGCTGGTTCTTCACGTGCAGTGGGAGTATTTGTTTGGCCCATATTAAGGCCTTCTACAATTGCAGATTGATCTAAAGTTGGTGGGTTATACCTTAGTTTGGTGACTCGGTCAGCTTGAAACAACCATGAACGCTGCTCTTCAGCTGCTAAAGGGTTGGGAACACTGGACTTACAGGCAAAATGGATCAAGAAACAAAGGAAAGTCTGTAAGAGAACTTTCATAATGTGTCAGTGGACTGACTTGGGAACCGGGACCCAAAATCTGCGTTGGAGGTTGATCGACCTCGATGTTATTTTGGATGTTTGGTAAGTTCTTCAAGAAGCCAACTGAATCGATATGCCCTATTTGCGGTCAGTATATTGAGCATGAATTTCATTATGCTAGAATGCGAGAACATATTTGTGCTAATGTGTCTGGTAGGAGAAGGACTAACCATCGCTGTAAGTAGGAGCTAAATCGGACGATGAAGTATCTGGTATCTAAGTATCAACAAAACTGTCAAGTACATTGGGTACATTAGAGAGTTATACCAAAGTTTAGAGGTCTTCTTTCTGCCCAATCGTTCCAGGTTGACTCTGGGAAATTGTTAGTGTTGCTCATATTGAAATATGATCACGTGGCCTAGCAGGGAAAAGACGTACATAACATTGAGAGGAGAATCTTGATATTTGTAGGACAGCACAGCTTTCTGTAAGACGACGACAACTTACCAACTCTCCTGAGCGACAAGTTGACGACGACGTAAACAATATATATCCATCATTGTTCCCATCATCGTGGAAGGGACAGCTGGCAGCACGCCCAAGGCATCTTAAGCTGTGCCCAGCATACGAGTCAAATCCCAAGGCATACTTGGGCATGTGGCTGTAGATCTATAGTATTCTAAGATGAGTTTTTTTTCATGGGGTTTGGTGCTGTTGTACAGACCTAGTCGGTGAATATGTAAAGGTTGATTTAATGCGCTGCTGCCGCTGGCAGTATGCCCGAGACGTCCCAAAATTGTGCCCAGATTCTGAGGCGAATCCCAAGGCAGCACATCACAATTGGGAACCCTCCTACAGATCTATACTTTTCTGACAGACTTAGTTTTTCGTGGCGTGAGATGCTGTTGTACAGACCTAGTCGGTGAATATGTAAAGGCTGATTGAAATGTTCTGCTGCAGCTGGGCAACTCGGCAACTGGGCAACTCGGCAACTGGGCAACTCGGCAACTGGGCAACTCGGCAACTGGGCAACTGGGCAACTGGGCAGCTGAACAATTATGTTACACCACAGGAGAAGGTGGTCAGCGTTGTAGCTATTTACCGGGATATTGGGGTCTGGAAAATATTTGCCAATGAAATCACGGAGGCATTGCCCGAACCGCGCTCCGGGTCCCTGTAGAACGCAAGCCTCTGCACTCCAGATGGGCGACTATTGTCACTTCAAACTCGCCGTCTCCGTGGAACTTTTCATACTGCATGAGTGTGGCAGAGATGTTGAGGCTCGCAGCCTTACTTATAGATGACGAGCTGTACAAATAAATGCACTGTTGTATCACGCTCTGTCTTAAGTAATTCTTTCATTAGGCATTCATCAATCAATACAATGGTTTACGACGGTGTTTCGGCACCTATAGCCTTGGCTGGAAGCTCACTTTCTGCTATAACCACATTTTGCGTGATAATTTGTTTTGCGATATGGCACCGTACTCACAGATCGTTCCGTCATGCTCTGGTCTTCAATTTAGCTCTTGCTGGTAAGCTGATACTCCCCTCGGCAGAGCTTACTCAGGTACATAGACATGTAAGAACCTTGAAACTGATTATCACCTCTAGATTTCATCAATTCTTTTACCAATACAATATCAGGTGCCATATACGTCCGTAATCACGAATTACAACCGGGACCAGCGTGTACCTTCAACGGCTGGATAGAGCAACTCTCTGTGCAGGCCACTGACTTCTCGATCCTAGCTATCGGTTTTGTGACTTTGCTGGTTGTCCTACAAACAAATCGAGCGACTCAAGCATCAACGCTTAGCAAAACTTTGATATGTCTCTCGGTATGGATCATACCGTTGATTACGAGCACAGTGGCTATGGCGATGGGTGCAATGCAGCCTGTCAGTGGTAATTGGTGCTGGATCACCAAGAAGCGCATGTAAGTAGCAGAACGAAAATATCCAAGCATTCTTGAACCTTCCATCTATCATCGTCCTTCAAGGATTATCTGTTTTCTACTGCCTCAGTGACAAACAAGAATTAATGTTTGGAATTTTATCAGTGACCTCCGTTACAGTCTCACTCACGGCTGGCGCTTTGCCATTATGCTCATCACTATCGTTATATACACATACATTTGGTGGCACTTGAGCCGCGTTAGACGAACGTTTAGTGATGATAGTTTTGACGGGAGCACTAAAAGAAGATGGTACCAACGCAAAGATACCAAACATTCACAACACGGGAATCTTGAAGAAGGCCCGGCGGTGCCACTACATTCTTCCAACACCTTTCCCAACAACGATAGCAAGGCTAAGTTGACCATCGCTCTCCATATCGAGCATCGACTGTCACAGTCATCACTGAGAAGCAGTGCTGATGATCAGCATATCAGTCCTGGAAAGCAAGAAGTGAAGTTCTCAGGAAGTATTCACACTACTAGGGATGTAGGAAAATCTGATCATACTCAAAACATTAGACAGTTCCATAGTCAAGGCGCAGAAAGCACATTTACAAGTGGTTATATGGAGCAGCAAACAAAGAAGTTCGAGCGAGAAGTCAGACATATGGTATGTATACTTCATGTCCTCCTTGCATTTCCCTTCGATTCCTTGCTACAGCTAGAGTTTACTTACACTATTCACAGCTTCTACTAAACGGATATCCTATTATGTATATTATTCTTTGGGTCCCTAGTATCGCAAATCGTATCATCGAAGCTATGGGGATTACAGGGGTATCTGCTAGAACTCTTGGTATCTTGCAGGCTCCTGCTCAGTTTGTTGGCTTTGCAAATGCGATTACGTACAGTGTGAATTTGATATGGAGAGAAAGAATAAGAAGAGAGTAGATGATTGCAATGGATCATGATTGTTGCTAGCGAATAAATATGAAGCGTTTTTTTCTGTTTCTTGACTGTGACGCGAGGCCGGAGGATGATTCCAAGTAAGGACTTAGAATTGACAATTTGTATTTGTAGCTCAAACGACATCAAGTAGTACCTTAGGGGCTCTTATTTTTAAATAGAAGGGAATTCTGTCTTCCAATCTGTGTTCTCGTGTATAGAATAACAGATCAACGCCTCCATCAGGCTCCATGCTGCTGAACTGCCACAAAATCAGCCCAAAACTAGGCTGCAAAATCGGTAACCAAGGGTGGGGAGTCAAAATGGCCTCCAACCCACCCGCCGGGTACTCATTAGTCATCATAACCCACTCATGGGTACCCTAACCCGGCGGATACCCGACTCACCGGATGGGTAGATTCGCAGCTTACCTACGACTCTCGTCAACTGCCTAACCCTTTCCTTGCTTTATCTCCAAATGAGTAGCTACGGCGGGCTCGTGCGAATCGAAATTATGCAGATACAATGCTTCCCGCCGCTTCAGGGACGATAGGAACATGGGATGTCGTTGACTCGTTCTTACTTTTATCGACCAGTACGGTAGCGGTATAGGAGGATGTTGTGCCCGGCGTACGAGAAGCATTACTTCTGTGCGAATTCTGTGACCCAAGAGATCTGAGCGAGATTGCGCTGCGCACACTACGGACAACAGATTCGATGGACGAGCTGCGTGCTAGACCGTAGAGGAGGGGTAGGCAGGCTGCGATGAGTCCGAGACTGCATTCTATCATCGTCCAAAAGACAATCTGCGTTATGAGTACTAAACGATGTTATCAGTCATGCTTGCAATTCGGTCAAATATTGTCACCTACTATCGTTGTCGGCGTTTCCTCTTTCAATAGCTTGGACGCAGTTAGCTTCCTGAATACATTGAGTGGGCTCATGATCATAGCTTACCAAATTTGGCATCAAAAAATACACTGAGTCTAATGATCGATGAGACGACAGCTCTATATGGATTTTATATTAGTCCAACTCAAGAAACCTTAGATGTGGCTAGTGCAGGTACTTACAGTGTCCCAAGAGCAAAGACCGATGTCACTAGTAGTTTGCGAGACTTTGTCATATGTAGGCCCCACACCTGCATCCGCCGAATTAGCTTAGGACTCTGAACGACTGGGTTTTAGTAGGACGTACCATCGGTATAGGCATGATAATTATAAAAAGATCTATAATGAAGTCGGAAATAGCAAGGCCTTCCGAAAACACGACATCGCTGAGACAGATAGGTCTTCCGGTTCGAATACCTTCCCACCATTGCGAGAAGTGGCCTCTGCAAGCAAACAAGAAGGTAAAGAAGTATCCTGTTGTCCATACCGTCACTAATACGATTAGGGCGGTATTGAATGTGGTGAAGATAGTGGATTTCGAAATCACGAAAATACGCCGAAAGAAAAAGGCAAAGCTGAGCTTGACCAGACCCAGTTGGAGTATACCGATCAGCTGAACAATCCACTCGATCTTTACGTTGGATCAGTACGCTAGAAACCCAACATCTACTCAAAAAGCACTCGTCTTGTGGATCCTTACCTTTGCTGACATTTGTACGTGGTAAAGTCGAGTCTTGTCCGACGTGGGAGGTGTTTTATACGCCAGAGTGTGGAGTTTTACTCCTAGAAGTGGACGTTAGTGCGCAATATCAAAGGAACTGGCTTGTAAGATACTCACCTGTGATTGTTGCTGCTCCCATTCCGATCGTGAGGAACTAGAATGCCAGGCATGTTAAATCTACTCCATACCGACAAATGTTGAGACTAACCAGCGCAACCATAACCAGCCAGTCCTCTGTTACCACTCTGGCCTTAGATAATCGTCGTGCTATGAGTCTTAAGACTACTACAATGATGCATATCGCCGGCAACACGGCGCCCACCGCTATTGCGCTTGTTGGCGTTGGTGAAGCAATCGCCATTCTCAGTATTGTGTTAGGTCTGCAGGTGAAACAGAAGGAAGTTGGAGTAGTCCTCCAGGGTCGAGAAGACACACAGAAAACTTATGATTGAACAAATACCTCATGCTCTGTTTGCATATCTATACCTTTAAGGGCTGGCGAGATTCCGATTAAGCCTGGATTCTACTTATGGGATCGGCTGGGATGCAACGATACCCGATGTCAAAGGAGTCTTTCCCTGGATGGCTCATTGCTCGATCCATTCCGCATCTTCTAACCACACTATGCTGATTTGTGTCAGGAGTTCTGCAACGACGGGTCTCATGCACCTTACGACTTTCCCGAAAGACCTGCTCGGGAAGAGGCATGTTTTGGGATAGATAATAGAGTAACATTGACCATGTTACGATGGTGGTACTTCGCCCGAATTGTTGCTTCTTGTTGGTGACTTGTTGGTGACTTGTTGGTGACTTGTTGGGTGGTGTGGTGGCGTGCTACGACATGGAAATTTCTTCAAAATCTAACTAGGATTCTGAGAAGAAGGAGCAACACTAAACCTAGATACCTAAGTACTTGCGCCGCATTCCTACGTTGATGTTCCAACCAGACATTGTATTCTTATGCGGATGTTTGCAAATGGGGAAGGGAGCATACGCTGCAGTGCGGTCTATCCTAGAGACGCATATTAATTAAATTGATCTAGGCTACTGTATGGCAGGATGACTTCATGCACAATCTCTGCTTTGGAATCTTGTGTAAGGCTTTCATTGGCGGCAGTTTATGATACGAGGTAGCTTTTCCTCCCCGGCAAATCAATATCCCTGTCACCACCCTACCGTTCCATAAAATTATGCGCATGGGCTGTTTGGGACGTTGAGACGTGAGACCGCCCGCCAATGAGAACAGTCATTACCATCCGAACCATCAAGTCGGTACCGAGATTTCTGAAGATGGAACTTAGGGCCGAGTAGGGTTGCCTTGGTATTAATTCTTAGCTATGCAATCCATGCGCAGAAGCTACGAAAACAGGGTTATTGCGGCATTTATTTCCGGTCCACCACGCAGAGCTCAAGGTAGAGTGGCTGTTTGTCCCACACTAAAAACGCTTTCTGGCTGTACCAATCCCATTCCTTTTCCCCAAGACGCAGATCAAAATTCCAAAGCAATTTGGTCAAGATTAGCCGCACTTCCGCAAGAGCAAAATTCTTTCCTACACAATCCCGTGGTCCGACACTGAAGGGGTAGAACACATTGGGGTTATGAGGCTTGATATCTGATCCTGGAAGCCACCGTGCTGGAATGAACTCTTTTGGAGAAGCAAAATTGGTCGCCGACGTATATGCGGCTAATTGACAAAACGTGACAAGTGTCTGTGAAATTTTGTAAGCAAGCTTTCATTCTCAATTCCTCGGGATTGGGAGGTGCATACTCCAGGTGGGAGCCAGTGATTGCATACTTCCATGCCAGGCTCGGTCACAATACGAGGCATGACAGCCGGCAGCGAGGGACAAAGCCTCATCGCTTCGTTGATGACTGCATCCAGGAATGGCAGCTCAGCAGTAGCTGATGCGGTGATATCCTTTTCTCTTTCGAACGTACCGCGAATTTCTTTGGTCAACTGCTCGTATGCCGGAGAGTTTCTTACGATATGATAGCAGACAGCAGAAAGTGTGCTAGCAACGGTCTCACTGCCAGCAATCATAATGTCGCCAATTGCATTTTCCGTCTCAACTATTGAAAGTCCTTTGCCATCTCCACGTTCAGTAAAATAGGTCATAAGATCGTTCTTACCCGGAGTCTCTCCTTGAGACTGTCTTTGATGTGTAAAGTAATTCAGTGATTTGTTATAGGCCATCTGTTTCTGTCTGGAGAGTCTCGGAACGATTAGGCGCCATATTATCTCCAATCCTAGAACCCGAGGGACGACTGCTTGTGTGAATGCATGGAGAAACTTCCGCAATGCGTGAACCAGGTAGCGAAACTCATCGCTTTCCAGCGTGTGGAAAGGCTTGCTAAAGGCAAGATCACCGACAATATCGAAAGCTGCATATTCAAACCAATCGACAATATCCACGGCAGCCTGCTTTGAGGCTTCAATCTTCAGTTGCGAAACCAGTACATCGGCATATTGTATAATCATGGGCTCATGTTCTAGCATAGATTTCTCCGAGAAGGCAGGCGCGAATACTCGACGGAATCGACCATGCTCAGCTGGTGGGGCTGCCATGATTCCGTATGAGCCATTATTGATACGGGGTCGATACCAAAAAGGGCTCTTTGGAAGATTCAGTGTCTTGCGGTAAGGTGCATAGATTGAATTCCATGCCCTTTCATCGGTAAAGGAAACTTCGTTCGAGGCGATGCGAACGACAGGCCCGTATGTCTCATGCAGCTCTACAATTCGATGCACAAGGTCACCTCGCCGCAAAGCCCACGCGTACGGGAGGCGGGATAAAATCCAAGCGGGTGGTCCTGGAATAGCAGACAAGTAGTGAAATTTGAGTCTGAAAATTGCCAGCGTAAAGAGGCCCTTCGGGGGGAAGTAAGCTTCAGCCAAAAACCATATTTGCGTCACAAAGGAGGTAACGAACCAAAGATGCAAACCCGACAAGGCTGCTCAGCCAGTACATAACGTTCATTTCACCCATTGAATCAATGTTGCTATCTCAGAAGAGGAGTGCAAGTAAGTTATTGGGAAATTAATTTGGCAAAAGATACGCACATAAAGGTGAGTTGGGAAAAAGAGAACTGTGTCCGCTGGGTTGGCGTGGGTTAAGATTCAACCAATTCAAATAGGTCTTATTCCCACTGCAGGTAGTATGTAGAATCCTGATCATTAGCATATGCTCCGTTGGCGGCAACCCGAGCTGTCGGGTTTGCCTGTGCGCTTGGTTCGCTCGGATGGCCAGTAGCGAACAGGTCCGAATGTAACCTTCCGGATTCTACATTCGATACATACTGCTACCTGATCCTCGCCCCTAGTCGGACGAATAGAAAGACAAAACCTCTAAATGAAGACCCCGACAACCTATCGACAGGGTGATAGGAATTACGAATATGTTTGACATCTTTATCATGGGAATAATAGTCAGCGGCGCTACTTTACTGGGCTGCGGATACGACGGTACGAATTCTTCACGGAGATCGATGTCGCTTCGTTCCCTATCAAACCCAGGTGCGCTTACAGTCTCCGCGTCTGTTGTTCGGCAGGTGCTACTGCGATAAAAACGTACAGAGCTTCGAACAAACAGAAAACAAGGTTCATATTCCACTCACAATATAATTTCAGTTGCCTTCCAGATTGTCGCCTTAGACTTGCTATTTGTACCCAGAAAGCAAGATGCTAGTTGAACCGGAGCCATCAGGAGATGCACCACCTGCTCCAGATGGAGGATTCATTGCTTGGGTTCAATGTGCCAGCTCTTTCTCACTGTTTCTTTTGTCGTGGGGCATCCTAAGTTCATTTGGTATACATTACGCCGTCATATTTTGAGGCTTTGGCTGATATTTGCAGGTGCATTCCAAACTTACTATGAAAATACATACCCTTCATGGTCCGCATCTCAGATATCTTGGATCGGATCTATCCAAGCCTTTTTTCTCATGGGATTTGGAATCGTCGCTGGTCCAGTATACGATCGAGGTCATGTGCGGTTTCTTGTTTGGATCGGATCATTTTTGTGTGTGCTGGGATTGATGTTAACAAGCATAAGTTCTGAGTATTGGCACTTCATACTAGCTCAGGGAGTCATGTTTGGCTTGGGAAGCGGCTGTCTATTCATTCCCAGCATTGCAGTGCTTCCGGCCTACTTTGATAAAAAACAAGCACTAGCACTCGGTATTGGAGCATCAGGTAGTGCCTTGGGTAGGTCAAAGCCACAGCACTATATTTTTCTTCACTGATATCATGAATGTAGGAGGTATTATATTTCCAATCATCTTCCATCAATTAGAACCGCGGGTCGGCTTTGGATGGACAACTCGTATCATCGGTTTCATCGTTCTTCTGGCGGCTATAATTCCTGTCCTAGGGCTAAGGATGCGGACCCGTCCTTCTGCAGTCAGAAAAGTATTTGACGTCAAGGCTTGGAGAGAAATACCATTTGTTGTCTCTGGTGTGTTCTTCTTCTTGGTATTCATGGGCGCGTATATCCCCCCCTTCTATATACAATCGTACGCCTCAGATACCAATGTCGTTGGAGAAAACCTTGCTCCATACCTCCTTCCACTGCTGAATGTTGGGTCTTTCTTCGGGCGCATCGTATGTCCCAGATTATCCTAGTGTCTTGTGTATCAATTCTTCTAACGACGCGTAGATTCCAACTCACATGGCAGATATATACGGCCCCTTCAATGTCGACATATTCTGCGTCCTCCTTAGTGCGATTTTGACATTCACTTGGATAACTATTCGCACCACTCCAAGCATGATAGTATTCAGTGTATTCTATGGATTCGTTTCTGGTGCCTTGACATCTCTTTCTCCAAATCTTGTCGTCGCACTATCGCCGGACATGAGCGTTTTAGGCGTCCGATTAAGTATGCTGTTACTGCCAGTATCTGCAGGTATCTTGGTAGGAAACCCGATAGCAGGAGCACTGGAATCGTATGGGTGGATTTATCTGCAGGTCTTCACAGGAGCATTATTGATGGCTTCCTTCATAATTGTTGCAATAGTTAGAGTTTTGATGTACGGTAAAAGCTTGAAAGTTAGATGTTAAATTCCTTATTCATTTTAGTGTGTATCGGGCTGAATTAGGTTGTAAGAAATTAGAATCTAGCATTGTGCAGTATAGATGCTGCTTTCATTTCTTTCAAATATTTATCTTAGAGGTTGACTTACGTCTACAGTCTTGTTGTCACTCGTGGTGGTGCGATGCCTTGACGCGTATAGAAGATGAAGATGCTAGAGTGATATCGTGTTCCATAAAATAATACTTAAATCTACCATGAAATACTAAACCTTTAAACACGAGAAACATGATGCTCCTCAAGAGGAGATTTCCATCCGAAACTCTTACTGTGCAGGATCTCCAGAGGCCCAACGTCCCTCATGATATATCTCAGGGCTCAAGTACGAGGTAAGCTCCAGAGAATCTTTCTCAATTTTACAGGAAATATACGTCTGTAAGCCAGTAGCACTGTCCAAACGGCGGTAAGAGCATATTTCGTCAAGGACCTTCATAAAATCCCTAGCAATCTGGTCCTGCTTGCCCCCGCGGTCTTTGAAGAATGTTTGCAGACCTTTAGCAACAGATAAGTCATTCTCGGCATAGTGTCTAACAGGAAGGTAGACCTTAGTAGTTATCTTCGGGCTCTCAGGTCGCACTTCGAAGTAGTAGAGAATCCCTGAAGTGAGGTGCGCTTTATACGTGAGATTACCGGCCGAGTCCCCACTTGCACTGTCGCAGCCGAACAGAAGACCCCATAGCTTTCTTAAGTCCTTGATACCGTTGGCAATCTTAGAGGTATCTTCAAACAAACTCATGACTTCTTCAACGCTCACAAGTCTTATGTCTGGACAACGAGCATAAATCTTCATGCGAGACTGCTTGGGTGCGACACAATCAAATGCAATCATGAATGGATCAATCCCTAATAGCTTGTGCATTTCTAGAGCTTGTGTCAATCTTTCCAAAGATGACCAATTCACTTCTTGCGCGAATGTGGCAAGAGAGCGGAGGATGACAGCAGAACCTGGTTGGGAAGTTTCCATGGCCTTCGCGAACGGCAAAAAGTAGGCCTTGACGACAGGCATCTCATCTCGCAACTCAAATGCTAGAAAGATGCTTGAACGAGGACGTTGTGAATCAAAAAGTGATAAGGTGGCTTCCGAAAAAGATTCTTTGGTCGGGGTGAAATCTTTCAATAGTCGGTGGAACCATTCCACGTTCATATCTGGAATCCTCAATTGAAGGCGGTCAACGAGGTCGAGCGAGGCCCTCTGGTTCCACGGATCAGTGATGGTACCGGATTCGTCACTTATAGCTTCAATGCTAAAGCGTACTCTCCGATCGACCACTCCGTGCGAGTTTCCCCAGTTCCAGCTGAATTCTATGGGACTGAAATCATCTGTCATAAAGCTCTGCCACTTTAGTGACACGTCCCCTGCTCTTGGGAATGACCCAAGGTTGGGAACAATGTACGTGTGGTAGAACTTCAAGGCGTGAACTCGTTGACGCCAGCTATACCCCCCATAAGCGAGTAGGCTCCAGAGGATTGGGTGTGTAGTTTTCCACCATAGTAAGGCATCCGGATTAAGATTCCAATCCGAGGGATTCGAAACAGCAATTACCAAGCCTCGAAGTAACGAGCTGTAAAGAGTCTGGGCATTCTTGATTCTGTCAGGGTCCACCAGCACTGGAGTCATCCAAAGATTCGTGCCAGGACTTACCGGATCGTACATCATGATGATTTAAAGTGCTTGGGGAGTAACTTAATGACTTTAAAACAGCAGAAGGTAATCTTTTGGACCTTGTTGAGAGTCGTTGAGACAGTTTTTAACTCACAATATGCGCGTAAAGAGAACATTTTTGCTACATGGGGAAGACACATCATATATGTCCCTGAGAAATGCCACACCGTGGCAGTGTTCTGGTACTGGTATGCGTATCAGACAAAGTCGGAGAACATGCTGTGCCTGATGTGTAGTTTACATCACTAACATCTTTTCTAGACTGCGAAATGGGTACCCATGGGTGGGTTTTCCAGCTGTCCCACCCACCCAATTAGGGATGCCACAGGCCAAAATAGGGTCCGTGACAGCCAATAGCACCCGGCTCCGTTTAGTCATGGCACACCAAGAGAAACCTCACCAAAATTACAGTGAGAAGCACTAAAAGCCACTTTCTGTAATTTTCTCAATTCTTATAATTAAATTATCCGAAAAATCATATATATGTTTTTTTAAGTCTCTGAGTAACTGAAAACTTTCAGATTTAAAATATCTCAACTTTTCTATTTTGCGCGATATAGAAAACGCTTTCAAGTACAGTTTTGGTGTGCCACGACTAAGCTGAGCCGGGTGAATAGGTAGTAAATGTGCCCTTCAACCACCCACCGGGTACCCATTAGTCATCATAACCCACCCATGGGTGCCCCAACCCGGTGGGTAGGTTCGCAGCCTAATCTTTTCCAACACTTGACGTTCAAGAAGTTCAACGAGCCGCCGGCTAAAGATACTCTATGGAACAAAAGAAAGGGGGTCCAGATCACTGAAGATATACAGCCAAGACGTGGTTTGACGGGTAGATTGAAAACCCTATCATCTGAACAATAATTTGACTTCTATAGTCTAGCATACTAATTTCTTCATAACGCACCCCTTAATCGATATGAGAAAGTATCAGAAATACTCGGAGAATCCAACTCTATACTATATCATGGCATGTTTTGCATATATTTTCCTATTTACTTTTAATAGTTTCTCAAAAGGTGTATGCTTGGTTTGATTCACGTCACCGAGCAGACCTCGTCGTATATGCCCTTGAGCTTGAAACGTTGGAGAGTGGTACGGAGATACATCCCCCAAAAGCATTATACATTGCTTCGCTTTGCCACCAACCCACTTGTTTTATCTATTATACAACCGGTTATATTCGTGCCCTTGCATTCCGAGGAATGTCTATTTTCCTTGGAGGCGGTGACACATGATGCATCAGGCCTGGGGGACAGGTACCGACGTATCTGTACTAGCTTGATATCAAATGGTAATTCCATTGAGGTTTGAATCTCTGATTTGCCTCGCTTAATCAGATCACAATGGGGAAATTACTCGCCCGCCAAGTCACGGCACGGGTACGGCGCGCACTAAAAGGTTTCTCCGACGCCGACACCAGATAATATCACTAACACGCCAGGGTGTTAGTATGCACTGTGCGGCCCGGAAAACAATTGAAGAAAATTTTGTTTCCTATACCCTGCGGCTGGGATTTCTGGTTCAGGGAGCATTATAACCTTAGCGTTACACCGTCCGTTTTAAACAGGAACTACGTCTTGGGCTGCGAGGCGTGTTTAAGCGTATGAAAAACCTGACAACCAAATGATATGCATACCGATACCAAAAAACATTGAAGAGAAGATATCATGCGTAATCGTATCGGACGAATGACATATATCTCCAGTTTTTGTTGTTCTCACAGGAAGGGCGTGGGTTACCTCGTAGGCGACATCCATGATTACACAAGAAAACATATCCTACTTGCCAAGATATCAAAGTTAAAACTTTGCAGGAAAATAAATCTTTACAGAATTTTTGGGAAACCAAGCCTGACTCTGCATAGTTCTGAGGTTTTCGGAACTAAGATTCCACGCAAATTAATCCGTTCAAATCCGAATTCGGCATGATAGCATGCCAGTGTGAAGCGCGGTTGGCGCAAGGATAGGAGAGCTGGGGGAGATTGCGGATTTCCACTCAGTCGGATCAGGATCAAGCAATCTTCCCCGGCCAAGGTGGCTAGATCTGCAAGGTTGTATAACAGCTAACTATTAGTGCAAAAATAGTAAGAAAAATCCCTGCCGGTTCAAAGAAATCTCAGTTGGTGACTACTTCATGCAAGCAGTCTTTCGGTATCACTCGTATATGGTCATTTGGAGAACGATTTCTGGGATCTCCAACACATTACCAAGATATTAGTATGACTAAAACCTCCATTCTATCAATCCTTATAGGTTAGAGATACTAATGCATAAGCGGGCCATTGGTGGCCTGTATACTACTTCGGCATTGAAATATACACAAGTCAACATTGCTCGATGCACAGCACTATTCATACAGCGATTGAAAGACTTTACTCGGTTTCAGCCAGCAGTTATTAATATGAGTGCATGGCTACAATATTACTCGTTCGACTCTCTTGTGGAAGCAATCTTTTCCAAGCAGATTGGATTCCTCGCGACAGGCTCAGATGTGCAAGGCATCTGTGAGCGTGACCATGAGAACATGATATATTGTGCTTTAGTAAGTTAGGCATACTTTCGGAAAGAGTCCAAAGGTATTGACTTCCAAATCTAGTGGGGGCAGGTTCCAAAAATCGAGGCGATCACATCGAAGTGGAAATCGCTTACCGGGTCTCCTAAATCAAATCCACTCTGGAACGTAGGTCCAGTAGCAATCTGTGATGGCTATCCCTGCTAATATCTGGAAGTTCACCGTGGATGCCGTCTCTGATCGACTCGCACATCCAAATGACTCGGAAGATTCACTCAATGCTTTACTTCGCGTCCACCGAGATTCACCGGATAAACTTGACCTTAGGGAAGTGATTGGTGCGGCCTATATCAACGTGTGAGCTGAGAATCTAGGTTACTACGTGCATAGATGCTAACAATTGTGCAGTGTCGCCGCCCATGACGTTGTCGCCATCACTCTGCGAACTATATTTTACTATCTTGCAAAGTCTCCTACCGTCTACAAAAAATTACACAACGAGATCGTTCAAGCGGAACGTGAAGGTCTTCTATCTGATCCAACCACATATACAGAAGTCTCATCGCTGCGATATTTGTAAGTAGCCATATCTGCCGCTGTGTATAGCGCGCCAAGTGTTGACTCCATGATAGGTCGGCTGTTGTAAACGAATCTCTTCGCATTCATGCTGGCGTCGGGACGATTATGGAACGGATCGTCCCAAAAGGCGGCGTAGAGCTCCATGGCAAAAAGATCCCCGCAGGCACAATCATTGGCGTTAGTGCTTGGGCTATGAACCACGACAGAGATATCTTCGGTGATGACGTCGAGTGCTTTCGACCCGAGAGATGGATTGAAAATACACCAGAGAAGCTACAAAAAATGCGCAAAAATATGCTTTCGGTAAGTAATCTCAATAAATTGTGTTCCATTCTTCGAGAAACCATGATAAAGATACTGACACTTTGATATCATGCTGCAGTGGGGTGCTGGCGCACGTAGCTGCATCGGAAAAAACCTCGCCATAATGGAGCTGTTGCCAGTAATTGTCGAATTGTACCGTCACTTTCAATTCAAACTTGCAGATGATACGAAGGAATGGCGTGTCTCTGGAACGTGGATTACTCGGCAGACCCAGATGGATATGATTGTTAGCAGGAAAGGGGAAGAAAAGGATTGAGGAGTTACTAAGTTCCCTACTGTAGGACGATTCGTGATGTTTTCCCTTGGTTTTGTAGACAGCAAGAAAAGTGTTTTTGGATATGTATGTCAATCAGCTTCCGGGAATTTTTGAACCAGCAAGTAGGGTTTTGATCAGCTACTTAATATGTTTTTATATTCGTCACTGCCGCTGATTCTCTCTTTCGATTCTAAAACACGCAACCCAAAACAGTAGATCTAGACGCCCACGAGTTGTACGCCTCACTAACTACATTCTGCATTTTGGATCAGTGCCAGTGATATATCATGTCTAGGTTAGGCTGCAGTCGAAAATTCAGCCGCAGTATATAAACTGCAGCGTACATGCAACCAACCTTTATCTTCTCTGAACCGGTTGCAACAGAATGATTGTGACCAAAAAGAGGCTGCTAGCTGTGTAGTCTTTTTAGTATTACGCGGTATTGCGATCATTGGGCTTTTTCCATACGACTATCCTCTTGTCGAGGTCTTTGAGGAATCCAAATGGATGTACAATATGGCATTTCCGCAACTTCAGGTCTCACCCAGATCGTGTATAAATAGGGGTGCATTCAATCAACATATGTACTGCAGCAATTTTCATCTGCCCGAACACGATGGCAAACGAGTAAAATTTTGGATCAATTGAAGAGACTCATCCTTCATCCTCGACAAGACAGCGGGACATGGTACGAAAGATCATCCTCTCACTCCTCAGTAGAACATTTGTACAAGACAGAGTTGTAACGTATGTGGCGCCTACTCGTGGTTCAAGAATGAACGAGCTTCCTTCCATAAACGTTGCTCTTTTGTCCGGATCGTTCTTACTCCGGTGCGTCACGGAAGATTGTGTCTCCTATTAACGATCCCAGCTACAGAATCTCACAACGTCGTGTCATAGATACTCAGCTGTGCCTTCTCGAAGATCACCGGAAAGGTATCTTCCCGAAAATCTCCGGTACGACACGTGTATCGCACAAGCTGCTCTTCTGGATTCTCAAAATCCAATGAGGTCTTTCCTCCATCACGAATCTAAACGGTTGGGAACTCTGGGAACAGGTTACCTTCCTGTATTAGATGCAGGATGACCATATTTGCACACTGAAGATGTATTGTCGCTTTTTGCATCGTACATAATCCCCAGAAGAATTGGATTCATAACAATCGACGTTAGCGTCGTGATCCACTGGGGATTTAACGGTAATTGAGCTGCCGCTGTCTGGCACGTTCTTGGGGCTGAAGTGGAGGGCTAGCCAGCTGGAAGCATATATAAGCACCCGGCTTGTGGAACATGCATATTCCTAGTCTAGAGTCTGCTCTCATCCACCGTTCCTTGTTGTACTACGAGAATAAAACAGCATATCGGAAATATTGGTTCTACCGCATGAACATATGTACCCCTAACCGGGTGTCTGGAGCTGAACAGCGGGTTGTGCGGTTTTCACGAATATTCGTAACCAATCAATGTGTCCCAGGAATTATTAAGCTTCCACGAAACATATCATTCGGTGCGAAGTTACTCAAATATCTCTCAATGCGCGAAAATGTGGTTGACCAACACGGTGTCAAGACCTGGGAGCGATGATTGATGGAGGACTCCCGCCTTGCATCGAGCGGGTTTAACTCCGCGTATTTATTATGTCTCAAGATTGCAGCAGCGTTCGAGCAATTGATAGGCTAAGTTATATCCGCCTGGACGCAAGTTTCGCGAAACAATTGGATTGATCACCAGTGTATTGAGTAAAAGGCACGATCTCCGCAAGATATCTCATGGGTCAACATCAGGCGGACTACCTTCAGCAAGGACGGACCGATTGTTCTGTGAACTTTTTGGAATTGAACTAGTTCAAAAGATTTTATATACACGAAAGGAAATTGTCATTAGACTCATCACAAACACATGGAGCACTTCTATATGCTCAGAATACCCCCAATCCCCTTAACACTGCCTCTTCTCCAACGCAGATCCATATGCCAACCCCTACTGCGAAATTAATTGAGGGGAATGGGACAGCCCAAGTTTGTCAATGTTGGTCCTAACTTGCTAACAATAAAAGCGAGTGCCGCAACGGTAGGCGTAAGGATACCATTCAAATAAGAAGGAACACTTTGAGTAGCAAGCTGAAAGAGGAAGCAGGCCGTTGTGGTAGCATCTGGAGGGCTAATCAATTTTCCGTCCTTGATCGAGCTACCAAAGTTGATAACGTCGAAACCCCCGTTTCCGGTAGCACCGCCGAAAAGAACGGGATATTGGAGATACTGTGCAAGGATCTCGACGGTGACATTGACGACGTTGAACGGCACAACACGGTTGGTCCAATTATCTGGGATCCGCTCTTGGTTGTTGAAAGAGTAGCTGCCGTCTGAGTTCTTCTGGGCCCCGAAGAATGAGGAAATGGTTTCCTCGTCAGGTTGATATCCGTGGTTACCATTTGGCATCAGCTCGTACAAGAAAGAAGAGGCGCCGAAAAGAAGCAGTCCGAGAGGACCAAAGTAGAAATTTGGATTGTCCTTGAGAGATTGTTGATATCTTTGGTATCGATATTTCGCGAGACCATTTCGATCGTAGTTCCCACCGGTGGTGTCAGTCATCATCTTGAAAAGAGTTCCATTGAACGAGAAGTTGTCTCCACCACCGAGGAAATAATCATTACGGGTGAGTGATGAATCTGCTTCGAACTTGTTGTGACCATCGAGACCGGGCTCAGATCCTGTCAGAGCTGGACTCAAGGAAGTTCGTGTTGTAGCATCACATCCGATGGAAAGCTTCTCCGTAACGAGATCGCCGTCGGTTAAGGTGAGACCGAGAGCAGCTAGCAGTATGGCAAGGTCATAACCAACGTTGTAGAGATTCTGCTGAGCATCTACAAGTTCATTGAAGGTAGTTATGCCGTCATGAGCAAGGAAATTGTGATTTGCTGCTGCGTTCAGACCAGGACAAGGCCCACGAATATCATTCGGGCCAGGAGCCACAAATTTGTGAGCATCGTCACCTGGAGCTGGGACTTGGTACCCGCCCTTCCCGATCCCTGGAAGGCCGTTCTGGGCGTGGTTGTATAGGTACGGTGATTTAATTCCAGGGGCGGGGACATGATTCGGGTTGAATGGGCAAGTGGCAGCTCCACCTGGTTGATTCCCGCCAGGCTGTTGACGGCGGAAGAGACTGGAATCGACGCCGGGCATTTCAGACACGAAGGGGAAGGCCACAACGGCCTCGGCCACGAGCGCGATTGAAAGAAGAGCGTATTGCATGGCGACGGGTAACTTGAGATGATGCTGAAATGCGTCTATAATGAATGGAAGGTTCAAAGGAGGAATCTGTGAGGAATACTTTAACTTTAAATATTCAAACAAGTCTTCCTCGACGCCTAGCAGAAATAGTGTAATGCTGGACCGGCTGCCAGTTTTGAGACTAAAACTATAACTACCCGATTAACTTTTCATGATCATCTGTTACACTAATACATTTACAAATCAAGCAATACTCTTATAGGATACAGGGTTATCCCTCATTATCCCATATAGTTCATCGACAACCCGCTGGAACCAACCGGGGAATCTACGAACCCAGTTGATTGGTGTACGGATGTTGTGGAATTTCATTCGGACATTCCCCGTGGCTTTCATGGCCACCCACCCCGAAGACTAATTACCAGGATTGAAAGACTGGAGGAAACTGAATTGATAGTAGCTACGGCACCTAAGCCACTAGCATTAATTATAACGAGGGATATAGAATACCAGTACTTCTGCCCTACTTCTGTCCATGTTGGGATCTATGAACTACCCGCTGCAGGACCTGGTCGCTTTAGGTTTTGCGGCTGCTGAATCCTTTTAGACTACACTTGTGGCGCTACTAAATGTACCAGGCCTTTATATTCATATCCGAAATAAACTCATGAAGCGAATCATAAACCCAGGTCAGATCCACCGACACTGTCGGTGAGAAAACATACAAGCTGAGACTGACCTTATTTGTATCTTCCGCATAATAACACCGGGGTGCTTCCGATCATCAAGCAACATACCGACTCATCTGGCCCAAGTCCACACTACGCAAGTGGCGCTTGTCCTTTGCAAGGAGTGATTTTACACTTCTTTGATTATCGATTGATGAATGAGAACATTAAGCTGATGTTTGTTGTTTTCGCGATGATATTGTTTGATTAAGCTTTCCAGGGCCGGGGCGGTGATCGACAGCTAGTACAGTAAGTTGCGGGGAAACACGGGGGCTAAGGTTAGCACCTACCCGTACCGAGGAAGCCTGAATACCCTCAACCAAATCTCCTCAGCTCTTTTAATTTTCATCCGGCAGTTGTAGGCTGGATGTGTGCCCGAGAAGAATCGACGACTTTAATTTTTATTAAGCCCCTTTCTTTGGCCGATGTCTTTCTGGCCGAGGCTGAATGCACGATCGCCCTTGCAGGCTTAGATCAACCTATCATAATCATCCAATTAATCTTATAATTCAGATGATGATTTGCGATCTTAGTGCGACCTGTCACAACTCCACTTTTCTGCCAGATCTCTAGATCTCCAGATCTGCACACCGAGGTCCGTTCATCTGCAGCGGGTGGTTTTGCCACGGTTCTCTTGGACTGAATGCGGATAGGGCCCCTGGACCACACATAGACATTATTATTCCCACCCAAACGGCTACAACCTTCTGATGGCTGCATCCTGAGTCGCACCCGCAGTAGCAAGGTTCGGGAGATGCTACGTGACCAGAGTGTCTCGGGCAGAGGGAGGGGCCATTTATAGCGCACCGAGGCATGGTAAGTTGCTATGCGTCTTATGAGGGGTTGATGACCTCAGCGGCTTGAATACAATGCTGAGTTTGGATTTCTACGCTTTTTTGAGGGGCGGAGACGAGGTTTGCCTCGGCGATGTTGTCTTTGCTTCGTTAACAGAGCTCCCATTACATCAACTCTTCGTGGTCCATGTGTAGTCCGTACATGAAATGATTTGCTTCATGGATTCATATATGCGTCTGGATTGCTCGTTTATCTGCAACTAATGAGATAAGCCCGGGATTTGATCCTAAATAGGCAAGTCATTGAGCGCCCATGTAAATATCGGTCTGGAAGCTTCATGCATCGGATTGATCCTTTCCGAGCGATTCTCCAGGAACCATCTCAAGGGCAATTTCCCGAAACAACTGACTGGATTCGACAGTGATCTTGGCGGGAGGTCGTTCGGGCAACTAGAGATTGGAGAGCTTCTACAGCTGGCGGGATTCTTGTGGCAATTGATTTGACGCTCATTCATTGAGGCAACAAATGGGGCCGAACGTTCGGATCAAAATCTTGAGACAGCTCTGGAATGTCCACGATCCGAGCTGGAAGGCCTTGTGGAAGTGATGGTGATTTATCCGACATAGAGGAATGATCTGCAGGTGGGGCCAACCACCCCAGTATCTGGATGCATCTGTGACGAGCAAGGAACAAATGGGTGTCAAGAACGAATGCGGAGACTCAGCTGAGCTGCGGCTTGGACGAAGTCGATCAAGATTCGCCTCAATATTCAGCACATTTCTGTATTTGAGAATCGATAAGTTAAGGTACAAATCACATGCAGTAGCGGGCGCACTCCCGACTCCTCCGTAAACATGCTTCTTCGCAAGCAATGCTAAAGCTTTCGCCGTTATCGAAGAGCTTGCTGACTCGCAATTAACCTCAATGTCGGTCAGGGTTAGATTACCAAGAGCCTGGCCTGGAATATTATATCGTATATAGACCAACCCATTATGAGATGAACGCAGCCATGATCCAATCCGGACTGAATTCGGGTCGACATCGCCAAATATGCCTTCAATGCTGTCTTCCGATAATGTAACCGGTCCATGTTGGGCTTCGACGTCGACGATCGCTCCGCTCTTCCCAAATTTGACCCCAAGTCTCTCGGCACGTCTCAGAGCTTGGGTTTGTGGTTGTGACAGCATCGTAGAGAATGTTGCCAGCACGACTAGTCTAATCGCCGAAGATAACAATCACACCTGTGTGTTTCTGTGAACACGCACGTGTGGTAGGACTTCCTGAGGTGAGAGGTGTTAGCGTTCACTTTGGACAATCGTCGTTTTGCCATGGTTATAATTTGTGATAGGTTATGGAAATTGTTTGCAATTTGCTTGTATATACGGTCGGAAAGACGAAAGAAAGCAAAACTAATATCGCGGCTATTCGCGAGAGAACAGTCTAATCACTGCCCTTGAAGTCGCCTATTTGCGAAAAGTGAATTGTCGTTCTATCTCTGTATTTCTGTGTGCTTCTGTAGTAACCCTTGGACCCAGTGATCTTGTCGAGCGACTGCCCGTCGAGCTTCTTCGCGGTTATTCACTTAAAATATGTGATGGTTTTCAGGACGACACGTCTTGCCGCCGTGAAACAAGGTAGATACGCACCAGCATCTACAGATAACGAAATACCACTCTTCTACGAGAGTCACCAGATAGTCTCTATGCCAGGTCGAATGTGTAACTTCCACCAGCCAAGTCACAGCAGCCACACTTCTGCGATCCGGATAACCGTCATCGGTCTAGAGACATTTCTCCAGTAACTCCCAAGCTCTTCCTACTTCTCCATGGTATCGACAGGCCTAGCTCTTTGCGTTCTGCACCATCCCTAGCCAAACATTCCAAACAATACCTGCTAAGCCTCCCACCAGAGCGCGACCCTGCACGCTTTTCACCACGGCAAAATTCCCTAAACTGACCCAAGGCCACAATGTCCATCCCGCCTTCATCATATCCCAGTATTCCTCACCGGCATTCTGCACAGCTTGTTGTGTTGTTGCGCCCTTAAACAGGGCAAAGGTAACGAGGAAGAGGATGACGTTGAAGGTTGCCAGAACCGTTTGGTCAAGGAAGACTTTGATAAGGGTGTTGAATATCGAGAGAGATTCGTCTGCGCCGGCGCTTTTGGGGGTCTTCTCAGATCTTGATTTAGAAGCGCTCTTCTTGGATGGGAAAGCAGATTCGAGCAAGGATTGTCTGGTCATGATCCTGTTAGAGATGTTCTAGTGATGATGAGGATTGCGGTCACTCACAAGAAGAAGTTAGGCGGCGCACTCAACGCAGCATATAGGATAAATTGGAACACCGGCGTCCAATCCAAAGTAAATTTGGTCTGTGTCACATTAGCCATGGTCCAGTAGACACTGGCGTTTGGAGGGGCAAGTGGCATACATTCTGCTGTCGTGCTGAAATGAATTGCGCGAGGATGTTAGAAGCCCCGGATAATATACAGGATTGGACTGTTGTGTTTACCAGAGCAGAAGGCATCTTGGACGATTCTCGCTGGGAATAGAGTGGCGCAAGAGGTGGTGGTGGCTGTTCTGTTTTGTACCTTTTCTTTTCCAAACCAGAATCACAGCAAAATTGTTGAGAAGGATAAATGACGCAAGGTGTGGCTTGTACAGTAGGACAAGTGGCGCAACTTGTATGAAACTATATTTACCCTCCCCTACTTCCTCGCTTACCTATCGTTGGTCCAACGGTTCTTTTCGGTGGTGCATAAAAGTTCTATATATATATCTGGCATTTTCCGATTAGTCTCTATGAAAAGCTCTTCTGCAGAAGCTGGCAAGATGTTGCACTTTAGTTTCGAAGCGGCCAAGCTTGCGATAATTCTGTAGCGCCAGTATCAAAAATAGCACCCTAGTACGGTTCTGTTCTGATCTCACAGGTTTCCTTTCTTCTAGTGAAGATAATAATAACATGAACGGGCTCTACGCGCTGCTACTGCAGAGCAAGACTTTTTGGGTGTTTATCATCAGTTTCGAAGCCGTGACACCACGTGATACGACTCACATAATGGACCACAAATGCGACTAATCTAAAATTATATGCTCCAACAGTCCAAAATAACATGGATAAATCCGGAGGAAAGTATACACTGCCTCGATTTATCCTATAATAATGCGCTGATAGAGTGAAATGCGACCACTGCGGACTTTTTGCTATGCTTCATGCCAGCGGAGGCTGACAGACTTCTGTCCCTCTATTTCAGTCCACAGCTACTTTTGGGAGCAAAAAGCAACGACAAGCAGAATGTCCGATAAGTACAAATAAGCATCTTCCAGTTCTATGTATACTTCCATCGTATCGGGATAGCTTCAACTTACCAACTTATGAGTTCAACTTTCTCTCTCTCGACTTGAGGAATCAGAACCTGATTATACTTCACCAGCGACATTAAGTCCAACGGATCCACCGAGTCTAAACTCACAATCAACACGCATCGCACATCCTTTCCGCACGACAATGAAACTCACTACTTGTTATATACTCGTATGTACGGCTAATTACATTGCTTCAGCACTCGTTATTGACACATTTACGTTCATCGGCGACAACTCAGACGACTTTAGTTCAAGAATGGTGTTCATGCTAGAATCTATACCAGTATGGTAGCGTTTCGTTCGATATCTTCCAAGCTAACAGTGCGACTTAGGAAGTCAACACTTACATTGATCATCTAAGTTCACCAGACTTCAATCATACCAATGAAGCTATGTTTGCACATTTCTCAGTCGACGATATGTACATGCAATTAGAACATCTACAGGAGCTGGTTGGTCAATCAATTGGTGATCCTATATCAATTTTGGAAATAGCCTCAGCCCACACTTTGAGCTTGGAAGATTTCCTCCAAGACTTCATCGAGACTGGAGACGGAAATGTTCAGGCTATCATTCCATCCATCTTATCAGAGTGGTGTTCACAAGTTTTGCCTAACGTCTTTATGTCGGCTCAGCAAATCGCCATTATCCATCCGTCCTTCGCTGTTAGCAGTCCACCGCCAGGGCCTGCAGTTTGCCCAACCTTCAACATCGATTCAAAAACATATCCCATGACATCCTAGCAGCTACGAATAGGACCAATAGTACGACCTTAGGCCTATAACCTTTGGTACTTCGCTGTTGTTTTCTGCTCCGGAAGTACAGGTTGACTGGCATGTGGTATTCTTAAAGTTTCGGTCTCTTTCTGCGATATTTGGCTTCACTGTTCGGGGTTCTGGAGCCTGCGTACATCTGGAGATATGGTGCAGAGGTTTGGGGGAAGGTTCATGTTATTTTTGAGATTGATCCATCATAATTTGCAAACGAAATGCATCTACTTATTTCAGAACATGTGCGCGTCGTACATAATGTCAAATGTTACAAGTGTGCTCATCCATCTGTTACGCTCCTGCGAAATGACAGAAACAATATCGGCTTGAGTCTAAGATGTATTCCTGCCCGTGGTTGTTGCTCTTTAATTCAGGGGTGGAAATTATGAAGTTGAAAACGGAACGACGACGAGACGAAGGATTTCTGAGACGAAGAAAGTAGAGCACGCTAGCATTTCATTCTACCCCCCCTTGCGGCAGACTCCTTGTCTCGACAAGGTAAGCGACTTACGCGCAGCGGTATGCCGTGGTGTAGAATGAAGTTAATATAGATGTAAGACATGCGTTACCTATTTCTAGCACATTTAGGCTTCTGAACTCCGCCATGCTCGATGAGTCGATGTTTTGCTCCGCATTTAGACATGGTATTAGCGATAACAACTGTTGGGTATCTCACGATCAGAATGCAAGTTTTGATGCACCAGCATCCCCAACTGCAGTACCTATTTACATATTATTGGGTCTGCACCCTGAAACTATCTTTAAATGCCATCATGTTAATATATGGAGCAACATCAAGACTTCTCAATCTTGTTAGTCTTGCGTTCCATCCTTCACCTGCTGACTTTCTGAATTACACGATTACCCTACTGCTGCAAACTGCGAACCTCCTGTCAACTTGCCCGAGCACAAATACGCTGACGATACCGCCATCGAGCTCACGATTCTTAATAAGTTGAGGAACGACATTGATCCTACGTCGAAGCCTTAAAGATGAAGCTCGTCTCGTCGATTCTACTTATCCTACCGACTGTGGTCAAAATCTCAGCATTGGCAATTGTAGAAAGAGATTCCGAGTCTACTGTTAGCACCAACGTCAATTAACTCCCAGTTGATGAAACCTTGATTTCGAGCCTCACAGAAATATATAAGAACATACCAGTGAGTTCTAGCTTTCGCTGCTTTCCCTGCACTGCTACGAGGCTACAAAGTATACTAAGCTACTATTCTACTAGATAGTGAATGAGTACATCAACAATCTCTCCAATGCGACTGCCGACCAAATCCGAAATGCCAAACATGTGAACGTAAACTTCGCTGATATAACAGATGGAGCCGTACATCTTTGCCATGCAACTCACTCTGACAACATCGTTTGTGAGAACAAGGACTCTATCTACCTCAACGCTCTTATTATGAGCGACGCTGTCACATACATCACTGCTGGGGCTGATAGCACCAGTCTGGCCGCGACGACCATTGTTCCCGCGTGGTGCTTTCAGATCTTACCTGCCGTTGTTACCATTACCCAAAGGCTCGCGACATTGGATACAAATATAACCTTCGTTCAACCTCAAGCAAGGCCGAACGTATATCCAACTTTCAACGTCAACGGCAATATCTACATCACAGTGTCTCTCCCAGGCCAGAGCTCTGATTGATCAGTTTTGTCATTTTCCGCTTCTCATGGACCATGGTGCTTTTGGCCGGTTCTATGTTTTACTTGGGGGAGGATGGTTGAGTTTTCCTTGCTTGTGGAAAGTTTTGTTTGTTGGTGTACGCCTTCATGATCTCTGGTGTTGGGGTGAGTGTTATTTCGGAGCAACACCCGTGGCAGTTTTGGTTTACAGTTTTACTTTACACTCTTTTTGAAGCAATGTAGTTACTAGAGGTTCTCGTAATCTTCTACCCAATCTTTTAAGTCAAAAAAGCTGATTAGGCAAACAATGCTTCGTATCACCAGTTTGTGATATCGTGGTCCTCGAGCGTTGTGATCAACGTGCCTGGTTAGAATCTTACATGCCCCGCATCATTGATACACCTTGGCCGCACTGCCACAGAATGAAATCAAAGCGACAATTTAGTTAAATCCGTCCCATGTAAAATCTACTATGACCTGGGCACAATGTATGTATTCCTCCGAAAATAGGGTCTAACCGTTGGTTTGCGAAAACGATCCAGACATGGGTTGTTGGTGCCGTAGTCTTTGACTCTTCACCGGTGCCATAGTCCTATGAATGTCAATATATCTATTCCTAACAGATATTCACGCCATCTTGGGACTGTTTCATCAAATATGGGTTCCGCTGGCAGTGAAACTTATTTTCTGTTTCCTGGGAACACGATGGTGGGCTTCGCCTCCAGCTGCAGTTGGCACTCCAAATAGTTCTCCAAAAGCTTGGTGTTATATAATCTCCCCAAGTTCGCCATCTCAACTACTGTTTTGTTTCAACTCACCCAACTCTCCGAGGTCGATTGCAACTGTCCCAAATTCATTTACCACCCCACAGTGCGAGAAACACCAAGTCAATTCTAATCATGAAACTCATTCAGTCTGCTAGCGTCCTCCCTGGACTCCTCGCCGGCGTGTGGGCAGCTCCTACATTGAAAGTTCCAAGACTTGCTTGCGACTTGGTCAAATCGCAAATCTCCGTTCTCATGATGAATGAGTTTGAAGCAATTGTGGTACGTCAACAATCATCCATAAAAACTGCCAAAACCTAACTAACAACCCACTACATAGGCAACCAATTTGTACCTCGATGCCGTGTTCGACAACAGCACAATCTCCAATCCGGGCAAATTTAGCCAAATTTTCAGCGGCTTTTTCGCAGAGAAGCAGGATGCACTTTCGAAGCTGGCTCTATGTGTCACAGACCAGAATGCTATCCAAGGAATCGAAGGCTCGCTCTCGGCCATGGATCGTGCCCTCGATGACTGTACCACCAACGTTCAGGACAACGATTCGACTACGGTTTTAGCGGACGCCGAGACAATCAAGGGCCTTAGATGCAACAACTTGTTGCCTGCTATCGCTAGTTTCCTGGCCTCGGCTACATCTGGCGTGGATCTGGACATCTTGACGTTCCCACCAGGACCGAGAGCTTGCGAGTTGGTAGTCAGCAATGGCGTGGCGACTTACCCCCTGACCCAAGGGTAGGCTCATGGTAGTTTCTATTAACGGCCATGGGAGCTCTACTCTTTCTTTTGTTTTCGGTCACATGTTTGCAAGTTACCAGTGACCTGGGAAGCGTGGGTAAACAGGGGTTTGTTTCCTATTGGCGTTTGTTTCTCTTTTGAAGGTCATTCTTTGCCTGTTGATCTTCCCTTTAAGTTATTAGTATATCTATATAACCATCGGGATCATATGTTAGATTAGAATCTTGTTACCCCTAGTATCGTGCCCAAAATTGATGGCGTGAGGTATCAAAATCGCAAGTATCAAGTAACTATACACACATGAATCAGGACCTCTTATTTCAACCGCGGTTCTCATCTAAAGAGCTAGCTCCCCAGATAAACCGGCTCAGAGCTGCTTCCTATGAGTGTCAGAGAATGTAAAACATTCCCGGTTATAATTCGAACACTCAGTAAATTTCAGCGAGGTCCTCCACAGCAACTTCACTGCCTCTCTCCAGGCATTTCCTTGCTTTATGCATACCGGAAATTAATAGTACGTCAGCTAACTTACATGCATTAGGGAACATGCAAGATTGACGATGTCATGATCTGCCGTGCCTCATGCGGGCCGCCACCTTGGCACGTCGACGACCTCATTAGGGGAAGCACATGTTGCACCCGATTCAAATTACCCCCCTTTAGAAGCTATCATATTCTATTTCTGAATACCACTAGGAGATTCATTGAATATTAATAGCAGCATGATACCCGAAGTGCTATCTGAGCCAACACATAGGCCTTTCTTGTCTCCTCAACCTGTTCCAGATTCCGACTTGGAGCACAACGGCATGTACACTGAGCCTCTCTAATCCCTGGACAAAGAGCTAAAGACTCCATTACAGGCGTAATTTATTAGCTGCAGCCGAAGCCCTGACTATCAAAGAGTCGCAGGCCCTGCTAAACCAACGAGAGATGCATAAAAACGACTTCGCCATGAGTAAAACTTCCGAGGGCCAAATTTGAAATCCCAAGACCCCTCAACTAAGTTTGACCCCAAAAGACCTCCCATTTCCAGCGAGATGTCGAGTGAGTGCGTCATATTTCCAAATCAAGACAACAACGGCGTTGCTAAGTTTAATGCTTCACTCACGCTCGAGTAGAGGACCCCGCTTGCTGATCCTTTGCAAAAACTGGGCATCATACGACCTCTTAGCTAATGCTACACATGTGAACATTCAAGACAGCAGCAAGAACATAACGATCATGGATGAAAATGCAGCCAGCTTCATAGACCTTGGGTGCAGTCACTTGAGGCATTCCATTGTAACTGTAGTAACTGGTCTTTCTGGACGTTCAGGGCTCACCACCAAGGGATTTCCTATCAGGCCCACTATTCGTCCATTGCTAGAGGACGCCTTACAAAGCCCACCTGTGCCGAAGTATCCACTGATCCCTGATGTCAGAGAATGGACGGTTCATGGAGCAGACTGGACCCACTGGATCCAAGCGATTTGTTCGAATCGAGTACAACTGTCTCCTTTCATGCTGATTATCTTGTAGGTATCTCGGGTTGTGAGCGACTTGCAGAATCGTGCCTTTCCGTTTTCTGACATTTCGCTGAACGATGGTGGCAACATTCATTCGTGTATCTTTTTCCTTGTGCGAGGTACTGGATCCCGGGATGGAGCACAGGATACCTTTTGGTGATTGGAGAAACACACTGTCATTATTCATCCTTCGCAGGGGACGAGACACTGGATGAAGAGGCGAACATAAGACCATCCCGACGATAGGACAATTCAATATGGTATGCTGCTCATAAACTCTATTGATACCGTGATTTGGCCAATTTCTCAGCATTATTAAGCAAACCCCGAACCATTCGTACTACGAAGATCATGAGGATACCAGGAAGCTTTTCAAGAGGTTCAATGGTACTTCTTATCTATCACGTACAAGATGCGCAGAGCACGCAATGAGGGGTACGGCTCCAATCATACAATGCATGTGGTTATCATCGCTCTCTCAGTACATCGTGGTGGTAGAGAAGTAACGCGGAATAGCCGATGGTGTCAACTACAGGGTACATAGCGGCATATGCATGGTACTTAGATGCATTTCCGAACATCTTCATACATTGTAACACTGCAGAAAAGCATAAATTAAACATCAAAACTGCGATTTAGAATAATCTCAATGAGAGGCGAATCTGTTCCCGTACTCCAAGCTCACTGAAAATGTCGAGCAAAAACAACTTGGTTGTCGACGATCACGTGATACAGACCTCCAGCTCGGAAGACGTTGCGGTGGCTGTGATTAGGGAGAAGCCCAAGAAGACATGGACGAGCTATATCTGGGATACGCTGGACAAGACGCCTGAAGAAAGAAGATTTCTATTCAAACTTGATTTGGCGGTGTTGACTTTTGCATCTCTGGGTAATTGCATCCTATACATCCACGACGACAGTCTCCTCCTAACCTCTGGCGCTTTAGGATACTTCATCAAGAACCTGGATCAATCGAATATTAACAATGCCTTTGTTTCTGGAATGCAAGTATGTGAGAGCTTGAACTATGTGTATAGGCTGACCCAAATAACAGGAAAGAAGATCTGGGTCTGTACGGTAATCAACTGAACTACATGGTAGCTACGTGGACAGCCGGATATGTTATCGGAGAAATTCCGAGTAACATCATTCTCACTCGAGTCAGGCCAGCAATATGGATTCCCACGATCGAGGTATGCGAAGTTATTCCATCTCTGGGTGCGAATTCGGAGACACTGATGCAAGCATAGGTTATATGGACTGTCTTAACGATGTGCATGTCCCGGTGTAACAATGTATCCCAAGTTTATGCTCTGCGATTCCTCATTGGATTAGCAGAAAGTGGCTTCTACCCCGGAATGCAGTATATCATTGGGTCTTGGTACAGAAAAGATGAATTGGCGAAGAGATCATGCATCTTCCATGCCACAGGAGCTCTCGGAACTATGTTCTCTGGGTATCTGATGGCTTCTGTGTACAATCTGAATGGTAATGGAGGACTCAGAGGCTGGCAATGGTGAGTTGCAAAAAACTTCTAAGCGTTCATCCGGATCAACCCTTGCTTACGTCGAAAGGCTTTTCATAATTGATGGAGTCATCTCTCTTCCAATAGCAATCGCTGGATACTTCATCCTGCCCGATGTCCCCGAGATCGCGAAGGCTTGGTACTTTTCCAAAGAGGTTTGTGGTCCATCGCTCCTATGTTGACAACTGCTGATGATGAAATAGGAATTGGAGTATGGCAAGAAACGTATGGAGTTAGAAGGGCGAGAGCAGAGAAAGCCGTATACGAAAGCGAAGATAAAGAAGATCCTCTCTTCCTGGCACATCTATGCTCTCACGCTCCTATATGTGTATGAAGAACGTTCCCATTTCTGGCTTGTGCTGATTGACATAGGGCATTCAACAATGGCGCTGCAGGAGCCACACCGGTGTTTGCACAGTATTTGAAAAGCTCCAAGCACCCGAAATATACAGTCGGCCAAATCAACACGTATCCTACAGGCACGTCCGCTGTCCAGGTTGTGACGACTCTTACCTATGCCTGGGTTTCCGATGCTGTTCTCGATGGAAGTCGATGGCCTCCTATTGTTTTTGGCGGAATAATGAACATCATTTGTTACGTTTCCCTGGCGATCTGGAACATCCCGGAAGGTTGGAGATGGGCCTGTTACTATCTCATGGGTTCAGGATATGGTCTCTCGGGTCTTTGCATGGCGTAAGAACCTCTCCATACTCTCAAATCCTCATAAAGCTAATGGGTATCTAGCTGGGCGCATGAGATATGTAACGAGGATAATGAAGAGAGAGCGATTGTGATAGCAACCATGAACGAGATGGCATATGTCTTGCAGGCTTGGCTTCCACTCATCGTTTGGCAACAAACCAGCGCTCCAAGGTATCAGAAGGGCTTTATTACGATCTCGGTATTGGCGGTTGTACTTATCTTGACAGCTTTCACAATCAGATTTCTCTGGGCACGGGAGAAACGCCAGTAAGTTGATATATCCAGGAGTCCACGGAATGCCATATGCTGACGATCCCGTAGAAAGGCCAATGCCAAATTAGCTGCGAGTTCGGTTGACCAAGGGGTTGATGAGGCAGATATAGTTATTGAAAGCAGCAACAAGGCGCATGATGTAGATGAGAGAGGAGGATCAATTAGGCGTGATCCCATCAAGTTTGACGAGCCATGATTTGGTTGTGTAAATAGCACTAGATTGAGTTCGAATGGCGTTCAATACAATTGGAAGAATAAAATCAAAATTGGCTTTGTTGCATATCGCATTGATTCGAGCCCTGAAGTCCAGGCAACAGGAGCGGAATTGATGCGCTGTTTAATCGTCTTTCAGGTGTCGAATTAGGTGTGAGGTTCCACGTCCTGAAGCCTGGAGAACGAGGTTCCCTTGCCGCAATGAATCGACGAGTATAGAATTTGTGAGAAGATCTCGACGTTGTCATTGCAGGCGACAGCGTAGACTTTTCACGCCAGCATTGGTTTGATAATGCGAATGCCGGCTGGCCTGAATCTCCCTCTCGACCTCGTCGTGTCGTCAACGAGATATATTTCGTATTTGATGTGAAGTTCTAGAGCCGACTGCGCCACATATCAAGCCACATTTGAGGTGCAGGGGCTATCACTTACAAACAAATAATCTGTGATTTATAGCACGGCCACGACACTGACAGCAATGCAAAGCTTGTGCTCCGACTCTGCCGCAATTGAGATTTTTCACTGCGTATAGGAGCTGCGAACAGAGCCGTAAATTCTGGACGATTGTGTCAACGTGCAGACTCCTGAGGTCCAGAACGAGTGCAACGGGTCCCCCCACACTTCGTTTCACTAGAAGCAGTTGACACTCACCAGACTTTTCTACACCTACACTGCTTGCTCACTCTAAACTGTTTGCTCTCCTCGATATACACCTTTCCCAAAATGTCGGATCTGCGCCCACCACCGACACCAGTCGCCATGATAATAGGCACAGCGATCGTCGCTTGTCTGAGTGGATACATGTTCGGGATTGCTTCTTCTCTCGGATTCTTCCCAATCCCATTCATGCCGCGTGCGCCAAAGGAACGAGGAATCGCCAACTACGATGATGAAGAGGAAAGCGAAGAGGAAGAGATCGATGCAGAGATATTAGATCATGCTCCAAACTGGGCAAATGGGTTCGAGGCTGACAAGAGAGACGGGCTGAGATTTGTCTCCAAGAAGCCGGCGGACAAGAAAAAGGACAGCGAGAAGCAGTTTGGCAGTACTACAGCTGAGAAGGCAGATTGGGAAAACAGTGATGAGGAGTGCAAGATGGTTTTGGTTGTTAGGACAGATCTGGGAATGACTAAAGGTATGCTCATTCCACATTCACTGTTTTCCAAAATTCATAAAAACAAAAGACTGACAGAAATTTCTGCTGTAGGAAAAATCGCTGCGCAATGCTCCCACGCGACACTTGCTTGTTACAAGAACTTTCTCAGAAAAGATCCCAAATCTCAAATCCTTCGACGCTGGGAACGACAAGGTCAGGCGAAGGTCGCTCTGCAGGTGAAGTCTGAGGAAGACTTGAATGTTTTGGAAGCAAAGGCCTTGAGTCTAGGAGTTGTTGCAGAAATCATTGCGGATGCTGGCAGGACACAAATTGCGAGTGGAAGTCATACTGTATTGGGAATTGGTCCTGCGCCGAAAAGCGTTATTGACCAAATTACCGGATCATTAAAGTTGCTGTAGGGGGCAAAGCAGAAGACGTCACAAAATGCATGGTTGGAGTTTGGAGCACAACGCCTACATAGCTTGATTGCTATACACCAAAAGTTCTTCATGATTCAATGCCGGATTATTTACTCGCCTCTGAGTTCCAAGTTTCCTCGCCGTTGCTCTAACCTTCAGTCTACTTGTGCTCACGACTGTCGTTCTTCAAACCCATGCTATGCTCCATAGCAGCTAGACTCTAAATACAGATGAAGATGGGCGCCATCAGCACTTCACCATCAAGTGGATAGACATCCGTATCCTGACCATTCCCATCTGACAGACTGCCATAATATACTCGTTGAGCCGAGCAGAGCCACGATTTGTGATCTGCCTTTCGCAAATACCCGCATCAAAGACAGTAAATGCCATCAAAAGCCGCTCCTCGGTTACATGACTTCACGTAACTGCACAGCCTCACCCAAGGCCTCAGGGCCAGCTGCTTAAGATCACACGAGCGTGGCTTTCTCCTGGTATTCTTTGTCCAGCAATCCGCCTCGTAAGCTATCCCTTGTAGGCGTCCTTCGCCCGAGCCTTAGTTGCCAATTTTCACTTGAACAATGTCGACAAGGCGATTCCCAGTCGGCGTACACTGGTGAATCATATAAGTTAGCAGATGCATCTTCAAATACGTTCTTCCTTCATCACATGTCGGACAAGGAGAGGCAGTGCACCTCACGGCCTACAAATCAGCCAAACGGCGGGTACATGGATGACGTTATGCTTGTCCAGCCAATCACAGGCGATATTATTCACAAAATTTTGGGGTGAAAAGGTCTCGTTATGTATTCCGATACCCAGGGTGTTGGCGGTCAAACAATTCTTTCTCCATAAATATATTTTAATATCCGGTCCCGAGATTTTGATTAGAGTTTTAGTTATACAGATATAAATATTTGACTTTGACCTTTTCTAGAATTTTGATATCTTCTTTGTTTTTTTTGAGACAATATATCGGTGACGTACATAAAATTGCGAGATCGGCCTGCGCAGCATCACATAGATTCGGCTCGATTTGGATGAATGAAATATGTCCGGGACCGGAAGTAGTTCTACAAATCTAGACCTACCAACTACAAGAGATAGACGCAAGAAGCCCTCAACCGAAGAAGAACCCAACGAGGAAACTTCAATAGCAAGTAGTAGCGACGATGGGAGCTCCACATACGGCACCGTATCACACAGCGGCCGTGGGGACACCAATTACGCGCCCATCAAATCGCACCAGGAGCAAACATACGAAAGGCAGCGCCGGCCCTCAATCATAGAAACAGAGAACAATGAAGAGTTGCAGATTGAGATACCCCCGGCTCTCCCAGTCCAAGCGGATAAGAAGGGACCGGTATCTTGGAGTAGCTTGCCGCATAAGGGACAATTGGCGATTTTGACTTGCGCGCGGCTTTCGGAACCGTTGGTGCAGACGAGTTTGAGGGTGAGTGTTACTGGAAATTTTCATGTCCCGGGAAAAGAGGCGAGAGGCACTGCTGCCTGCGAGAGAGAGAGCCAAGGGAGGGGATACTATATGCTAACATTCTTCAGAGTTATCTATTCTACCAACTGAAGTCCTTCGACAAGTCACTCCCAGACTCGGTCATTGCATCCCAAGCTGGAATCCTACAAGGCTCCTTTGCTGCAGCGCAACTATGTACCGCGATGCTCTGGGGGCGATTTTCTGACCGAGGAGGTAGGAAGAGAGTTCTCCTGATAGGGTTATCCGGAACAGCATTCTCATGTCTGGGATTCGGGTTTGCGCAGAGCTTCTGGCAGGCGATGATCTTCCGGATGATTGGTGGGGCGCTCAACGGCAATGTGGGTGTAATGAGAACGATGATCAGTGAGATCGTTAGAGAAAAGAAGTATCAATCGAGAGCTTTCTTGCTTTTGCCGATGTGTTCGAATGTTGGACAGATTATTGGTCCAATATTAGGCGGTTTATTGGCCGATCCTGCGGGTAGTTATCCAAGTTTATTCGGAGGTATCAAGTGGTTAGAGAAATATCCATATGCAGCTCCGAATCTGCTCAGTGCGATGTTCCTAACTTCTGCCTGTCTGATGGTCATCTTTGGCCTCGAAGAAGTAAGCTTAAAACCTCTCTGATCTAAACCGAGCAGTGTACTGATAGCGACAGACGCACGAAATGTACGCCCACAAAGAAGACTGGGGAGTGAAAACCGGCCGAGAAATTCGACACTTCTTTCGCCGTCTACGACCAGTTCGATCCCACAAACACGAATATACGGCCATCTCCGATTCCGAGTCTGACGCTGGCTCCACACCCATCGTCGAACTAACTCCTAACACCCCCAAGTCTCCCAAGCGAGTCGCACCCCGCTACAAAACACGCCTTCCCTTCCGCCGCATCTTCACCTACAACGTAATCTGCACACTCATCTCGCACGCCCTCTTCGCCTTCTCTATGGGAACATTCAACAACATCTGGTATTCCTTCCTCAGCACCCCCGTCTACAACCCCTCTTCACCGGCATCCAACCTCCCCAAAAACTATACCCCCCACCCCCCACTAACCTTCACCGGTGGACTTGGTCTCCCCCCGCGGGACGTCGGGCTCGCCAACTCCATCCTCGGCATGATCGGCATAACCATGCAACTCTTCCTCTACCCCCTCGTCAACGCCCGCCTAGGCACTATCCCCAGCTGGCGAATCTTCCTCTACCTCTTCCCGATCGCCTACACCCTCGCACCATTCCTCTCTCTCATTCCTTCCAGCAGCGCCCCTCCGGCGCACAAAAGCGGCACTCTAATCTGGGTCTCCCTAACCGCCGTGCTCACCATCCAAACCATTGCGCGCACGTTCGCCGGCCCCGCAACAACAATCATGATCAACAACTGCTCGCCGCATCCATCTGTGCTCGGCACGATCCACGGGATCGGACAAACGGCTTCGAGCGCGTCGCGTACCATCGGGCCGGCGCTGGGGGGCTACTTGTATGGATTTGGGCTGCGGGAGGGATATGTCGGTTTGGCGTTCTGGACGTTAGCGTGTATGGCTGTGATTACGTGTGCGGCGAGCAATTTTGTGAGGGAGGGGGATGGGCATGAGATTTGGTTGGAAGGGGACGAGGAGGCGGAGGAGGAGGCGAGGGTTAAGAATAAGGCGTTGGGTTTTGATGTGTGAAAAGACCGTGTGTTGATGTTGGTAATGCTTGGTTGGATATGAATAATGAATTAGATGACGTGAGTTTACATGAGAATACAAAAGGCAACTTGGGTCATTTCGTTAGATATTTATAGACAGACGGATCGTCATAATGGGATAAAAGACGAAAATCTCGGACTGTATATTACAATACATATACATAGACATACAATATCTCTCGGTAATTGAGGTATCATGTATGAAGAAGCTTTCAACGCCAACTGGCTATATAATGTTACCGAAAAAATGATTCGTAATCTGCCATGAGTTTATCGTCGCTCATATATTCATACAGACTTGATATACCAATCCCCTGCCCTGGTTTTTCTACCCACTATATATTCTACTAGCACTATGCATTATCCTAATAATCCCCATACCCTCCTAACCCAACCTAACGCCATATCCATGTCCCTCCCCGTAACCGAACCACCTAGCTCCTCAAACAAATTGCCTCCCCACCGCCGGAACATTCTGCGTTGACTGGCCCGGCGCCCCATACATCTGCTGCTGTTGTGAGTGCATCTGATACTGTCCCCCGCCAGCATACGCCGGAGGCATTCCCGCATTCGCATTAGGATCCATACGGCCCAGATTAATATCACTTTGCCCGTAACCCTGTTCCTGCGCCTGTCTCCACGGCTCCGCCTGGTAACCCTCAGTTTCCGCAACAATCGCCTTGATCTTGTTGTTCTGCCTGCGCCTGAAGCCGAAGAAGAGGAACGGAGTCAGAATTATCACGACGAAGAGAGTGCAGGCTAGTAAAGCCCAGTTGTATTTGGAATTGTCTGCTAGAGGAAAGCCGCTGGGTTTGTGTTAGCAGGCGTGTAGCGTCGCTAGTTAGGGGGGGACAGAAACATACATAAATCCATTGATAATGCCAGCAGGAATGACAATTCGTCCGAGCCAGACGTGGACGGGTGCAAGCTTGGTTGTGGCGGAGGTCTTTTTGTAAATGCGATGATGCAGGAATCCGAGAACGAATTGAGCGATCATGGCAACGACGATGATCAGCCCAAAGATCTGATGTCCAGAGTTGAAGCTCTTCGTCTGCAGAAAGTATCAGTATATATTCCTCAACATCGATAGCACGGAACCAGAACTTGCCTTATTGTAAAGAGTCCCAAGCTTGAACCCCAAAGCAGCACCTACCAGCGCCACTGCCAGCGACACGGTCTGGTTGATAGCATGCCATTTGGGACTATTCAAGAACCTCAGAATGACGATTCCCAACGGCATCAGTCCCACAAACGCCAATATCATAAAAACAGCATGAGCCGCGCCCGTGAAATCGTGATCTGCATTCTCAGACACCTGACGCGTGCCCGTCGAGTCCTTCGTCGGTACATCCGGCACCCCCGCCACGCCCACCGCCTTCGTCAAATCCATTGTAAAGACACCATACGAATCGTGTCTCTGCACGCTTGCAGTCAGCAAATTCGACTTCAGCGTTCTCGGCGGACCGTTCGCCCAGATGAACGACTCTTTTGTGTTTTTCACATCGAGCGACCCTCCCTTCCACGACGTGCAGTTGAAACAGCGCACGTTCGCCGTCATGGTATTATTGCGGATGCCTGTGCCCGATTGCAGCTCGACTTTGATGTTCGCATGCGAGGGCTCGACGTGCCCGGAGACGGTGCGCGGACTGAGTGTGATGTTTTTATTCGAGGAGTCGGCGTACATCATGAACATCAGGGAGCCTTTCATCTCGTCCGAACCCAACCCAACAGACTGGCGCAAAATAAATCTCGTCAGCAACAATTCTCGTCGTTGAATTTCCCCCCTTCACAAAGTAAACGAGCAACTTACGATCCACGAGCAACTGCTCGGCCCCGACATCGTAAAGTACAAATCATTATTGCTATTCGACTCTGGTATATTGAGCGCAAAGGCCACACTATCATCATCCGCCACGAAACCCGAGGAAGCAACAGCAGACACAGCGATTGTGGTAGAAAGGAGCGAAACTTTGAGCAATAGTTGTCAGTATTATTCTCATATGAAGTAATTCTCGCACCAGAGCCCTGAAAAAAGAGCTTCTGGTCCCTGAAGATCTCCACTAAATGAACGCGGGGTGCAGGGAGCTTTGTCCAACTTACCCGCTATCCTCAGCGCAAAATTGAGACGAACCATAACTTGTGTATTTTTGATCTTGCTCTGCGAGTACTTTGCTTTATTATATCGAGAGAAAGGAAGAAATGAAAGAGATTATACAGCAGTAACTAAAAAAGCCATCCAACAGAAAAGAAACCCTTCATATCATGTCCTGAGCCCTCTCCTCATATATCAACTCGCAACATCCCAAAACGGCACGAAAGCGCGAGTCTAAGCGCCAGGGACCTCTGTCTAACCTATCAGCGCCCTCGCCAGCTCTAACAACACACATTTAGCACCAGGGGGCATGAAGTCGCAGACCACGCATTGGGTCGAAGTATAAACCACGCCATGAATAGAATATCACTCATGTCACTGCAATGCTAAAATACGAATGGTTTGATGGGAGGCAGTGCTGTTGGTTGGGTGATTATTGCTCAGCCCTGACACTCAGGAGGGAAGGCTAGCGACTGGAATGTCACTACATGACATATCCGAGCGATGCTATTCGATGACAATGAATGCTTGCGACAGCAGAGCAGAATGAGAAAAGGTTATTTCTGTGTACGACAGCGCTGTTCAGGGCAATCTAAGAATCATCATTTCTAGTAACTTACATGCGAGGGTTGTTGTCGCATTCTGGACTCTAAACCCAAAGACCGCTTTCACTCTTAGCATTCGTCCCTGTGAAATGAGGATACACATCGCATCGTTGTTGAATCTCCGAAGTCCTATCTGTGAACCAAAAGCCGACGCCACTTCTGGTGAAGTGATTATTACGGCATGTATCTCATTCTATCCGCCACAGGGAAGAGTCCTAAAACATCGCATGGAACGACCTGCGGGTAGCTATGTCTACCCGGTTTCCGAATTCTCGTTTGCATCTTTTCATCCTTTCAACAGTAACAACAAGATGTACAATTAGACGAAATGTGATTCACTCGAAGCCGATACGGATTACGCCCTATCCTTGGCAGTGGCTTCGTGCCTTTCCTTCTTTGGTGAAGTTTGCTGTTAATTTTGATTGGTGCTGCTTGCTCGCAGGTACAATTGGGTAGTACAAAAGTTATGGTGGCATGGCCAGAGGTCATCGTGAGAGCCTCGTTTTGCATAGCCGCGTTCAGATTTTCCTATCAGCTTTTTCTGGTTGATTTGCTTTCGAAGAATATAAAATTATGAATATAGAAGATTTGATCTCCATCGAAACAGCTCGCTCTCATCTTCTTGTATCTGGGTAAAGTTGTGCGGATCGGACACAGCCTTGTTCTACGTGCTTCGAACTTCTCTTCCAGCCTTATTACATTGTCAATTTATCCATACTCGAGATCTTTTCATCGATTATTCTACCTAGCCTCATCATCGTTATTGATCGTTATGGAAGTCGCTGGGTCGATAATCGGGGTTTTATCCCTTGGAATCACTCTTTGCGATGGCATTGTCACATATTGTCGTGCATGGAAAGATCAAGACAAGGAGATAAGCTCTTTAACGACACTATGCGAAACCTCGAAGCAAATTCTTCAAGATATCGAGCAGCGCATCAAAGACAAACCAACCCTCGATCCTAGTGTGGTCGATAAAGTGAATGCTACGCTTCTAGCATGTACTAAGCACACCGAGGAAGTCCTTCGGCTCACCAGAAACTATTCAGCTGGCCCAGTACCCTCAACGGTGAAATTGAGAACTCGAGATTTATTGCAGCGATTGAAGTTTCCGTTTGAAAAGAAGACTCTTGAAGATTTGAAAAGTGTTATGATTGCATTCCGTGGAAATGTGGATACCACTATATCGGTGCTCCAGCTGTAAGTGGTACCTAATCTAGTCTCTACACTTGTCGGAGATGAGCTTTAGTGGCTCTATCTTCCCTTGTCGCTCTTGAAATGGCATATGTCAAGATAGCTAACTGTTGGAACTTGGAAGTGATCTCTCGCTAGCGACGAAAGAAGGTTTGGATGTCTTACGAGAAGACAACGACAGAAATCATTCGACAACAGTCAAAGAAATACAAGCAATGAGCAGGATAGTCAACTCGGTTCAGGCGGAAATAAGTCAGCAATTGCCTATGTCGAGCGACAAGTTATATCAACAAATTCAAACCTCCGGAAAGTCAATCGAAACCACAGTTTCACGGTCATCCGACGCTGTTTCACATTTTATAAAGGCAGAGATAGACCAGAGATTTCCACTGCTAGAACAATCCGTGATTAGCTCTGTTACTCAAAATGGCGAAGAGCTGAAAAGCACAATGGAAGTCGTGGTGACCGCGTCAAACGCCGACATCAAGCATACGCTCGATATGTTAACAAAGCAGCAAACAGAATTCTTTGCATCAATGCGTTCCAGAATTCCGAGGAACCTCTACTCGGAAAGGGAGTATCTTGAATCTCCGTTATTTGCCCGTCAACTTCCTCGTTCGAAACGATTGAGAAAATCCGGCCAGTATCCATACGATGTAAAACTTGCAGGATGTACCTGCAGCCCGGATATTGGTCAGACCAACTTAGGGTCTTCTTTCAGATGGGGTTTCGGTAAGGAAAGTGAAAGGTTCGTCATACATGAACGACGCTGCCCTTTGTGGTACAACTCCCAAGTAAATACAAAATGGCGGATCGACTTTCTCTTATATCGCCTCAGAATTTTTGGATCCTTAAGCACCACCAGCTCACCACATACTCCTTTCTCTGGATGGAGTATCTCACCTAACCTCACCTGTCGAATGACAGTAGCGGATGATGCGCCTGCATTCAACATACTCAAGAAGTACCGCTCCTCACCAGAACTATGGAGAAGTGACGACTGGACAACAAGCTGCATTCAAGAGCTGAGAGTTGTTTTTCAAAGTGGCCAAGGATCACCTCATGATACACTAACAAAGGGATTCACTCTTATTGAGGTTAGTAACTTTTTCTTGCTTTCTATAATTTATTTCACCAGCTAAGTAGATCGATAATAGAGAGCATTTCAACTTTTTAGTATGAATACTGAATCCGAAACTTATGCTCTTTGGCATCTTACGCGGGAGCTTCTTGGAATGGGTGTGAAAGTCAGCCTAGACAATAAAATGAACGTTGGATGGTGTTTAGAAAATTTATTGAATCCGTATAATTCCTCGCCATTTCACTGTTATAGCTCGCGCTAATTACGTTCAGAGCTCCAAGAATGGCATTTTATAGGCAGATATTCACTTGCTACTTTGACGAGTTCAGGCCTCATGTTAACACTGTCCTAGATTTCCTTTCCTGGTTTGCGAATCACGATATAGAACTACCATGCCTTCTACAACCTTCCGGTGATGGCTACTGGGCGGAGGCACAACCATGGCATGGATTTCGGTATGTTCTGGCCGCTTTGCTGTCGAGCGAAGACTTCAGCACAGGTGCGTTCTGTGAATTTTATTTCTATGACAGCTAGTAGAAGCTCGCAGATAACTATAGGCACTCAAAATTAAGCGTGTGAGGCTTTATGTTTCGAGTGGTGGTAATGATATTATCCTTTGGTCATTTCGGCTCTACTTTTTTCTAATTTCAGCCTCAGTTTTCCAATCGGTGTTTGCTGACCCATAGGACCATAATAGCAACTGAATGCGGTGCTTTGTCGAAGGCAGTGCTACGGCGAGACATAAATGCCGTAGAAAACATTTTAGCCAACAAGCCCCAATATCTTGGGACGGAGAGGAATATCTTTGGACATAGTGCAGTTCACCTCGCCATCGGATGGCCGGAAGGCCTTGAGGTCCTGTTAAAAGCCGCCGACGAGGCTTTTCTACACCGAGATATTGCCCCAGTTACCTATTCTAAAAGTAGTACACCACTCGACTATGCTATTGCCTTTGGCTGTACGAAATCAATTCGATTACTTTTCGAAGCGAATACTGCTTTTGACTTCACATGGAACCTTTTCATCGGGACCGCCTCATTTACTAAAGAAGTCAGTGAAGTTGTTTCGCATATTGTAGTCGCAAGGCTCTACCAATTATTCGAATTTGCTGTGGAAAAGTTACCATCAGCGACAATATCTTCGCTTGGGATAACTTGCTTTGAATTGTTTCATTTGAAAACTAGGGCGTTGTTAGGATACCTTGAAGGAGAATACATCCAAATTCCACGAAAGTTTAGTACTAGCTACCATTATAGTTCCTTCTGGTTGGAATATGGTGGTCTTTATCATCAAAGAATTATTTCGGCCGAAACAGCTATGGTCTTCTTCAAGGCCGGATTCAAAGATGTCGACTCTGAAGTTGAAGGGATTACACCCATCATGAATTTAGATTCCCGGTCCTATGGTAACCATTCATTTTCGCGTTGTTTCCGCATTGTTGAATTCTTCGTTCAACAGGGCGCTCGGTTGGATCGTCTGGTTCCACTCCACCGAGTTGACAACCAGATCTCGAATGATGAGCCGACCAGACGTCATCGAGCTACTCATTGGGTTGCGATCCATGTCTGGGAAGGGGCATTATCCTTTGATTTGTTTGACATATCTGCAATCGCTGAGCTTCGGTCTTCTCAGATACGGCAAAATATCCTTCAGAGCAGTATCTCGGATCCCTGTAGCTGTGCCTGTGCATCTGGTGGATGTCGCCCTATTACTTTAGCCCTGAAGTATTGTATAAGATTTTATTATGGCAAGTGGAACCATATTTTATGGGTGAACAACAACAGTTTTAAGGTGAATTGGGAAGATTTATTAAGCAATTTGAGCCCGATGATTAGGGTTGCAAGTGTCGAGCTACTGTTCAAGCTGTCATTATTGCTAGATGGACTGGAAGGAGATCAGCTTGTAGATGATGTCATACGCTATCTGACATTTTCTGCTCTTGGAATGACTCACACTTGCTGTGAACATTATTCTGGTGGGAACTTCACTCCCCTCTCTCGGGAATATGGTTTGTGGAAACTTGTCCCTTTGATTCGCATCATGGATCCAGCAGAAGCCGAAGAAATTCACGAAGAAGAGAGAACACTAATTGAAAGGCTGGAAATTCTTCACATTAAATTCATGGAAGACTTTCGAAGATTGGGCGTGCCACTTTCGCGCTTCATTCTAGAGAACTGGCGAGAAACAATGTTGACGGAGCTGTCAAGCAGCGAAGAAATCCCGGAGTCAGTGAGAGAGCAATGCAGCGAACTAGGTATATCAGTATACACGGAACCCGACTCGAATGATATATTCAAGCTTGTCAAGCTATCTGCCAGCAGCAGTGGGTTTTCGCGTTTTCAGCTCGAAGAATGGCTACGGCTGAACGAAAGGGATGTTATCTGGATACAGCAATATCTGAAAATTAACCAGAATGAATGCAACGATCCGAATGAAGATTACAAACAAATGGTTTTAAGAGATCTTCTTAAACAGATACAGCTGATGGTGACCAAGATGACGGATTAAGGCTCTTCGCAGATTGCCAGGCGCCTTACGATCTGTTCCTAATGGACAAGATTACTATATACTCTATGTTGCTTATCCTGAGGAACAGAAGGACCATCAAGCTCGAAGAGAAATACAAGAACAAGGATATCGATGGAGTGAAGATGGCGTTGATTTGTTTTGGATATAATCTTAGGTCACGGTTTGGTTTGGTTTAGGTTATACTAGATCATGCATCATGATGGTTCGACGAATTATAAGTTATGGTTCTATGAATTATGATCTATCTTCCTCCATGGTTCTAGTATACAGTTCAATAATTTGAGATCAGAAATATGGAACGTCTTCATATCCTTTGAGTCTAGCCAGCAAATCGCAGTTCTCTCTATTCTACATGCTGTTCCTGTCCCACAACTTCACCATCTATCAACTCTTCCTCTCTTCCTCTCTTTTCCCTCCCAAGTATTTTATCTCCTATAAGGCTACAACCTCCCTGTTTAGACGATACACAAACACCTTCCACCATCACAACATCTCAGATTCTCAACCCCAGAACCATCGTGTTCACCGTCACATCCTCTCGAGCTCTAACAACTAACAAGAAACCCTCACAAAGAACGTAGGAATTCAAGAATCACTCGAACTAACAACCCATCAATCTCCCAACCGAAGGCAGTTCCCCCCGCCGGTATTCATATCACATACGACGACAATTACTCACTTGACTATGCGACTGCACTTCCGCAATTATATTCACAACTCACCAACTTATCATCCCCTGCCTCTATCAACATTTCAATGTATAAAGTTAGTTAGTTCATCGGATGGAAATAATCTCTTTTATAATTTATTTTTTATTTTCATTCATCATTCTCTACATTCCCAATCCCAATTCAAATCCATCCGTTTTCCCTGCTCGCTTCACCCCCACTTCACCCATTTTCACCCACTTTCACCCACTTTCACCCCCTTCACCCCCAACTCCACCCATCCACCAGCAGCAGTCCCCAAGAATTGAGAGAATCTCTATTCATACAGTACAACTAAGCGGAGAGAGGCCCTATTCCCAACCCCAAAAAACAAGAGCATCTAACGCCAGTGCCCGGAAACCCTCACGCCCGCACGAAGAACCATAAATATGAAAAGAAAAGGAAAGTTTGCGCTTCGGAATCCACATTTTGTAATCTTATATCTTCTGTATCTGTATGCTGTATGTGCCTATACCTATGCCATTCTGATTTTGTCTGTCCAATTTTATCTTCCTCTGCATCTGCTCATCGTAAATCCAATCAATTCCAATCGTCTTCCATCCCCACTCATATTCCAACCATCCACCCAGCGCAATATATCTACCTCATCAAACACGAGTCCGATTCGACGAATAAATCCGATCGATATATCTTTTAAAAGAAACCCAGTACCAAAAACCAAAAACAATCGAGTGCAGCGCTAAATAAACTCCTGCCCAAACGCCCACGCTTCGCTTTACTCCCTCCCAATGTATCCAACCAAATGAGCAATAAAGAAGAAAAAAAGAAAGAAACCGACAACCGACCGCAAAGCCCAAATCATATCACTGATAATACAACCTCAAACCCCCATCTTATATCCCCAACTCATCCTCAACATCCTCATCTTCATGGACAAAGAGCCTGCCTACTTTCCCATACCCCTTTGGCTGTTGCGTGCTCGGGTACTCTGACGGAGTGCTATCCGCATCGCTTTCTTCTCCTTCGTCGACCGCGTCTGCATTTTCCTTTCCGACGTCCATTTCTGTTACGTTTTGCTCCGCACTGGTTTGTTCCACATCACATCTCGGCGCATCTTCCTCAACCACACCTTCCCATTCCTCCTCCTGCTGATCGCCCCCACTCTCGCCGGGTTCAAAATCACTCAGCGCATTCTGCTCCGTGAAATCCGTCGGAAACTCATCTGTTGTGCTCCCACTATCATCCTCACGCATCTCCTGCTGATTGCCGGACCGCGAAGCCAGTTCGACATAGGGGGCATTGCTGTAGGGAGTTGCGTACGCAAACGGTGTGGTGCCGCGCTTAAGATCGTTTGTTTCCTGCATGAGAGAAGTCATAGGACTTGGCGGACCGATGCTCCATCTAGGCGAATCGCGTGGACGGCTCGGCGACCGAGAGATGCGGCGACGCTTCATGTTTGCGACCTTGCGGTTGCGGATTGGCGATGATTGAGGCTCGCGTTCGAAAGATGTTATGCGGCGTTTACCAATTTGGGTAGTGACGACTGAGGCAAGTGCGGACATGGAGCTTGTGCGAAGAGGTTTGAAAGGGTTCTTGTCTTTTATGGGGAAGAGTGGTGCTGTTTTAGGAGGAGCAATTGACGTTGGAGGAGTGGATTCATCTGGTGTGACAGCAGCGGAAGAGAAATGATCGGATGGGGATTCGGGTTCGAGATCAAGAGCATCTTGGATGGTGCGAATGCTCAATGATTGTGAGTGCTGAGAAGCGAACGATGATTGCGGACTTAGAGGTGGATCCAGTCGTTCATCCCACGCCCAACAAAGCTCTTTGGCATCTCCCTCTGGTGTATGGTTAGCCGCTCCATCTTCGTATACTCGAGGCAATTGTCGAAGCTTCTGCCACGTCCAGTTGGCTGTATCGGTACCACCTAAATGTTGAATGTAGCTATCAGCTTGCGTAACGTAGAGCCGGCGAAGCTGCTTTGCACGCATCGCAACACTGGAGGAAATGAATGCTACTGTCCATAAAGCCGGCGTAACCATCTCCGAAGTGTTGAGGAACTTCAAGCAGGAATCCTTGTGCATCTTTCTTAGAGGTATCCATGTAGAACGAAGCCCCAGGTAGTTTTTCAAAGCTGGAGGGACCTTTAGTTTCGAATGTCTGTTTTTGGCATAGGGATCTTCCGCTAATATCTCAGGAAGGTCGCCGAATGCAGCCATCAGTGCCATTTGAACGTCCCGTGCATCTGGGCCTCTAATCTGAATCGTTTTTACCAGTCCACGGCTGCGCAATCGTTGATCAATTCTGCTCTGAGCGCCGCAGGCTTTAGGCAGCGACCATGACGCATCATTATCGCCGGCTTGGGATGCAGTTTCTTCCCACGATACAGAATGATCTTGACGTGAAAGTGCAGCAGTCATGGCGCTGTGTTGAGTTTGCGTCCAGTCATCGGAAGCGCAGCTGCTGACTCTGGAACGTTGGCTTGAAGAGTGACTTGTTGACCAGATGCCCTTCATTTGCGTACCAAATGGCAAAAAGACCACCTCCATCTCCAAAGGTCGAGCATACGACGGAGGGATAGCAGACTGCATTTCAAAAATCTGCACTTCGAGGCTCTCGATCCGAGCAGCGAGATTAGATGGAGTAACAGTAGAAGTGCGGCTTGCCTGAGAATCCATTGATTGGTTCAAATGCCTGTGGCCGCATACAGTGTTGTCATCAGCCACGGCATTAGCCTCATGAGCCTTCTCCATTTCTTCCACCCTTTCCTCCAGCTCGTAAATTCGCGTACCTAAAGTTTCTTGGCATTCTTGCAGCTCTTCGTAACCAGTATTTGAGAAGGATGCATTTTCAAGCGCATCAATCCTGTCAGCGTGGTTACGCTTAGTTATAGGGAAATCCGTTGCAAATTTACGAAGTTTAGGAATGAGTTGATCATCGGCCTCATCCAGATTCATCAGCCCGAGCTTTTGACCATCATTACCAGACGTCAACCGGGAAGCTTGAGTTAGATCAACAGCAATGAGCTGAACTTGTACCCCGGCATCAACGCTTTTGATGTTAGTCTCTGCGACATGTCCGCCTATTTGAGTCTGGTCACAGAAGTCATTTGGAAGTCCTGGGTCCTGAGTTGGACGCAAGCTCGGGCTAAGGATCTCCGTCACACTTTGCAAATGAGTATGCCCATTGATGTCTTGATATGCTCGCATGGGACGAGCAGCCTCAACCTGCTGCCCCTTACCTGGTTGCATGATTTGTGCTTGGGTACTAGCTCTTGGTACATGATCTAGGGTACCAAGGCCCAGCCCACCAAAGGGCCGTATGTACCTCGCCTGGCTTGAGGCTCTTGAAGCAGATTCCGACGGTAAAACACATTCCGATGGGATAGACGGGATGTCGCCAAGGCTGGATCCTGAATGGACGAATCGGCTCCAGTGGAGAGTGCTTTGGAGTTTCGCATCATTACATTGACGGCCCAAGTCCTGCTCGTCTGCCGCAGGTACCTTTACAGTTTGTGGAGTAGATGGCTGACGGTTCACTTGAGCCATACGACCGATAGCATCCACGTTGATGGTCGAGACATTACTTAAAGCTCGTGTCTGCTGAACTCCAGTTGATCCCGACGGATGATCATCATGATAGCAAGCATGGTGTTCACACATGCACACCTGGGATCGATCAGAGAAGCCATCATCCCCGTATATTGCTGCGCTCATCCCTCCCTGGGACTGATTCCAAAATCGACGACATCCACATCTTGTACCATGATTTAAATTTGTGAAATTGCACTGTCCCTCCGGCAACCTTGTATTGTTCTGCGATGCGTCGTCGACATGGCTGTATCTGACATGCACTGGTGTATTTGGGATTGTCGAGATCGAAGGAGGACCAGCCATTGGGGAGGTGGGTGGCAGAGAGTATCCAAGGAAATGGGCATTGGGGGCCAGCCAAGAAGGTGCGGGGCTAGGACGAATCGAGAGACCCCAGCCTTATTGCATTGGAACGAAGGCTATCGTTTTCGAGGGAAGATTCGAGGGGGGGATGTCTCGAGGTATAAATACTTTTGTTCTAAGATTCGGGGCGCGGGAAGGCAGATAGGGCTGTCGAGGCCGCCCAAAAGACGCGTCGCAATCAATTAACGTTAAGACGAGTACATAAGCAAGGTTTATCTGACCCACAGTTAGCTCTGGTCAGCCGTTTAAAGGTATCACATCACCATGGTGATGAGGGGCCCCGCGATAATCTGATAAGAATATTACTGACCTCGTTTGTTCTTTTTTGGAGTAATTATTCGCAAACAGAAAGGAAATGTGTTAAGAAAAAGATGGAACAGAGGTAAGTAAGTAGAGATGGAAACTAGCTAAAAATGCAAAAGACGACCGATGTATCTATCCCTCAAATAAAAGAGAAACATCTGACTTTGCGGACCTACTTGCAGACCATCCACGAAATCGCGTGGGGACAACTGTAACTGTACTGTCAATATTGTGAACAGAACAGGGGAAAAAAGAAAAAAGAGACGACGAAAAGGCCCGGGTAAATGAAGGATGGGAAAGCACAGTCGCCAATTTCTCGGCTGTCCGAGGAGTCATATCTAATCCATGTCCTCGCAGGTGAAGGCGTTCGAACTAACAATGCATTTGGCAGTTCGAAAAGGCCCATTAGGGCCTGTGTGTTACCCCATCTGTAGGAACTACAACGCTGCTATGAAGTGCAAGGTTTGAGTAGACGCTTTACGCTGTATTCTCACCGAGACACTGGACACCCGCCCCGGGGCGCTTCGGTCGCCTCGTGTTCGGATGATCCCATTGGTGGGGAAGCTCATGCAAGGAGAGGGGTACTGTGTCTTAGTTTGTTTGCCTTGTCGCTGCTTGAATGTTAGTTTTCGCAGGAAATTATATTGAGCAATGATGCAAAGGCCTGGCTGACGACTGCTGCGTTTACCTGGACTGCGGCCTCTCTGCGTTGTTCGAGAGTAACTTCAAATTAACTTATAGATTGCGACTAATTCTATCTAGTGGCTTGTCTATGCTAGTCCCTGTGTAACAACGGCTTCTTGCAGCTCTATATCCTCCGAAGTTCTCGGCAAGACTTCCAATGCGTGGTGGTCTAGAATCCATGTGCGTTCAAGAACGAATTCATGACATCATATGCCCCGGTAGCATTGTAATGAACGTTGACAGCGTGTCCGCAGTTGGGCTGGATGTATGCCTCAAATGCACTCGCCTTTGGAAAGACCGCAGATACCCCCGCTGGGATACTCGCGCCTTGTCCATTTGATGCCGAGCAGTCTCCACCACAGAAGATTGCGTCCTCGTTTCCAGTCAAGACCAAGACCGGTCCGGTGAAATCATGCGCAGACGAGGGCTGCGAACCTAAGGTCAAGATTTCGCCGGTCGTGAAAGGCTGCTTGGTGTGCTCGGTGAATTCGCCAACGAGGCGGTCGTAGTAAGGCGGTTCAAGGAATGCGAACTGGTTTGCATTGATGTTGGACCAAGTGAGATAGCCTGCCGGAATATGTGTGAACCACCTCAGGATCTGATTTGATGCTGCTTCGATATTGAAGCCGGCAATAGTCTGCGGTAGATACGATGGGTCAACGGAAAATCCTTGTAGGATAAGGCCATCTGTGATATTGGGGTGTGCCGCAGCAAGTTCGTACGAGAGGATTGCACCGAAAGAATGGCCGACATGGATAACATGACTTGGTTCCGACATGTCAAGGTCAGGTAGGGAGGCTGCACGTAACATCTTTGTAACCTCGTATATGGCCGAGAGTTCGGCGGGAGCTTGGATAACATTCGTAGGATCCGCTTGAGAGGATTGGCCGATGCCAAGGCGATCTATGGCCAATGTGCTGTACCCGTATTTGTCTACTGCGACGTCCACATATGAGTATTTGGAGCTCTCAAATGGTAGGTCCCAGTATCTATACATAATGTTAGGATTGGTCTCTAACAAGCAAAAGTCACTATCCACTCACCCACTGTCAAAGCCGATTCCATGAGTAAGAAATTGCCATGTATTATAGTTTTCCGCGTAATTGTCAGGTCGGCAAGCAGTAGCAGCGATGTTGTATTCGTCAGTGATTGTGGTGTATCCTTGCAGTATGGCCGCAGTATAATTCTGTCCTCTTCTCAGAAAATCTTGGGCGAACTTGGTGACAGCAATGTGGTCGGTCAATGGAGGAAGGTTGAAGATGCCATTTCGGGCGTTGAGAGTCACAGGAATGGTGAGGTGGGTGCAGTGTTTGGCTTCAACGAAGCTCAAAATAGCTACCACAGCAAGAGCAGAGAGCTTAGACATGATTGCAAGTCGAAAGAAGAGTATGCTGAAGGCTGCTGGTAGTAGAAAAAGATGAAGACACTGCAACGAGGAATGAAGACCGAAATTCATCAAGGTTTTCCTCCATTTTAATATGTTGCTCACTAGACAGATTTTAACCACGCCGGTCCAGAAAAACGACGCTCTGGTGAGATCAAGCTTATACCCGAGGACTACAGATCAAGAACCATGGTTTTCCAACATTTACATCCCAACACTCCCCTCTGCGATAGTTGCCCGCTACTGCTTGAACGATCTTACATCCGAATAAACTCCTAGGATGGTCACAACAGTTAGTCAGACGGAAGTCTGACGATGGCGAGTATTTGGAATTGTTTCAATATGAGCGGAATCTCACTCTCCGTCATGTAAGCTCTTCACTCGAAGACAATGTGTCAGCCACGGAGATCCCTTGGGAAAATATCGTCGAGAAGATTTCAGAACCTCGAAGTTGTGAGCGATGAGTGTCACACTTGTGCATTAATCGTCAACCAAGATTGTCCAATTTTAGTTACATCGGTTGACCTGAGTATAATGTGGGTCTATGATGAATAAGGCTAGGTGTCTTCGTTAGGAGCGGAAACCAACGACGACCGGCTTTTATGCAGGGAGATCCATATTTCCTTTCTTTTTCCAACATCACCGCTCGCTCCTTTCCCATCATTTGAAATCCACGGAATAGCTAGTCCACCAGGAAATCACCCGCCCATGGTTCGAGACTGTGTAAGCTCAGCTGCTTGTATGGGCCGACGCAGATATGCACAGTAAGCGTGTCATAACAGATCCATACATTGGGGGTAAAGAGTACGCCGGTACAAAGGTGGTGTATCTGTCTGGATACAGCCAAACGATAACATAGAGAAAGCGAACCAGCAAATGAAAGTTACCCGCTCAATTGGTCTTCATCCAGCTTCAATTATTCCTCCATATTAAACTCCAATATTCCCATTTTACAGCCCAAGCCAAAATGACTTTGCACAAAAATCCCTCATTATGTTATGGATATATCGTCAGACATTCGAACGTGCAGCGGAAGCCGCTCTGCGGCGAGAGATGAAGCGACTCAACCAAACTCCGATGAGGCCCGCGGCAACGATGAAGACAATAACGAAGACAACAACCACACCAGCTTCCTGAGCCGCCCAATTCTTTCGCTTGATGAGTTGATGCGTGACATCGCGGTCGACATGTGTAATGGCTGTCATTTTGATGAACTACGCAAATGGCTGTCAGTCAAAGAGTTGATAGCTCGCGGGACGAGATCTTATTTTCTTGCTAGCTTGCAGAATTGTGTTGGAGCCAGGTGCTGCATCGGAAAGAAGTATAATCCTACTTACTTGTTGTGTTCGAAGTCGAAAGTTATCTGTGCCACCTTAGACGTGCTCTTGTCTGGCGTCAGCCAAGGGGTGATTCTCGTTGTCGATAATTTAAGCGTTGTCGATGATTCAGGATAGAGAAGCTGGACTACAACGCTGTTAGTCTTTCGCGTGCCAATAATTGATTGGTGAGTGGAAATGGAAATTGAAACGTCGAGTTCTGAGGATTGCTCTCTCGAGGGAAGACCGCCCATCCGTTAATGCGAAAAAGCAATTACGACAAGCTTGCCATGCGCGTGGGGAAGTGCGGGGGATTGAGTATGGGGTCTGGGGTAGCTTACGGCAATTGAAACTATTGATGGGACTTATGCAGTAAGTTCTCCTCCAGTCAACAATGTCGTTAAGAAGCTGGAAGATGACGATTTAAAATTCTGGCGGGAGTCGTATCGTAAGTTAAAGTAAAGGGATAGAACTTAGAAGAGAATGTTGTGTGGACTCCAAACTTCACTCGAAATTGAGGTTACAGAGCATTGGAGGGAGAAGGTGCAAGCAGCTGGAATAGGAATGGTGGTGTATTCAATCAGCACATTACATATGCCCATTCTCCTCTGCCGAAAAGCCACCAAAAACTCAGCAGCTTGCAACGACAATCTTTCATTCGACGTAGCTGTTCCCGTGCGTGTTTGTCGTCCATATATGTAGTTCTGAAGCATGTCTGACGCAAAAATCGTCGGCCATCATTATATACACATGTATATTTTGCCCTTCCTCCATGATTCGAGAGATAGCAGCAGCTGAAAACGTCGATTGCTTTGTTGAAGCTCGAGGTACTTTCCCTCTGTGTACGAGTTGTAGCAACTTACCTCAGCCTGCCTCGAAAACTCAAAGTGAGTACCTCTGCCTCTAAGTTGGCTACAGTACATGATTTGAAGGTGCAGAAGGTTCATCGGTGGCCAAGATTGATCTATGCATCGAAAACTCATTTTGGCCAGCGGCAAGTTGGATACTTAACACCATGATAATACACAAGACACATATCGCCCCTCCACGAAGCTCAGAAGCTTAATCTCACCACTTTTGCTTGGCTCACGAGCTCCCCGGCCTCCATTTGTGCTCCGGATCCCCGTCAGACTCTCACATCGGTCATGTGATACCAGCCGCCGGGAATGTGGAATGTCTCAATCACATGATCATGCGACCTCTTTCTTAGCTTTTCTCCGACTCAAGCACGAATTCGTGTTGAAGCATTACTCGCATGAGTATAAACTGACTCTTTGGAAGTATACCTCCATTGGCTCAATAGTTGCTTATTCTTATTTTACAAATGTCTTGATTCATATCTAGGAGTTCTACCTCTTTTTCCTTCTAACTTTATTTTGAGCTCCGACCCTAGGCCTCCTCCTTCCGGCTTTGGATTTCTTTTTAGATCTGGTTCTAGGTCTCATTCTTTTCGACTTTGTTTTTAAATTCGATTCTACCATATCGTGTGCCTGCTGGGCTACTCCAGCTGATCTAGTCTTCTTTCTCGTTTGTCTTTTTTGACCTGATTCGGGCGCATGCTGTAATTGCTCAGTTACGTTGGGGGAGTTCGGAGTCGAATCAGTGCTTGGTCCATATAGGGTTACTTGTGTCGAACAGGCTAAGGGTGATGAAGGGAGGGGCACTGAAAACAACATTTCAGCTCCCGTTTTCTCGTCGCTTCGAGAACTCCCACTAGTAATTGATAACTCCGGACTGAGCTGTGGTCCGTCTGTCATAACTACATCCCCAGGAACAGATGTCGATGGAAGAGTATCCCCGATTTCCAAGTCGTCTTTTCCATTTTTTCTCCCGGGATATCGCCGACCGGAAGAAGGGTGTCCAAAGACCACAGCTCCGCCTTCTTCTAGCTTGTCTAACTCGCCCAAATGGCCTAACTTGCCAGACTTGCCGCACTTTAAACGCCTGCTTTCGCGGTAGACTAGCTGAACCGTATTTTGGTGCGACTTGGGTTTTTCGCCGATAATGCGGGTCCGTGGATTGTTGCTATGTCTTTGGCACCAACAAGGCGCCACGAGAACTCCAGGGCACTGCCAGACAAGTCCATGACAAATTTTACATCCGCCGCTCCTAGCAAGCTTTAACAGGTATCGATAATGCTTTCAAAGAATGTCACTTACCAGCGTAGTACATGCAATCTGAGCACCAACCCACGACATGCCGAAACTCCTTCACTTGTGCCACGCTAATGTCATCAATAGACTGAAGCTCATGGTCAAGGTAAGAGATTCTTTCCCCATCGCGATTGTAAAAATAATGCCAGACAATTAGGTCTTTAGTCATCTTCGTTGCGACTAGCATCGATGAAAAGCCCTTGACGAATACTTTCCTATCGAACTCAATGGCTCGCTCCGAACCTGCTAGTGCAGCGATCATATTGAGTGGCATCTCAATGTCCAGTTCACGCTCGTGCTTGGGGCATATTACGTACCCGCTGACCATTACTGGGTTTCTGAACATGTTGTGCCAGCATTGCCCCTGCTGTTCTTTCCCGCTCGTAGGGAGCCTGTTTATCTCGAATTTCACGACGTAATGGATTTCAGGCAAGGCCTGAGAGGAGGAGGAAGGTTTCCACGATGGTGTTCCCTAGATGATTGGCGAACAGATTGCGACTCCGACTTCGAAAGGCGATGCCCGAAGTGCCGAGCCGAGCCACGCAAACTGTAGCCCAATCTCTGCAAGAGAGTCACCGATGCCCACGGTGGCAACTGCAAACTTGCTTTGCTTGATCGATGCATGCAGTCGCGTTGCGTCTGGTAGATTGGCTAGAAGATAAATACTTAGCAGACATTACAGGTCGGCAGCAAACAGGCAGATGGGAACTCACAGGAAGCGCAATGATCTATGCTGCGGGCGACATCGGCGACAAGTCGCATCACATATTTCCCGGTGTCCGGCCATGTCTGTGAGAGGTATTCCACAGTAGTCATAGCTTGTGCATCATTCGCAGAGCCGGTAAGAGTGATAGCTCTTTCAAGCGCTTCGTCTGGGCCTTCGGTATACTATTCCTCCTTCACAAAAGATAGAGGATTCCAGTCGAGCTCGAAAGTCGCCTTATATGATCTCCTTCTGCTGACCTTACGATAAGACGGCAGAGCGCCTAGGATCTTCTCTCTGATATCCTCCATGAGGTCAGGAGTAGCCGGCGTTGAGGTCATCTCTCTATGTAAGCTTGCGATAAAAGGAGCAGAGAAAAAGAAAGTGAAAAGGATAGTGATTGAATTGTATATAGGTATGCGTCTCAGGGAGCGATTCCGGGTTGCCTTTGTTAACCGTGGCACGAGCATCACTTCGATCTGATGATTCAGTGCAGTGGTTCAGGTAGGCTCATGCCGTACAAATGGTTGATCCTGCAGTCTCTCTTATAGTTAAGTGATGCTCATTTCAGCGGCGATCAATTCAGGAGCCTCATGCGAAGCAGCCACAGTCAGGAACCCCATTATCCACCCCAATAATAGACGTTTTGGACTATATATACAAAAGAAAGTGCGCACGCCCAACATGTCCGTCCGAGCCTCAGAGGAGATTTTCCAATTAGATGACCATGGCTTCGGTTCTGTTTCCAAGTTGTAGGCTTCCGCCCTCCGTTATACAAACCTACAATGTCGAAACAGAGGCTTGTTGGAGCAATGTATACTTCGGTGGTACGATTGTGAGAATCAATGATTGTGCAGTCAGTATCCCTCAGGAGGAAAGGTAGAATGATTATTGCAGTGGCTAGGTACTCCTTCTTTACACGGGGAATGCAATGCAGAACACCAGTACTTAGATACTCATCATTTCGACGAGGGACTTGGCCAACAGAGCAAACCCTGATATACTTATCAACAACTGACAGGAAATCTATCATACTCTGATAAAGCTGCTTGTCAAATGGTAGTTTAATTGATTTGAAATTGATGTGAGAACGAGTGGATACAGAACTATCGTAGGTGCACTTTGTACATACAATCTAATCTGATACCATTTCGAAGCATCATAGAATGAGTCGCGCGTGGGTTATCCCCCCATATACAACCAGAACCACCAAAAGTGAGAAGGAACAACAATGCCATCGATATGCATATTTGATACTACTATATTAAAAGTCAAAGCTACAACCCAGCACTCCTTTTTGAATTGCACCTCGCACCTCGGAGAATATATCAGAAGCTTAATCTCACCACACTTGCTTGGCTCGTAACAGCTTCCAGGCTCCCACGATGATCATGTGACATATCCCCAGTATGTCCAAATCATATGACCATCTGACCGTTCTCTCTTATCTTATCTTATCTTGGCACAGGCACAGCACTTTACCTGCAGCAATGGTGAAGTTTGTTGGTGGGGAAGAAAAAAGCACGTCGAAACCGTCCAGGTCCAAAAAAAGAAACTGAGGATTTCAGAATTGAATCGGCGGGATGACGCGGAGTATCAGAAATATGGGGGTTTAGGGAACGCACTGGTGCGAACGGGTTAGAGTGGACGATGGACGGTGGACGGTGGAGGAATAGGAATATCTTGAGGTTTGGATTGTGTGAGGGTTTTGGTAGGAGGTGGTGGTGGTGATGTTTGTGCTCGTCCGCTGGTCCTCTTCGGGGTTGGTTGATGTGCATTCTTTCTCTCTCGTCCTCCTCAAGGTTGGTTGATCGGCAATGATTTGCAGGAAATGTTCCATTAATATCCCCATGATAATAACGTTTCGCTGAGGGAACGGTTCATCTATCACATACAGATTGATGCCCATACATGAAGTACTAATGTGTGGATGGGATAAGTAGGGTGCTTCTTGCATGCATGAAATTGCCTGGAAATGGAAAGTGTCTTTACAATGTACGTACTACATCGATGAAGAGTACATGCAGACGACGAGGTGCAAGTGAGAGAGATTCCAAACGGCACATGCCAAAGTCTTGATTCTGTGCTCGCTTCCTTATCAAGGAGATTTCTAAGATTCAGCCAAGACGGCCAACCCGGGATGGTGTCGCCTCGCCTCGCATGGAAGACTGGAGGGAAAGGGTCCTTTTCCATGATCGACGATTCACTTCTCGTATCAGGGACCTGCACATTTGCACATTTGCATATTTGCACACTTGCACAAAGACCAGTACATGGACGGAACCGGTGTGACTTGGAGTGCGAGAATGCCATCTATCTCTTGCTGCACTGCATGTAAGCTCACCTTGCACGCAAACAGCCACAGCAGCGATGCTACCTACCCAACAGGTACAAGGCCAGCTTATCACCAACATGAGAATATCTTGGACCTCGGACAAGTCCATGTCCCGCAACACGAAAAAGTATCGCTTCACGGCAGTATTGGTAGAACGGCTTTATAATCATGTAATCACAGAATCCATAATATTCCCGCATGGGGCATGGTGTGAGTGCAATCGGACCAATGAAGAGCAGTGACTGGCGACCATGTCGATTTGATTGGCTCGATGCCAATCTAGCTCAAAAAGAAAAACGACTCAGCATCCCGGTTTATCAACGTCGACGGAGATTCGATTCAGCCAAGGGCCGAATGCAGTGCAGGGACAGATTGCGTGCTGGGGCGCTAGAGAGACCTCCAACGACTAGAAATAGGATTTTGGCTGGACGCTGCTGCACTTGGGTGTGCGCTTTTATGGAGACGCAGGGAAATGTACAAAATGTACAGGGATTTCTGCTTTTCTTAGTCTGGCTGTACGAAAGAAAGAAGGGACCTTGTCACCTTGTCACCTTGTCTATTCTGTCTATCAATTTTTGCTGGGCCCTGAGATCGTTTGCTCGGTGCTCGGTCTGCGTGTACCTCGATTGCTCTGCGCAATCGTCCTTCTTATCCATCGCTTGATCTCTTTGATGAGTTGAGCTACGCCCCGCATGCATTGATTTGCTGCAAATCCCCGTCCTCGCCATTTATCAACAGAGAAAGCACAGCCTTGCTTCCTCTCCTGTTCTCTTCCATTCCATTTTCTCCATCTCATCGCTTTCCTCTTCTTCGGACAAGTCTTCTCCTCCAAGTCTCCGCCTTCTGATAAATATCCCAATCAACACCCATACCTACCTATACCCATCCATCCCCATCCCCACCATCTTGTTACACCTCCTTGCTCCTCCCTTCACTCGACCCTCTTCCACTCTGTCAAACTTCATACACCTTATGGCTGTTACCTACAATGCCTTCAGAATGATTCGCAAACGCAGATTCACATTTCGTTCTATTTGAAGCTCGAAACTCGTTTATTACGTGGAGCATCATCACACATCTTCAGTCCATCTTAAGCCATCCAGCGCTCGTCTCGACTATTCTTGCCGCGCTCTATTGATTGCTCCAATCCCGGCAACTAGATCGATCAGGAATATAAGGTAACCAGAGGATCCTAAAAGGTAAATTCATTGAAGTCAATCTCATCATTGTTCTGGCTAACAATTTAATTAAGACCTCTCATCATCACTTCTCCTTTTCAGCAACATATCATCCATCTACTGTTGATCCAGTAGAGCTGCGTTCATACTCGTCATTGTCCGGCGCTAGAAGCATTATATCAGATCCCGTAACTTGGACCGTCTACCTATTTTTCATTTTATCACACTCACACACACGACACAATGGCGCACGATCATCCTATTCAGAACAGTGAGGTCTATGTCCTCACTGCCGCCCCGCACACATGCCGCCCCGCCTCGGCGCCCCCATCGCCACCCACTCCCGCCACGCCATGCGATATCCTTTCATCACCTTTGGATGATTTAATGTCATTGACTCCTCCGGAAATACAAGTCGGGTCGCCACCGTTTAGAAAACGGCTTTCGAGAGCAGTCCATGTTCTAGGTACCGAAGCTACCGCTTTATCATCCTTGACCATGCTTTATGAAACCGATCCAATCGCCAGAGATGGATTCAATCGCGCAGTTAACGCGATCAAGAGATTCAAATGCGAGAGAGGCAAATTGGTCATTTGCGGTGTTGGCAAAAGCGGCCATATTGCGAGAAAACTCGTTGCGACCATGAATAGTTTAAAGATCCACGCCAACTACCTGCACCCAACAGAAGCCCTCCATGGAGATCTTGGCAATGTGGGGAAATACGACACAATTCTATTGATTACATTTTCTGGAAAGACTCCAGAATTACTTCAGCTCCTACCTCATTTCGACAGCTCCCTACCGATGATTGTCATGACATCTCACACAAGTCCATCGACTTGCGAAATCGTCAAACGACGACCAGCTACCATTCTACTACCAGCTCCCATTCATGAATCAGAAACCCTGTCATTCGGCGTTTCCGCGCCTACTACCTCGACTACTATGGCGCTTGCCCTGGGGGATGCCCTAGCTATGGTTATATCTGAAGAGCTGCACCCAAGTGTGGCCGCCGTCTTCGCAAAGAATCATCCTGGCGGTGCTATTGGTGCTGCATTCAAGGCACCTCAAAGGCTGTCCGACCTCGCGATTTGTCTCGCCGATATGCCGGATCTCAATGCCTCATCATCCACTGCGGCTCATGTCCTCATGGCCGCTTATCAATCAGAGTCAGGATGGGCGCGAAGTGGAAAAGATGTTGTTTTACCACCCCGTCGCATCAAGCGGCTAAAACTAACCAAGATGGACGAGCCAGCACATGCAATTGAAGGATTAATGGTACCACGCACCCAATGGATTACCATCCCAGCTGAAACCGAGGTGACGAAAGCTATTGCTTCCATCACAGCTTTGCGATCAAACCACGGAACATACAATGACGATGCTATCCTCGCAGTCATGGATGACGACGAACTAGTTGGCGTTTTGGAAGTTGGCGAGCTATTAGCTTGAGCTGACGGGGAGTTTGAATTTTGGTGGCGTTGGTTAAAAGGGGACGGCTATGGTGACGATGGGAATTGGATCAAAAGTCCACTCATTTTATTTGGTGACTCTCCATTCGGTGGCACCACTCTAGCTTTTATATAGATTTCTCTTCTACATGTTGCGGAACAAGGAGGTACAATTGCTTTGGTTCGTTCGCGTGGTGTTTAAGCTGGCACGGGTACGAATTATGATTTAGGAATTTATATATGATGTTCATCGCGATGGACATCATATCAACACGATCGCAAGACTCAGATATGAATAACTGTATGTGACTTGGTTTGAAACAAATGATTACCACTTTGTGCTCTTGCTCGGCGAATACACGTCTCGCATGTTTCCGTCGCACTGTTCTTATCATAAGTTACCCAAAGGACCCAACTTCCACGTAAGCAAGAGAATAAAAAGACAAGCAACCTTGCGTCTGATCATCGTCTCAGCTCCACTTCTGCTGTGCGCCTCCGGGACCAAAACCGTTCGTGCTGGCTGTACTGTACCACGTGATCATACGCCGTAAGGTTAAACTTATCACTCTCGTTTCAAAGACGTTTCTTGGCGGAAAAGGCTTGTTTCCGCGAGCCAACGGGATGAGCGAGCGGGTGAACGTGTGTAGTGCAATTTATCTGTGTGCGATAAGTAGGGTTCCTGTTATCAGACGTCGAGCAGTTCGATACAGTATGAAGGTAATCAGCGGCAAGGCAAGGTAAGGATGATTGGCACGTGGGCGTCCTATTCGATGCCGCGATGCAGGTGAGGATATACCAGCGAGATATCATCGCGTCGGGGTTGGGGAATTGGATCGTTAAATGCACTGCTGCTTCCGCGTTGACTGGATGGTTTGCGCAGTGCAATTTTCTCTGACTTGTGAATTCTATTCAATTATCGGGAATCCTGAACCATTCTTACCAGCCACAGCAGTAAGACAAGATGCACGCCTCCACACTAATCACCATAGCCTTCTTGCTCTTGCTCTCAAAAACATATGCTTCGCCACCACCACAGTTCGCGCAAAAGCGATTGGTAGAGACACAGACGGTATCCAGCGATGATCGATACCCGCTGCCAACTACGGTGTTGATGGCCATGGCTGGCGCACGCAAGCATGGAATCGTGATGTCAGGTGGAAATTGAGGGGAGATTTCCAGGTCGGGTGGCTATGACGTCATGTGAGAGACGGAGGGTATGAATTGAAAGAAAGGGAGCTGCTTGTGGCTGAGGAGTTTGGATTTATTTGCCTACAACGATATTTGACTGTACGAAACAAAACTTCTCCAAGGCAGATAAACCAAGCAATCCTCTACATCCAGAACGCAAAAATCACCAAGCAACCAAACCTCATCTCACAACAACAAAAATGGCTCCATCCGACGCACCCCCTCCTTATACCGAGCACGCTCCTCCCTCCCACAAAACCCGCAACGGCATCCCCCCTCAAAGCCGGCGCTCCATGGAAGACGAAGCGCGCCCGCTCCCCCCCGGCTGGATCCGACAATACGACGATGAAGAGCATCATCAATTCTTCGTCGACACCACATCCAACCCCCCGCGCTCTATATGGCAGCATCCGTACGACGATCAACAATATCTATCTAGTCTTTCTGCTGAAGAGCGCGGCCGCATCCAATCTCTGCACCGGGTCCCCAGCGAAGCGGACATTGAGGCTGAGAGCACGGACGAGGAGGGTGCGAGCATGCAACCCCCGAGGGGTGGTGCAGGAGCAGGTGGTTCGAATTCCGCGGACAATCCCACCGGTCTACATAAACTCGGGCGCAAAATGAAAGATAAACTCACGTCCTCCACACACACGGAGCGGGAGCAGCGCCGACGCAAGCGCGAGCAGGAGGAGATGGAGGCGTATAAACGGCACCAGGCGATCCGCGCGGCGATGGTGAAGGCGGCGAGGACGGGGGAGCCGCAGTTGGTGGGGAGGGATCGGGAGGGGAAGGAGGTGTTTGTGGAGCCGCCGTTTGGGGTGGGCGGAGGAGGGATGGGGATGGGGATGGGAGGGGGAATGGGGGGACGGTATGGAAATGGTGGCTATGGGTATAATCCGTATATGCAGGGCCCGTACTCGTATAATGGGGCGAGGTACATGAGGCCGCAGGGGCCGTATAGTAGGCCGTATGGGGGTGGGTATGGAGGGGGATTGGGGGTGCCGTTGATGGGGGGGTTGATGGGGGGAGCGGTTTTGGGGGGGTTGTTGTTTTAGGGGGAGACAAATGAGGGAGGATGGGCGTTTGGGTGAGGGTGTTTTGATACCAGTGGTGGTGTGGATGTGGATAGGATGAAGTAATGTATTTATGTATGTATACGTATCAAGGTGTGGTTGATAAACAATTTGCCTGTGCCTGCTTCTTCGTGTTATGATCAGATCCAGAAGGATGGTATGCGAGTAAAGTGGTATAAACTCCTTCTAATTTGGCTCTATACTTCTCATCTCGTCTATGTTCGTCTCATTGTATGCGTATATGCTCGCTCCTATATCTTCTATAGCCAAGTCGACAATTCCCTCCCGCCAATTTAGATCTATATCCGTACCATATTATCTCATCTCATCTCATCGTATCATTCACACGTATATCAATCATCAACTCCATCCTTGATCCACCATCTCCTTCCAAACCCTCCTTGCATTTCCCCTCCCCCTATTTCCCTCCCCTTATCCCATCCACCCCCCAACTTCCATCTACCCCCAACTCCGCCTACAACTTCGCCTTCTCCCCCACAGTCCCAATCTTCAACCTCTCACTGTACTTCTTCAACACCCCATCATTATGGTATTTCCAAAACTGCTTCGACGCGTCCTTTCCCGCGACGCGTTTTAGGATCTTGGCTCCGCCGGGGTGTTCGTCTATGAAGCCTGTTTTTTTATGCGATTAGTTATACATAAGTAAATAGGCGAATGGATGGGGGAAGACATAGGGTTGGGGTTGAAGGGAAAAGGGGGATAGGGGGGAGAGGGAGAGGAAATGAAAGAAGAAGACAAACCGGTAACATCATATACATTCTCATCAATAATAATATACATCCCATTCTCCGCATCCTTATGGTTCGCAACCTCCGATGGAGAGAAAGTCTTCGACATTTTGTAATTTCTTCTTAGTCTTCCTTGTCCTTGTCTTATTTGCTGTTCTCCTCTTATTTCGTCTCCTCTTATTTGCGGTTGTTCTCCTCTAATTTGTTGTTGTTGCTGCTGCTGCTGCTGTTCTCCCCTTCCTTGCTGCTGCTGTAACTGCTGCTGTAACTGCTGCTGCCGTAATTCCTCCAACTGCAATTGCACCCTCCTATTTTCCTCCTCCGCCTGTTCGCGTTCGAGTTTCTGGTTCTGCGCAAAGAGATACAGGTATAGAGACGAGGTCAGGGCGACGGCGGTCAGATTCGCGTATCCGGATTTGGAGAGGGTGAAGTGGGAGGAGGACGAGGATTTGGATTTCGGTTTGGAGGGCATGGCTGGGTTTTAGTAGGATAGGGATGGGATGATGAGATAGGCATAAGATGGGATTTGCGACGGGCCGAGGTAAAGTGGAATGAGGTAGGTGTCAGCGAGATGGGAGGGCTGGTGATTGGGTGGGCTGGGGGATTTGTGGAGAGAGGTCGGGGAAGTTGGGTTGGGGTTCGGGTATGGTGGTGATGTGATGTGATAATATGGTTTATTTGATTGGTATTCAATGGATTGAGATTTTGAATATCTGGAAGCTGTGAGATAATCTATGAGTATCAGATTACCTTTCTATCTATTCGGATTTAGAATACCACTGAAGTTGTGAAATATAGATGTTTGTTTGACATTCGTAATTTTGGTGAGAGTCGCTTACTGCTACAACCACACGTCACTGTGCCGGCTATTCTTTTTGCTCGTCATTTTAACGTTAAGTTAACTGGAACTTCCAGGTACACTAATTTATTTTCTGCTTAGACTTGGATATATGATCTTACTCTAGTGCAGTAACTGAGTAAAAGCAATCCAAAGTATATCCTCAAACAGATCCCCATTTCCAGTCAAGCAAAAAGACTGTATCGCCTACAAGGTTGGTACGAGCATGCATTGCGCATATCCTTGCCAGTCATCAATAAAGCCGAGCCAGAACCACGCAGGCAACTCCGTTCCTACAGCTTTCTTATGACGATGATTCGCTCCACTGCAGTAGCTCTTCAGGGAAGCTGGAAATTCGGAAGCAAAGGTCGCTCCGCCAAATAAATAACCTTTATTCATAGGAGGGCGATAGTAGCTGCCTTGACTACTTCCTTCTGACCTTCATATCTGAATTGTCCGTTTGAGAAGAAAATTCATCTGTCTGCCTGAAAATTTGCAGAGATTCCTGGATATAAAGATCAAGAAAGGGTGAAGACGGAGGAGCTTGCACTGGACTATCCTGTACGAGCTGTCTGTGAAGCACCTTCCTCACCAACAGTTGGAAACATCAGCCGCTTGATTATCATACACGACTATTTAACGATCACTCGTATGAAGCGACACAGGACGTCTAGTAGTCTCAGATTTTCTTTCCACAAGTTTCGCAAAGTGCAACAAGATGTTTTCCATCCCATATAGAGATACACCTCACAAGCCATATTGGGGCGAGATAAACTCAGCATCAAAGTAAATGCTCCTATATTGCCCAGACTCCTCCATTTTCACCTTTCTTTGCTTATTATTCTTGCGCTTCATGAAAGCTGATGTGTTTTTACAGCTTTTGCGAAGAAGTACTAGACATCTGAATTACTCCACAAGTTGCGAAAGCTCACGACTTCGTAGGATCACATCATAACGACGTATATCGCCGAGTTTATTAACACTCTTACGAATCTCACTTATGGTATGTTCTCTCCTACTTACATTTCGTAGGCAGCTTCAGGCGAAAGGAACCATCCATCACGAGATCTCAGTTGATCCAGACAACCAACCATACTGCTCCAGAAAGATTAACAGCCACACGTGAAAACAGTATACTATGCCTACAAAGGGATTCGCGGCAATTCCAACCGCCAGGATGCGATATTGAGAAACCTACCGTACCTTGGTCTCGCGGGCGTGGGTGTTTTAAGTGCGATATTTCATGCCACAATAAAGGATTGGACACAGTGGGGTGGGTATTCTAACACGAAGCTGAAATGGTGCGAACGCAGAGTATGCTGATACGAACACAGGCGACGATACATCGATGTTGATAGCAACCTCGACGGTACTTCATCGCGTGTTTACATATGACAAGTCGTTGAAGTATACAATCGTATACGGGTGCTCGTTGTTCGTATTCATGGCGTGCTTTATCGCGTGGCATTGTATCACGGATGAGTTGGTGATGCATTCTGTTGTCTTTGGTATTCTGATTTTATTCTTTCTTCATGCTATCTGATACACCAGAAGGAGACGTATCCAAGCTAACACAAGCACAGGAATCGAAATCGCTCTTATTGCTATCAAAACACGCAGCATTATCAACCTCCGCGTTGCAAATGTTGCGGTGCAGAGACAGGTCAAGACGCTGGTCACGTATGGCGGTGGTATGTATCCTATCCTCTTCTATCTCCATTCCTGTCGTACAACGACATCTACTCGTAACATAGATAACCCCAACACTCACTCCCCAAAACAGTAATCTTCGTCTCAGGCTTCATCCTCTGGAGCATCGACAACTCCATCTGCTCCACCCTCACAGCCACCAAGCGCTCACTCGGAATGCCTTGGTCTTTCGTCCTGGAACTGCATGGGTGGTGGCATATCTTTACGGGGATTGGTGCTTATATCTGTTCGTTCCCTTTTCTTACTCTCACTACAAATGTGGCTAGCTGACATTTACCTAGTCATTGCATTAGTCGAATACCTGACTTCCGAAGAAGCGGGTCAGAAGTTGGGACCGCATTTTGCGTGGCCGGTGGGAGTGATTTTAAACGGATGGGGTGGTGGGAAGAGCGGAACGGGGAAAGAGGGTGTACAAGCGAATGGGTATGGGGCGGGGAAAGTGGATGGCGAGAAGGAGCTTTAGATTTGGATTGAGATGGAATACTCCCTTCTATTCTATCATGATTTGGGAAGCATGCATGCGACCGGCAAGCGCCAGAGCAGCACATTTCGTGTTCGCCATTTAGATGCATGCACGCAGCAGTCAGCATTTGGATCCTACTTGCTCATTCCCCGATTCCACAAGTTGCACAGAACAGAAGTCCTAGCGAGATTTATACAGTTAGATACATCAGACCACCTACCGATGGGGCAGATTGTTCATACAGAGATATTCTGCAATACAATATCCATTTTCCCATTCATAAGTTGCCATTGATAGTCATAGTTACGACGTTCCACGTTTATGAGCACGCGCATTTTTTCCCTGGGGTTGGATTTTGGGCATGATTTCGAGCTTCTTGCTTCTTTATTCGGGAAGCAGAATGAGATCGAGCAATACAACTCTCAGTCTTCTTACAAGCGTTCCATTCACAGCAAAAGAGTCGTCAACTTACTGACTGCGCTGAAGACTTTACTTTACTATTGGGCTTACCGATTTATTCATCGCAGCAAGTCCAAAACTTCCCTGTTCATCGAAAATATATACTATTGAGATCTCTATTGCTCGGTCTGGCAAGTGTATATACGAGTTCTCAATCTTCAAAATTCACTCCACTTGAATAATCATATGCACGATTCAGTGTAATCCGAAACAAATCGATGTATCCGGACTTGGAAATATGTGAGTTGGTCCATGAATTAGTGCACCTACAGACTGGTACTGTACGTGCGAGATGCGGTTAGTCCCATCTCTTCCTCAGTATTCCCCATTACCGGCCTTACCCAGTCCATACATCAATCCAGTTGCTATACCTACATATCTACAGCGTATCCTCATCATTCGTCGCCCTCATCCACCCATCCATCTATTGCATATCCCGTATAGCTAACTCATCCCAGTACCATTACCAGTACCGGTGCCCGTCCCGCATGAACAAAATCCACTCAAATCTTATACCTAAAACCCTTCCTTCCTGCCTCCGTCGTCCCCTCATTAACCACCCCATCCACCGGTTCGCCACGATCGAGTTTCTTATTGAGCCGTACAAGCATAATGCGGAGAGTGAGGGCCGCGCATATGGCGATGAATGTCATGGCGCAGTTGACGCTCATTGCGACTATGTATCTGGGACCTTTGGGGGCTGTTAGTGCATGGATCAAAGGGGTGAAGTTGGTTGTGGCGGACTGACCTGCGCTTTTAGGGTACATGTAGGACGCGTAGATTGAGCTCTGGAGAGGGAATAGTTAGCGGGGCGTGTTTTAATTTATTGTATGTGAGAGAATGGAGAAGCGGGAGAGGATTTGTACATACGGAGTTTGAAACAGCGTTAATGAAAGCCAGCGCCGTGGCTCTCTTTGCAGGCGGACGAGGTAGGGTATTGGAGATCCAAGCCAACGCAACCACGAATGCGGTGTACACACCAGGAACCATGAGCATCATGGCAACATATCTTGGCGCGGTAGCAGTGGTAGCAGCGGCCAGAATGAACGCGGCTGTGGCGACGGTTAGAGGGATGGCGATGTGGAGGAATCGTTCTCCGGTTTTATCTGCGTGCCAGGCATTCGCGAAGGCGGTGATGACTGCGAGGACGTAGGGAGGAGCTGTAAGAAGGAGGGATTGGATGTTGTTGTATTTGAGTGTGGCCACGACGGTTGGGAAGAAATTGGTTACGCTTCCTGCGGCAACAATTCCGAAGAGGAGAACCATCAGAACGTAAGTCTTGATGTCGGTGAATGCAAGCTTCAAGCCGTGCTTAAAAGACTGTTGATGGCTATCAACCCAGTCATCCAGACCAATATCTTCCTCGAGGCGCCAGACTGCTAATTCACGTTCCTGGTCTGTTAACCATGAGGTGGTTCGAGGGAAGTTTGGTAATATGAAGAATGCGGCAAACGCTATAAACACTGTGATGACACCTTCTATGATGAACAGCCATCTCCAAGCTAATAGTCCTTTGGCTCCGTTGAGATTGGCGGTTATGCCTGCAGCAATGAGACCGGAGAATGCCCCGCTGATCAGCGATCCTGAGTACAGTGTTGCTGTCCGGAGACCTAGCTCTTTTCTGGTGTACCAGCACGAAAGATAATAGAGACATCCAGGCTATTTATAGTCAGCATCTCTCACGTCGTCGCAATGCTAGCAAACTGGACTCACAAAGTAGGCAGCCTCGACGAAACCAAGGAAGAATCTACAGGCAATAAGACCTCCAAAACTCTGGGTTGCAGCTGTCAGAGCAGATATGATTCCCCATATTACCATTGCGGCGGGTAAATACAGTGCAGGTTTGCCGATCTTGTTCAAAAACAAGTTGGATGGTATTTGCATCAGCAGATATCCGACGAATAGAATACTAACGGACGTCTAAACATAGCTGTTAACCTCGATCCACTATGTGATAGCGTGAATTTCAAACACACCTGATATTCGTCGCCCTTGAGATTCAAATCCTTCTCCATTCCTGCTAATCGCGCAGCTGCAATATTATTCTGCAGTGGATTAATAATCAGTGTGATAGACCAGGGCGTTGAGATTACGAACCCTGTCAAGATAATTCATGATGTACATCAAGATTACCATTGGTAATAACCTCAGGTCGATTTTCCTCTTCAGCTTGCCTTCGATATCGATGCGCTCCTCTGGAGAAAGATCTCGAATCCATTCTGGTGCTTCTAACGTTCGAGTTGCAGTCCGAACCTCCACACCTGAACCACTCGGGCTGTCTCTATCGCGGTCATCGATGTGCTTCGCATCTATCTTGTCATCTGGAAGTGATGCCATCTTCTCCTCGAATCGATAGCAGCCTTGTGTCGTTCCAACTCTGTTAAAGTGTGAGGATGAACTTTTCTGGTTGATTCGAAGTTCCCCGTCAAACGTTACACTCAGCAAGCGAGAAGTGAGTTAGCATAAAACACCACGCAGTGCTACCTGTGCTCTATGAATCCCGCGACGCTGTGTTTTGTTTATAGAACGAGAGAGGTTGCAGAGCGTGGAGAATAAATAGAAGGAAATATTGATTTCTACATGACGAGATAAAGATATCGTATGCTCTAGCAAGGCCTGCTCGCGTATGGATCCTCGTGATTCGGCATTTGGCGGGGGATTTATCGAGCCGGGGTAAATTGAGGCAGTATGGGGCGAATGCGGGGAAGTTTTCAACGGAAGAAAAGATCCACAATTCGCGGAATTCAACCACTTGGATACCACAACCAATCCGTAACTGGTTCGCGGACCTTCCTAAATCTGTCTAGCTGCTTCGATGTGAATGCGATGAGACGTCAGAATTGCCCATGTTGCACAAATATACGAGGAAGTGGCCGCTGATTAGAGCGAGGTATTGCCGGACCATGTAATTCATTGGCTTTTCGGGCCGTGTCAGAGCAATGAAGAGGCTAATTCTTCACCCATCCTGACCCATTCCTGACCCATCCCTGACCCATCCGTCTTAGCAACCGCAGATGGATCCAGATAGCATCAGCTGATCGACGCAAACTCCAATTGAAATAACGGCTGATGGCCCCAGTGGATGGATGTCACAGTTTAGATTGTGGCATGTAGATCTTCTCTAACCCGTCCTTGATGTTCTTGTTCATACCATTTGCCGCTGGCCGACCCGTCGCTCTGTCGACAAATACATGCACCAGCTCTCCGACTGACTTGACCTCCTCAACTCCGCGTTCGAAGAGACCTATCTCATACGTAACACTGCTCTTTCCAAGCTTGTTGACCCGCAAAGCTAGATCCGCTACGGCTGGGAACGCAATCGATCCAAAGAAATCGCCGTGCGAGTGGACGACAAGTCCATACTGAGGGGCCGTCGGGGGATGGAGACCACAATGTTCGATTAGATAGGAATTGACCACCGAGTCGTAGAGGAAGTTGTAGATGCTGTTATTCATATGATCGTACATATCATTGTCGGACCTGGAGATGGCATTCAGTACTTGGCATTTGCACTCCAATTGCATGGCTGATAGGGTGACACGTCCTACGTGGTACTTACCATCTCGTTCTATATTCAAGAATGTACCCATAATCCGACCGTTTTCGCTTCTTCAGCTCTGTATGAGACATGGGAGAGGTACTTGAGTCGTGATTCCGAACAAAATCGTGTGATGGATGATATTGCGAGCAGATGGAGAATGTTTGGCCGGATGCACTTCACGGTGAGTGATCTTGGTCAAGGGAATTGTTTGATGGGGCAGAGTAGTTACTGCCGAGGCACATTTTCCAGATGGCGAAGTATTTCACTCCTCGGATTCTTCAGAGACACCATCCCCCAAACCCCCCTAAACCCACAAGGCTTTTGCTTTTATTTCCAGAGCCACCAGGGCTGACAAGGCCGCAAAGGTCGCAAAAGGCTCGGCAAGCAAGGCGTATGGTCTGTGCACCCGTGCCTGATCCCACTACTCTCTTTACCTTAAACAATTTTCTCTTCAACGACATGAATTAAATGTTTCTCAGATTCTATAGCCATAGATCTGAAGTCGAACACTACCCTCTCGCTGGCTCACTCACCGCGCTTCGCAGCACTTTTAGCCCGCAGGGCTAGAATAGTGAACTCCACGATGGCGCTCGTCGAAACTCCCAAAGGGTACCCGCCGCAAGAGGACAAGAACCCTTTTGAAGAACCACCTGCAGTTGTCATTACGCCTTCAGATCCCTGGCCACGACCATACTATCTCGAGAACGGTCTGCGCAGAGTTGCCCCGTATCATTATACATACAAAACTTTCTGCAAGGAGCGATGGAGGGGTAGGGAAATTTTAGACATCTTTTCAAGCGAATTTCGAGATCGACCACTGGAATACTATGTACGTCCTGACAACATGCCTGTCAAGGCTTTGCGCTGATGGGTCTAGAAAGGTGCTATGGAACGAGGTGTAATAGTTGTTAATGGGAAACCCGTTTCGACTTCGCACATAATAAAAAATGGAGACATTATCTCGCACACAATGCACCGCCATGAACCTCCGGTCACAGCGCTCCCGATATCCGTCCTACATGAAGATGACGATATTATTGTTATCAATAAACCATCGGGTGTTCCCGTACATCCTGCTGGTAGGTACAATTACAACTCCGTGGTTGAGATCATGAGAGCGGAACGAGGCCATGGCTGGAACCCATTGCCATGCAATAGGCTTGACAGACTAACAAGCGGTGTTATGTTTATTGGAAAACATCCGAAAGCTGCGGAGAATTTAAGTTTACAAATCTCAAAGCGCACTGTGCGAAAGGAATATATTGCTCGAGTCAAAGGGAAATTTCCCGATGGAGAGGTTGTCTGCGATATGCCCATCCTTCAGATCTCGCCAAAACTTGGTTTGAATCGTGTCAGGGCAAATGGTAAAGCCGCTCGCACGGTATTCAAGCGCCTGGCCTACTATCCACCTAGCTCTCCACAAGCTTCGGGGCTGCAAGAAAATAGCGTTGAAACGAATGAGCCACAGATAGCGACGCCACCTTCAAAGAATAATGAGGGGTATTCCATCGTTCGATGCCTTCCAGTCACTGGAAGGACACACCAATTGAGGGTTCATTTACAATTTCTGGGCCATCCTATCGGTAATGATCCTATCTACTGCAACCGTCGAGTGTGGGGCAATAGACTTGGGGCAAACGATTCGGATGCAACGCAGGATACAGATGAGGATATCATCACTCGTCTATCGAGGATGGGAAAATCCGAGATTGCTGACGCTGTGGCGTACCATGATGAGATGGTCGACGAATACAACAAAAAGAAGGCTGAGAAAATGTCCGGAGAAGTATGCGAGGTCTGCCAAACGCCGTTGTACACTGATCCTGGTGACCAAGAACTATCATTGTGGCTCCACAGTCTCAGGTACGAGGATGCTGGAGGAGCTTGGAGCTACGTGAGCCCTCTACCTGCCTGGGCACTTCCACCGGAAGGAATGGACGGGCCCACGGAAGTAGGTGGGATGGAGGAGTTAGTCGAGGCGGTAAAGGCCGAAAATCCTGAGATTGCATGAGGTCACGACTTAGCGTGTGTTAATTCACTTCCTGTGAGCGTCCTTGATCTCACGGAGACTGTGGCTTCCTGCGTACATCATGTTGAGTGAACTTCTCGATCTCGAATCACATGCTCTAAGCATGGTACAATCAGTTTCCGCTACCCCTTCTATAGAGCTAGAAACTAGGTTACAAACACTCTCGCTATAACAGTTATATATGGAGTTAGGAGTGTTGATCTCCGTTGGGGTAACGGCAAACTAAGTTTGAACCAACAGCCGATCTTCCGGGTTTACTTCACCCATTGTACACACTGCCACTGAGTGTTTGTTAGTTGACAGTCAAATGTATTCAGTGAATCCTCGTCGACTCATAGGAACGACGCACTTGACACGAACTCCAACCTTATCCCAAGAGCTTGAGCAATCATCACGATGTATCTTGCATTTGGAATGTGAGAAAGTTCTTGAACTAACTTGGTCCGAGAACGACCCGCTTTGATGGCCAATTCGTCTCATGCTAATGCTACTATAGATTTTAGCTCAAGCCCTGGGGAAGTGTGAGAGGTGGTAAACTCGATCAATTTGCATGGACCTTTTGAGGAAATCCATTTTCTTGCATTCGTCGCAGAACACGAAGGTTGCAAGTACATGTTGTATTTTGGTTTCGCTTGGCTAGATCTTCTCTATAGATGAGCGATATACTTTTCTGATTCTCGATTCTTGAATTTCTAATTACTAGCTCAAATATGTACCGAGTCGTATGTGATTGGATGTAGCATGCCCCTTGTTCAATGGGCCAGACTATTAGCTTGCAGCCCAAGCTCCAAATGAGCTTGCCAATACTCTCACTAATGTATAGAGCTTCACCAAGTTTTTAGCCACCGACCAAAACCAATGAGCACCCAGTCAGTCGTGGCATCTTGATGGAGCGCGGGAAAATGTCCGCGGGTCCGCGGCCAGTTATTACTAGACATTTCTTTCATTGACTTGTGGGTTCTGCGCGACCCCTCCCGATACTCAAAACAAAAAACAAAAAACAAAAAACAACATACATGGACATCAATCAGGCTTTGACATCCTAACAACCCAAAACAACCACGATCTTCCATTCACTTTTGATACACACTCACTTCGCCCATTCAGCTACCCACCCCTACTAGTTTGGAAACCCTTGTACCGTCCAGCCACGCCAACTTCCTCCTTGACTGCAGGTCATAGCGTCGCATTTGGATCTTCCATTTCATATATGGGGACCCCGACCAAGTGGTAAAGCTACAATACCTTCTTCAGGTAGTATTAGCTGCTGATTTTCCGTTCCGAGGTTGTTTACAATGTCTCAATCGCATCGTGGGTCGAACGAGTCGACGGGGTCGGACTGCGAGGGGCCTGGTTCGGATTTCCTGGATGCTGGCAAGAAGGGGGCTCCTAAACGGCGAGGTATGAAGATCAGGGAAAGCGAGGTGTAAACCCCTCAGTACCATACGATATCTCTCAATTTTGACGGTTCATCTAACATCACGTAGCATCACGTGCTGGCACTCGCAGCGTGGCAACATTAAGTCCCGCCCAGTATGGCCCCAGGCGACCCTTTTCATCCATTGTCTCAATGATTGAAGAAACTGACCTTTGCAACTAGGCTCGCGCGCAAGAGAGCGAACGACCGCGAAGCTCAACGGAATATTAGATTACGAACGAAGGTCCGTATGTGCCTGGTTATATTGCTGGCAAATATGACGCTCAGGCTTGGTCGATCTAAAATGCAACATTTAACTAACAAAAAACCACAGGAGCATATAGAGAAGTTGGAGGCTCGTATTCAGGAGCTTACCAAGGGCAATCACGCTGATGCCGAATTAGAAGAAGTACGGAAAAGGAATGAGGAGTTGGAGGCCGAAGTGAGGCAATTGAGCGAAAATCTCGCACAATTAGGGGACGATGATAGCTCTGCTAATATTTCGTTGTCAACAAGTAGGTGAACCATCCATTTTTCCCGTTGAAAACAAGTTCTGCAGGTCTACGCTGCCACAACTCCGGGCTTTTTGCGGACTATGTGACAATGATATTCTGGCCAGCGCCTGCAACATCAAATAATGTCAAGGTTTGAGCACGTGGTGCGTTGACTGCAGGGGCAAATTGGATTGCGACGAAATACTGGTTCATATTCCTTACTATATCTTAGTTTCCTCAGGTTGCTAACACGTACTGCGTGGTAAAGGCCCGGATAATTCTGGCTATCAACAGAATGTAAGTATGTTTGGCTCGCCATCACCGAGCGTACGTCGAGGTTTATCGGGAGCACCTCGCTCAATAAATCTGCAGGGCCTCGACACTCCTTGGACATCATATATCCAGCCAAATCCCACTGGTATGGCAAGATCAATGTCTGGAACGAACAGGCACTCTTTCAGTGCAGCTTTTGGACATATGGAAGGGATTGAACAAGTACTCGGGCCAGCATCTACAGGAGTTTTGGAGGAGCCTAGCCGCTTTTCGTATTTCGATCCAATTCCACCTATGACTTTCAATGATGGTACGTTGGTTCGGATTATACTCAAATGACTACGATTAATGTTTACTAGCACGAAGTTGGCCACCGAGATCTGTGCCGCTAGATGCTCAGAGCCCAAATGTCCCACTGCCTCCACCTCCGCCTCTAGCGCCATCGCAAAACTTAACCACTTCTTCCTTGCCAACAAGACCAGGAATGCCACCACAAATGCAATCCTTCGATGGAGTGTTGCCATATACTAATCCATGGTCGTTACGGCCTTGGGATTTACCCGTTTTGAATACATCAGTGCCAACATGTGGTGTTGACACCATACTTATGGGTATTGTTCGTCAACAAAAGGAACTTGCCCAGCAAGGCGCGAGTATAAAGCAGGTTATAGGACCCTCTCAGCCCAGTATGAAAGCTTTAATCTCCCCCGAGGATCCAAATCAAACTCACTCAATCTCCACTGCAATATCCAACCTTCTTTTAAACCTTGCAGTTCGAGGATTAGTAGAGAGAGCGGGCTATCTCTATCTACTGTATCAGCTTTGCCAATGGCAAATATGTCCTTCCTCCACAACATACAGCAACCTGACGGACTGGTCATCTCCACGCACATCGCAGCTTATAACGCCTCATCCTATCTGGGCGGATTCGATCCTCTGGGGGAAGCTCAAAGATAAGGTTATCGAGAACCAGCAACTTTATGCGAATGAAGAATTCCAAAATGCATACATACTCTGCATTAACGCAAACTGGCCGTACGATGATTTAGACGCATTTAGGTTTGAGGGAAACGATGTGTTTATCACGGAAGCGTTCGAGAAGCATGTTAGGACTTTGTCAAATTGGAGCTTGGATGAGAGGTTTGCTGCTAGGTATCCCGAACTGGTAGATCTGGTTCGGATCACGGGAATACCCCCTTAAGTGTCAAGGAGATCACCTTTAGGGCGCATATGGCACCGAAAGAAACAAAACACAGGTCTGCGAACCACTACGTTCTATGGGTGCTTGTGGCGTTACTGGAATCGAAGGGTTAATGAATCTATCGAGGCACACAAATACCAGGATGTTTTTGGATAGGAGATACAGATTCTGGGGATTTTTTCCTGTAAATTAGGGCTGATAAGAAAAGGTCTAGACATCTGAAGAGTCAAATATCTCAGTAGCCAAAGGTCCTGTTCACTGTAACATTGTCCAATCCATGTTTCCCGACCCCTCCTGCCAAGTAGCACTATACCTACCCATGAACAAAGGTTAAATTCTGCGGTGGCAAGACGCACAAAGATTTAACCTTTGTTCATGGGTGGCATAGTACTGCATATATAGTCTAGTGGTTTATGCCCCCATCTTCGTACGCAGTGCTATCCTCCGTGCAGTAAAGATTGAGAGTAAGCAAGCACTAGGATACCTACATTGACGTAAAAATGCGCAGGAGAAAGCTTGAAAGGTGCAAAGTTAGCTGAGCGACGAGCACTAAATAATGAGCCCGAGTCCAGACCCTGAATACGTGGAGCTGAGATACAGGGCGGATTGTTGCTTGAAGTGGGAAGATGGGGCTGCATTTTGTGGGGGCTGGCTCGGCTGGGCCCTGGACATGTAAGCTTAAGCACTTCACCCTTGCCACACATCACTGCAGATTCAGTGCAGAAACGCGTCGCGACTTTGGCCCGCTTTGAACCCCGCGTCGCACAGGAATTGAGGTTTTCGTCATTTGTTACAGAATCAGTATACGGTATGTTGTCGGCATAACTCAGTCAGTCAACTCAGCGACATCGGACGGCCAAGCTGAAGGAGAGATTTGGGAGCACGCTGGGACAAAATCATGGTGGCGCAAACAAAGCTTGGTGTCGTCGCACAACATACACTTTAATCACTACCCACGCGCACTCGTACTCTGTTCCATGAGTCCAGACCCTAAACAGGCAAGGTGAGAGACAGCGGGACGTCGTCCATTCTTTCTTCTTCTCAAAATCGGACCGTCACCGGAATAGGCTTTAGCTGCACATATCGACCATCTAAACAGTGTCCGGGCGGGCTCAGGCAAGACCAGAAGCCATGGTGCGTATGCCACATGCTCAAGGCTATGAAGATGAAATTACCAGCGACGACCCGGAAGCCTTTCAGGTCGGAAATAGGTCCTGGGATGCGCCACTGGGCCTCGACGAATACATTGAAAGTTTGTCATCTCTTGTTCCCTAAGTCGCATCCGATGTATTAATCAGGAGTCTAGAGGTGACGGGAACGCCTGTCAATGACGATGACACCGATGCCGAATCTGAAGTAGAGATCACAAAAGTTTTCGACAAGGGCAAGCGAAAGGCTATTGAGCAGGTTGAGTGGTCGGAAGATGATGAGAACCCATACGAGAGCTTCAAAAACCGAAAATCTGTCAAGCGCAAGAAGCTTGCGGCTACAAAAAAGAGACTGAAGGATAAAGCGAAAGATGCCGCTATCAACAGGAAGATTGCGAAGGGCACAGGCGGCACATCCAAGAAGCCAGAACGAGTTTGGGGAGATGAACCTGATTATGAAATGGATGACGATTTGCCGGAATACCTGCAAGTACGGCGGAAAGAATTCGACTCCAATCTCCATAAACTAAAGGTGGCGGGGCTTCGACTACCTCCAGACTATAGCGAAATGTATTTTTCTGACGACGATCGATTGGAAGACTTGGAGGAACGGCCAAACTTCCCCAGTACTATTGAACCTTCAAGACCATATGCCGATATTGAAATGGACCAGTCCCTGGGCGTTATACCTGCCTCAATCGCACAATATCTTCGGGACTATCAAGTAGAAGGTGTTAAGTTTCTTCATGAGAAGTTCGTTTATCAGAAAGGGGGTATACTGGGAGACGACATGGGTCTGGGTAAAACCGTACAAGTGGCTGCATTCTTGACCGCAGCCTTCGGCAAGACGGGTGACGAGAGAGACGCGAAGCGCATGCGAAAGATGAGGAGAGCCGGAGAAGACCTGTGGTATCCACGAGTGCTGATTGTATGCCCTGGCTCATTAATTGAGAACTGGAAAAATGAACTTTCTAGATGGGGATGGTGGCATGTTGATAAATTCCACGGGTCACTATCCGAGAAAGACTCAGTACTCAAGAGCGCGCAATCTGGTCGACTTGAGATCGTTATCACAACTTACGCGACATACAAGAATCACAAGGATGATTTGAATACAATTTCTTGGGATTGCGTTGTGGCAGATGAATGCCACCAGCTCAAGGAACGAACATCTGCAACCACACAAGCGATGAATGATGTGAATGCACTATGCCGCATTGGTCTTACAGGAACTGCTATACAAAACAAATACGAAGAGCTCTGGACGCTTCTGAATTGGTGTAGTCCCGGACAGGTTGGTCCGCTATCTACCTGGATCTCCACAATTTCCACGCCGATGCGGATAGGGCAGAGTCACGATGCCAATGCTCGGCAACTCAAACAAGGTCGACTTACTGCCATGAGACTTGCCCGGAATCTCCTGCCACGATTCTTTCTCCGACGAATGAAGACTTTGATTGCTCATCAACTCCCGAAGAAGTCCGACAGGGTCATCTTTTGTGGGCTGACGGATCTCCAACAGGATGCTTATGAGAGGTTTCTGAATAGCGATGTGGTGCAGATTGTTAAACGGTCGGGCGAGCTCTGCGATTGTGATTCGAAAAAGAAACGGGGATGGTGTTGTTATACTAAGCTTCCTGCATCAAATACTAAGTGGCAGGCGCTCGTGTTTCCGATCATCATTACGCTGCAAAAACTATCTAATCACCTCGCTCTCCTCCTTCCTAGCGACACAGAACCCAAAGAGAAGCAAGAGCGAGATCTGGACTTGATACAGACGATGGTACCAGATGGATGGGAAAAGCTTTATGAAAGTCGGGACTCACTCACAAGTTTGTCAAATCCAGAGTTTTGCGGCAAGGTATGATTATTTAGGTCTTGTTGGAATACACGCTGATCTCTTATAGTGGAAAGTGTTGAAGAAGCTTCTCAAGTATTGGCATGCAAACGGCGATAAAGTCCTTATCTTTTCGCACAGCGTCAAACTCCTGAGGATGCTTGAACATCTGTTTAAAAGTACTAGCTACAATGTTAGCTTTCTTAGCGGGTCGATGCCGTATGAGGAACGGCAGGCTACGGTGGATGATTTTAATGCAGATCCTGATCAATTTGTGTTCTTGATTTCTACGAAAGCTGGAGGTGTTGGCTTGAACATTACTAGTGCCAACAAGGTTGTAATCTTCGACCCAAACTGGAATCCAAGTTACGACTTGCAGGCTCAGGACCGGGCTTACCGTATTGGTCAACAAAGGGATGTCGATGCATTCCGGCTGGTATCTGCAGGTACCATTGAGGAAGTCGTATATGCTCGCCAGATCTACAAGCAGCAGCAGGCCAATATCGGATACAACGCCTCATTAGAACGTCGATACTTCAAAGGAGTTCAGAATAACAAAGACCAGAAAGGAGAGATCTTCGGATTGCATAACCTACTCTCTTTCCATGCTGATGACATTATCTTACGAGATATTGTAAATAAAACAAACGTCGCAGAAGCAAAGGCCGGTGTTGCTATGGCTAGCTTCGACGTAGAAGCCGCACTGAACGACGAAGACAATCCGTTAAGAGCAGATGATGACGACGAAAACGGCGCAATGAGTCAACTCGCCGCCTTGATCGTCGAAGGCGATGGTGCAAAAGCGAAGAAGAACCCCAAACCCAGCCCAAAATCCGACCCCATCACCGCCATCCTAGCCTCCTGTGTAGAATACACGCACGAGAACTCCGAAGTAGTAGGCTCCTCCAAAGTCGAAGAGCGCCTCAGTCGCCGCGCAGAAGAAACCGGCGGCGATGCCGGCTACGGCGAAGAAGTGCTGTTCGACGACTCGGCGCCGATTTTGAGCTATGGAAATTTCAGGTACGAGTTTCATCCCCCGCAGGACGTCATGATGAGGCAGTTCTGTACGATGGCGAAGACGTTTGGGTTTGCGAATGCGACGGAGTTTGCGTTTGTGGTGGAGGGGTGGACGCAGAAGCAAAGGACGAATTTTTTGGAGAGGTTTTATTTGAAGAGGAAGGAGAGGTTGGGGAAGTTGGGAGATGGTGGGATAGTTGGGGGGGAGCTGGTGGGTGGTGGTGAGGATACGGTTGGGGGGGAGGAAAAGAAGGATGATAAACCGCCGGAGCAGGAGGTGCTGGAGGCGGATGAAGAGACGGAAAGTGGTGATGATGATGATGAGCTTTAGAGATACCCCGGGAACGGCGTTTTGAATATGAGTTCGGTAGAAGAGTTATGACTTATTTGCGCATATTCCTGCTGTGTAAAAAGAGCTCTTGCGTGATACTAACTGTGCCAATCAACTATGATCTGTAATGACTTCCTTGGTTGGTCTCTCTGCTCGGCTCGGTGGGGACATTTCCTTGCGATATAGAAGCATTATGCAGAAAGCAGAAAGCAAGGCAGAGCTTGGACGCGGAAACTAAGTACCGAGTACTTAAACCACTTCGATTCCCTTCTTTCATATACCTTTCTTCTTCATGGATTTGCACAAATACTACCTTACTTCTTGATATTTCCCCACTTGCCCGTCCCAGCAGAAAGAAGAAGCCAGCGACAACACCCAAGCGAAATCAGCCACAATGTATTGTTCTAATCGGCCAGTCTTGTCTGCGCCGGAGAGAGTATCTTTCTACACCCACCGAGTACCTTTCAACAAATCATGCATGATAGGTTAGCCTTGCTCCCTCATCGAGGGATATCGCCCTTGAGAAGGCGGGTGACACAGCGATGCTTGAGGGCTCATCCGTGGCGGAGTGAAAGCCGTCACACATGCGCGAAAATTTCTATTCGATGAGGCTCATGTAGAGTAACCCTAAGCTTGTGGGCTTCGCATGCTTCAGGATACTTATTTGATCTTTCAACGCAACGGAGCGTCGTCTTCAGGTTTCACTCCTCCATCTTAGCAAAACCAATATCACGATAGCTACGAAGTATCACTATTCGATCTGTTCTTCGGGCAGTCTATTCTCGACTATGACTTTATTCGCAGACCAGGCTGGAGCATCGCAATCTCTTACCTCCAATCCAGTCGACACAATATACAATGAACTGCACCCCAAAGAAATCCGACTAGTCAAGCTTCTGAAAGGCCAGTGGTCTGAAAAGATTCGTTGTGAGTTAGTGCAAGCTCCTTTAGCAAGTCGACCATCATACAAAGCCCTGTCATATGCTTGGGGATCTCCAAGAGCGACTCAACCAATACTTCTGAATGGATACCTCTATCATGTGACTCTGAATCTGGAATCAGCTCTCCGAAGGCTACGGAGAACAAACAGTGACCTCACTCTTTGGATAGATGCGTTATGCATAAATCAATCCAACAACCTGGAGAGGACAAAGCAGGTGTCTCTCATGCATGACATTTACTCAAATGCCAAAGAAGTTATCGTCTATCTTGGAGAGGTACTACATCATGGCTCCATAGCTCCAAAAAAGGCCACTTCTACAACTACCACCTTTCATGGTGATGACAGAGACTCAGAGAAGCTCAGTATCTTCCTCAATGGATCCAAAGCAAAGACTTCGAGTACTTCGTTCAAAGTTATACAAAGACTAGATTACGCATTCGAGATATTCAGTTTCCTCCGGCTTCTCGCTCGCAAACCAGACTTAGAGCTGCTCTCAATCTTCAATCTAAGTAGTCGTCAATGTTTCGATACGAAGTACCAAGAAAGCCTGTTCGAGGGACTGAGGCAAATGATGCTTTGCCGATGGTGGAAAAGAATTTGGGTTGTTCAAGAGGTGGTCGTCCCAGAAAATATTACAATGGTGTATGGCTCTAGCGTTGCACCGTGGACAATGTTTGTGAATGCGGCAGATTGGATCAGCAACTCCTCTACTGCTTCGTTTACTGTTGCACAGGAGTTTTCCACCGTCCTTGATTATTTTTCTCGAATTATTCTAGACATCGAACGCATGCGAAACCATTGGAAAGTCAGATGCCTGGGCCCATGGAGTTTTGATGACCCGACTGCTCTCCTACAGCTCTTGAGACGGTTTGGTGATAGAAAAGCAAGCGATGATCGTGATAAGGTCTACGCCCTTCTCTCTCTGGCCCAAAGTCAGACGTTTATTCTCCCTGATTACTCTGTCGGTGTCAGGGAGGTATACATAGCCACGACGCTCGATATCATCAAGAGAACAAAGTCGCTGGCTGCTCTCACTGGTGACCTTGGTAGAAAAGACCGACAAGATCTTCCTTCGTGGGTCACTGACTGGAGTGCTTCTTACGATGACCGGAATCGCCGCAGAGCTGAAGATATAGGGGTGTACAACGCAACATCTGGGTGTCAACTCTACTTAGTATCTAAAGAAACCTCCATGGAAAAAGCATTTCTCCAATTTTTAGGGCCGTCGTGGGGGAATATTAAGTCTAATCACACTTACATCGAGAGTTTCAATGCCTTATTGGGCACATCAGACTGGATGCGCTGGCATGATCCGGAAATATCGGCGGAAAATGTGGAAATGATAACACATGATTCATGTCTGAGAGCCGCGGCTAGGTTCTGTACTGCAGCCGGCAGATTCGCGCCTCTACGGTATAATGATCGCGGAATGATCAAGCTAGAAGGACTACATATGGACGAGGTTACCGCCGTTGGAGAGACGGTATTATCGGATGAGGATCTATCTTCGGTTGTCTATTCATGGATTTTATTGCTACTTGGTCATACCCGCGACAAGGTCTTGGACAGTATCCGTCGTAAAGAGCTAGGAGCTGCATTTAGAAGCACACTCTGTGCCGGCAGAGTGGCCACTAACCCTGAGACCACTGGCACTCGAGACATTGATGCTAACGATCATCGTCTGATCAGAGCTTGGTGTATAAAGAAGGTGCAATCGCAACCAAACTTGCTTTTCTTAGAAGACGAGCTTTTCAAAGACATAGAAGACCTTGGCCCTTACGATCCATCCGTGGTGATACCACCCAGCATCCATAATGCTATTGAGCTAGCAACAATTCGTAGGAGGTTTTTTGTCACCGAAAATGGTTACATGGGCCTCGGTCCCGCCGGAATGCAAGTCGGTGACCATCTATACATTCTCCTTGGTGGTCAAGTTCCTTTCATTCTCCGAAATCCGGACCCGGCTTATTTTGCTAGAAATATGTTTGAAGTAGTTGGAGATGCCTACACTTATGGGCTAATGGATGGTGAAGCCATGATCGAGTGGCGGGAGATCGCTAGCAACACTATTGAAACGTCCGCCGGATTATACGCATGTTTTAGCCGCTGGTATTACAAGTATAGAATATTTTTGACTTAGTTAAGATTTACATAAAGGGTTAAATCAATATCAATGATCTTCTAATATAAGAACTATAGTTCTTTATTTCTATTTTAAATATAAGATACTATAATCATTAACAAGACTAATAACATTTGAAAATAGGCCTTCCTGAAGGAGTGATATGATATCTTCTATCCAAAATGATTGTCTATTTCAATCTCTAATCTGTCCCAAATATCTAAATGAAAAGGTGAGTTCCCAACCCGTCTCCCAAATATCCCATGATATATTCCCAAAAGTCGAGCACATTCCAGTGCAAAACCAAGCCACCCACAACTTATTCCTCATTCGACTCCTGCTCATCCTCACTTCTCTCCTTCATCTCCTTACTATTCCACCCCTTATTTCCCCTCCCACCCCCTCTCTTCCCCTTCCCTCCCTTCCCCCTCAACCCAACCGGGACCTCCTTCCTCACCTCCCCATCCTCAAACAAAACCCCAATATCCGCCCGTCTCGCCACCGCCTTCTTCCACAACGTCTTCACAATCACACCCTCGGCATCGCCCTCGCTGACCACAACCCCGTTCTCGTTCTTGTACCATTTCACCTCCGGGTTGCACTCCATTGCGGACTGCAGGTCGATGTAGATCGCGATATCAGCATCGTCTTTCGACTTCGAGATCCGCGACTCGCTGCCGTCGGCGAGCACCGCGATCGAGGCGAAGGTGAGGTAGGCTTGGCCGCCGGCGCGCTTGATCCCGCCGGTGGAGAGGATGAGGGGGTAGTTGGCGTAGGAGGTTTCGTAGGCGATGAGGTCGGGGAGGTTGGCGGTGGAGGGGGTGAGGAGCTCGAGTTCGCTGGTGGAGGCGCTGTTTGATGGGGTGGTGGAGGTATGGGTAGGGGTGTTGAGGCGGATTAGGTATTCAGATGGAGTGGAGGTTTCTGCCTCTTCGGATGTGGTTTTGAGAGTGAACCGGGATTTGGAGGTTGGGGATGCGATGATGTTCTTGAGTTCTGGTAGGGAGAGCTCGAGAGATGCGAGCTTATTGAGCTGGGGGGTGGATATGATTAGAGTGACGTTGCGACGAGTTTTGGATGAGGGAAATTAGGACTTACCACTTTGTCACAATTAAACCAACCGTCGACTTCGGGGACAAGCTTCTCTGCTCCATCTTCCTGTTCCTCTGATTCTTCGGTGGTGCGTTTGAGCAGCTTGGTGAGAGCACGTGTGATGTTGGCCTCACGCTCATCGACAATGCTATACCCGCGCTGGCGTGTCTTGCGATTGTTGGAGAAACTTCCCCCGTGTTTGCTTCGTCCATGTCTGGATTGATTGTTGGAGATAGGAGAGGGTGCCATGATCTCTCTGTCGAGAGACATGGCTTGAAGGGGCTGCATCACTGCTGCTGTCATTTTGCTGGTTTGCAAGGTAAAATTCAGATAAAAAGGAAGGTTGGTTTTATGAATGAAGGATAGGTAAAACGAAAGATGAAGATGAATAATGAATAAAGTCTGACCAGCTGGGTCGAGGGGTATATATAAAAATATGTCACTCACAGCAACAGTTCACTACATCTCCCAAGCACATCAACGTTACGCCGCCGCAGCACTGCAGTAGCATCCATGCTCAAGGAACATAACATATTCATAGGCTAACCTACCAGTTTGCATCATATGCGTCTTCTGATACCAGCTAGGAGATTTAATTAGCGGGGTGGTTCCTGATATCGCCCCGATAATGCAGGTGCGTAGGGTAGAGGGGTCGAATCTACATAGCGGTGTGGAGAAAATAATCTGTTGCTGCGACATGATTGCTCGGTTCCAGGAGCGGCGCGACCCGCATTAGAACTCGTGCGATAGTCGCATGCGACACGAGAAGATCGGATGCGGCGTTTATGATGCCGTTTGGCACAAAAGAACCCAAGTAGTCAAGGAGCGGTGTACAGCACCTGTATACGCATGATCTTTGCTCGCGGTTGCGGCGCAGGAAGCGGTCGACTCAATACTGCAGGGCCTGTCTTTTGTGATAAGAGAATCAAGTAGTCTCCATAGAATGATTCTAGTGTGATATTCTATACATGAGGTGGTCTCGCGGGGTGCACATTGGGCATTACATGGCTCTAGCCTGGTGCTAGAGATGGATTCGTCTTAGTATGTTTGAGATCCCAAGGAGGGGTATCAGAACATGTGATAGACTCCAAACATGGGATGTTCTACTTTACGGCCAAAGACCATTCAGGAATTGCACGACAGGTTGTATGTTAGGAGCCTCTGGCGTCCGCATGGAGTTCATAGGAGGTGCAAGAACATTAGTACCCGGCGTTCAATAGTTGCATTATTGGAATCGCAGCCAGTCGACTCACAGCAATTTCAAGGAGAAGGAAACCTACTACTTTCAAAGGTTGTATTGTTGAAGGAGTGTGTGCCATTGTCCGAATTCAGCTCATAAGTCATAACTCACATTCTGATGGCGGCCCGAGGCCCCTTTGACTCCTGTTCATAACTTTTCGATCCTAGAATCATCTTAGTTGCCCCCATACTCCCCCAATTGCATCCCGAAAGCCATCATACTGCTGTGATGTAATCCCACATCCGCTTTCTTCCCTAGCAGCTTCTGCTTTCACAATCGAATCACTAATCCGCTTTACACGATTTCCGTGCTGTCAAAAGTCAGATCATAGTACCACTTAGGAACGGAGAGGATACGTACCGAGGGATGGGTTGAAAGCCATTGAGGCACGCCTTCCTCTTGTGCCTCATGCATTCGCTCCCATACTCCAACTGCATCTTGCGGGTTGTAACAACTCTTTGCCATCATCATAAGCCCGATAAAATCCGCTTCTGACTCCTGATTCCTGGATGCCGGTAGATTAAACCCAAACTCAAGTGCAAGCGAGCCCAGTAGCTGTCCTAAGCCGGCAGTGTATCCAGTATTGTCAAGGAAATACATAAGATATTGTAAAGGTACCATGAAAACAGCTCTTCTGCTCATAGACTCCCCGGCATGGTTCGCTACGCTGTGAGCGATCTCGTGGCCGAGAATAGTGGCCAGTCCGTCATCGGTTTTTGCGATGGGAAGAATTCCAGAGAAAACGAATACTTTACCACCCGGAATCACGAAAGCATTCTTTTCTGTGAATGAAAAGTCAGCGTATTGAAGCATCAGGAAGCACGGCAAAAGCTTGATTCTGTTCCAAGTCATTGACTACAACCTTAACGGAACGTGATTTCAGAGGGCGGTGGCTATTTTCAACATATTTCTCACCGTCAGATGCTATAACATAAACTTCCCAATCCACATTTTCGAGCCCATTAGCTGTAATAAGCCGCTTCATCACCCTGTGGACCATTTTACTTCTACGGTCCCATTGTGGTAGTATAGCACCACCGTATTGTTGCATAATCTGTTGATACATCCTCGCACCCTCACCCTCGACATCTTCTGGACGGTAGATATTGAATCGTCGCCGATGAGATACCGGTACCTCCTCAAGGTTGCTAACATAGAACCAGATGCCTCCGCTGGTCAGGATCACTGCCCCCCAATGTGTATTTTGGTGTTTGAAAAACCGTTTGATGCTTTCTTGACTCAGCAAGGGGCGAGCTTTGTGTACTTCATCCGGGTCATATCTATAGTATTTCGGTCGATAATTCTGGGCATAGCCACGGGAAGAAGCAGGGACTGGTGACGGTCGATGAAGAGGCCATCCTATTGTCGAAGGGCGGGAGAGGATGCGCGGACTGGTATTGCGATTAATGAATGATTGTGAGAGGTGAGAACGGAAGGGAAGGGCTAGAAATGCTCCTCTGGACAACATCTCTATCTGAAAAGCGTCTTGCTAATGGTCTGGCTACGGTTCTTGTACTCACCGTGATCTCCAAACAGCTTCGAATTCTCAAGCCGATAATGTTAATTGCCATGACAAAACAGCTTAGCCTCCTTCAGCCCTGTGGCTCAGCCTTTCTAAAATACCCCTTGCTTTGTTGACGTAATTCTTAGCTTGACTCGTACGAGTGCCATTCTCACGCAACAAACAAGAACCATCTTAATCAATATCCTAAACTTTGAAAGACATTAAATTGCAAGCTTTCAGCATCCGAAAAATTGAAAGACAAATTCATTGTAAGTCCTCAGCAATACCAGGTAAAGCTTCAGTCAGTTCCACATAAGGTGATCGCCCTTGCACACCATTCACAAACAACTGAATTGTTCTATTCGTGCCTCGCATTCGAAATGACGAGACTTGGAGCCACTGTCGGAAAGATTTTCCATAAGGATCGCCAGCTCAAAGCGAAATGGGATCGTATTAATGGCGTCGAACTACCAAGATCATCTCACACGGTCTCTGTTGTGGCTGGTCGAGCCTACATCTTTGGCGGGGAAATCAATCCTCGCGAACCCGTCGACAACGACATGCATGTTATTACATTACCTTCCGGCACTGTTACGTCTGCCGACTATCGAGCTATTCCAGCTAAGTCCGAAACTGCAGGAGGCGAGGTTCCTGAGAAGAGAGTCGGACATACCGCGAGCGTTATTGGGGAGCGAATATTCTATTTTGGAGGCAGAGGCGGCAAAGACATGAAGCCACTCGAGGAGAATGGCAGAGTGTGGATCTACGATACGAGGACGGATCATTGGTCGTTCATAGACCCACTAGATGGTACTCCATTCCCTGCTGCAAGATCCTACCATTCAAGCGTCGCTATCGAGAAACCAGAGCCGCCGAGTATGAAAGGCATAAAGTACGACCAGGCTACAGAAGAACCACGAATTGGGAAAATAGCAGAGAATGCGAAAACAGATGAGAGTCAAGGCGGTCATGGTACTTTGTTCATTCACGCAGGATGTCCAAACTCTGGAAGAACAAATGATCTTTGGGCGCTAGATGTCAATTCCAAAACCTGGAGAGAGTTTCCCTCAGCACCAGGCAACCCGAGAGGTGGTGCTTCTATCGCCATATCGAAGCAGCGGATTTACAGATATGGGGGGTTCAACGGAGAAAGCGAGGAAGGAGGATATCTTGATATTCTAGAACTTGGGCTGGATACGTTTAACGACAAAGGTGGCTCAGGAGAATTGGGAGTTACCCCTAAAGGAGAATGGGAGAGATTAGACTTCAAGGAGGAGAGCATGGAGTTCCCAGGAAACAGAAGTGTAGCCGGAATGCACACAATATCCACTGGGATGGGACGCGAGTATTTGGTCCTTCTCCTTGGTGAGAAAGACCCTAGCTCCCAAGGGCATGAGGGAGCTGGAAAGTTCTGGAGCGATGTATGGGCGTTCCAATGTCCACCGAAAGGAATGACTGGCGCGAGTTTCAAGGATGCAACTTGGCAGGCTCTAGGAAGGGAAACGGGCGAGGGAATGTGGAGTAGAGTAACCGTCTCAGACGCGGAAGGTGCTGAAGGAGACGATGTTAGGAAGCTTGTACCTGGCGAGAGGGGCTGGTTCGCTAGTTCGTCGATGGGAGACGTGGAGATGCGTGGTATTTTACTCTGGGGTGGACTCAATGGAAAGAATGAACGGGAGGGCAGTGGTTTTATATTGACGATTGGATGAACAACTTAACCATCAGGTTGGGAAAAGTACTTGGCCAAACTAACTGCAGGCAAATACAGTGGGAGCATACGTTGGGAATTAAGCATCATGATGGACGTGTGTCAAATGTTACTAGGATTTATGAATGACTACGATAAATGAGCCAAATGAATCTCGTTATCTCTACCCCTCTATCGGTGCTCGCCTAATTAGGAAATAAGCTATCGCAATGACCCCGCCATGTATGCTTTCAACATGCATATATATTATCACATCTCCATGATTTGCGTGTTGTATAGCTGTAATCCTCCAATATTCACATCTACCGCTGCTTCGCCGCACAGTTTCATACCCCCCCAAAGAAAATGTCCCACGAAGCCAAACTCACCTCGGCCGCCGCCGAAGCCCTCGTCCCCGACCTCTTCCCAAAACGGGAAGCGATCACGCCCGCCCAAATCGAAGCCGCCATCCATGCATGTCTAGAAGTACAACGACGCGCAGTATCACTAGGCAAACGTCCCTTTGCCGCATGCCTCCTAGGTCCCGACAACCAGACCGTTCTCCTGACGCATCAGAGTGTTGACCAAGTCAATCACGCGGAAAGCTCTTTGGCGCGTTTGGCGTACTGTCATTACCCGAAGGAGTACTTGTGGAGGTGTACTTTGGTTAGTACATGGGAGCCGTGTGCTATGTGTTCATGTATTTCTTTTCCACTTGTTTCTTTTCTCATCTGTGTGATGCTGATGTATGCAACAGCGACGGCGTATTGGGCGCATATTGGGCGGATTATTTATGCGGCGACGAATGAACAGCTGGCGGGCTTGACGGGACCGGGAAATAAGGAGAATTTTACGCTGAAATGGCATACGAGAGATGTCTTGGTTGGGCAGCAGAAGGATATTGAGATTATTGGGCCGGTGGAGGGGATGGATAAGGTGGTTGTGGAGGAGAGTGATGTTTACTGGAGTAAGACCAGAGCTCAATCTTGAAGTTTATGTAGTATTCGAGCGCGGTGTAGAAAGCTGTTTGTGTATCAAATCTTGCATATCACGTTTGCTTGAGGTATCCCTGGAATTAGATTAACTTACTGTATGTACGAGACGGAAAAACATCAATGATAACTCCACAACAGTCTTAGGTGGAAGGGCTCCAGACTTAGTTGCGGGTCAAAGAATCGGATCAGTGGATTGCGGTGACATCTAGAGAGACTATGCCGTCAAATCTTTACATTCTTGACTATACTACAAACCAGCAGCATCTTACACCACATCTTACACCACTTAAACATATTGATTGGAGCTTTCTCCCCTTTAGAAAATAGCGAGAGCATTCCCGTGACTAGAAACCCCTCCAACACAATGATTGGGAGCACTAGTAACGAAGAAAGTCCACCTTCCCTTTTCCTTGCACGTCTTTGCCAGTTTCTCCAAATCGAACATCTCCCCCAAAGGCATGCCCCAGAGAGCCAAGATATATTCGTGTAGATAATAATGTTCCTTCGATGGCCAGGCCTCAAAAGCAGGTGCATCTCCAGCCACCGCAGAAAAATAACAGTCATGCAGCCAATCAAGCATTGCTTCTTCTTGCTTGACTCCAGCCCATCGTTGGCCATCGTCTGGCCCAAAAGAATGTGGTCGTAATGCTGCAGCCGCTCGCGCTTCTGGAGATTTGCTGTAATATGTCGAAACAAAGCCGGAACGAATGAACAATAGATCTCCGATTTGGATGTCTCCGCCTTTGGATGCTGGACGAATATCGATTCCTTGAGATTTGCCCGCAGCTTCAAGCTCGCTGTATGAAATGGTGTGACAATCGAAGGGATCTACGTGTATTCGTTAGAGCAAGAACGTACATTTTCTCCTACAAGTGTCTGTACTCACCATAAACAATGCCATTCTCATTTGCATAGCTCCAGTAATCAATCAAGATCCCTCTTCCGGCAATTCCATGCTCCGCCCAATGATGTATGCCGCATTTATTAGGGTCCTGCTCCTCTCCTATGATATCTTTTGCCTTAGTCCCGTTGTAGAATGTCGCGGAGGGCATGTGAGCGATATGCCTAAATCCATCCCACTGGGTTCCCGATTGAGTGTTCAAACTATACTTGTCGTCAAAGGCCATATCCGGAGCTATTTCCTTGATGGTATGTTCAAACGGCTCTCGACCAAAAGCTGGAGTGTTGGGCACATGGAGGGGCAAGTTCAGTGGCACTATCTCTCCACTCTGGATCTCATTCGAAGCGACCGTGACTCGTCCAGGCGTCAAGAGATTCAATCGACCAATCTACTCTATCGTTAGCACTATTTCTCGGGCATATAGGTCGGTAAGAAGAGCTCACATAATCGTCATTGCCCCATACCCACGCACTTCTACATGTCAGCAAAGTTCTGGAATCTGATGATCTTTCTCAACACTTACGCTCCTTCCGGGGCATCTTCTCGGAGAGGGACGTCCTTTCTGAGGGGGAACTTGGTGGAATTCGGATCAAACGGGATCGTCGTGGCGGTCTTGTTGCCCGTTATGAAGTCCGCGACTTTCGTAAGCCTGCCGTATGCTTTTGACTGTATATCCGACATTCTTGCAAGTCTTGATGTTCAAATAAAGGACGGATGCCTGCTTTATACAAGCACTTAAAATCCGGTAGTACAAGTATGACTATGACTTCCCCGCTCCAGAACTTAATCAGTCGGTGGGGAATAGACCATGACATCCGAGGCAATGACGCGGCTATGCTAACTATTCACATCTTCATAAATTCGATCTTTGATGTTTGAGAAATATTCAACGTTAGGCTCGGTACTACTGTTGACGAAGTGAAGCCAAAAAGACACCTGCATCGTCGTGTCCACTCGGACCAAACTGCACGAATCCAAAAAAGATACCCAGAATATGAAAATGATTTGTAGATTTACATCTCAGACTAACTTTTCACTTCATGATACCTTAGGTACTGCAACCGCCAATGGCTCTAAACCTTTCATTTGGAGATATGGGCGATGAAGAAGAAAGACAACTCACTCCAGAGAGTGAGCCCACAATTCAAAAGCGGAGACCTGGCCGCCCCCGGAAAACTGACCTTGGTCCCTACAAAGATCTTATTGTGAAGCTTTTTTGCGAAGAGAACAAAAGCACAATTGAGATATCCCAAAAGCTAAGTTCGGAATTGGATCTCGACGTATCTAATCGCACAATATCTCGCCTTTTGACAGTATGGAAGGTCACTCGGAAAAGCACGCGCGGGCCCACATCTCAGGAATTCCGAAGTCGTTTACAATTTCACTGGAACCGAAATCTCAACGACGAAGAAATCGGACATGCGTTGATTGCAGAAGGCTTCGATATCAAGGTTAAAAATCTTGGCCGGTTGCGACAGAAGCTTGGAATGAGAAGGAGATCCCGATATCCCGAATACAGAGAATTTTCAAAAGAAGAGGGGACACGATCGACGTCGCAGACGAATACCACCATTCCAAGACCGCAGAAGAAAAGGAAAGATATGGCGAATAATGCTGGATTAATATCGAAAGTTACGGCCTATGTGGAAGAATATATGAGTGCTTATGATGGATCGCACGATTACAACCATATCAAACGCGTTACTGGACTCGCTCACAAAATATATACCGAGGTGAAGGCACAAGCAGATACGCCAGTATTGGACCTGCAAGTCGTTACATTGGCGGCGCTCCTGCACGACGTTGGCGATAAGAAGTATTTGAAAGCTGGCCAAGATGGGAACACTCTAGTTCATGCGACGCTGTTAGGGTTTGGTGCAGAGGAGGCAGTCGCTGCCAAAGTCCAGAGAATTGTTCTAGGCGTCTCATATTCGAGCGAGATAAAAGACCCGACAGCGGTTCAGGAGTTAATTCAGAAGCATCCGGAACTAGCAATCGTGCAAGATGCAGATAGACTGGATGCAATAGGGGCTGTTGGGATTGGAAGAACATTCACATTCGGAGGAGCTAAAGGTGCGCGGAATATGGGCGAAACCATACAACATTTCGATGACAAACTGGAAAGACTAGAAGGAATGATGAAGACGGAACCAGGGAAGCGAATGGCTCGCGAGCGGACGGAAAGATTAAAGATCTTTAAACAATGGTGGGAAGAGGAACAAACAGAGGCTGAGGGTTTGTTACGACCAAAATGACGAGAAATGGCTTTCTCTCCTTCTAAATGGCGATGCGTTGCCATCGGAGTAGCAGCTGTTTCGCAAATTGCATTATTACTGAGAATTCCTTGAGCTCCAGACCATTCTTGATCCGGTGTGTGTATAGAGGGGTAGCGCAGTGTCGGTTGTTGGCCATCCTAACTCTCATGTCTGGGATATCTTCGTCTTTTTCCGGCCGTCATGACACGTTGTCACCGTCCCTGTTATGCTACATTCAAATGGTCAGACTACCACGTCTCCTGGTCTCGAGATTTTCCGATTCACTACACTGTGGTAAGGAATGGCCCGGTTCTCCAAAACCTGCACTGAACAGACACAGACACGTCACTCTGAACTTTGCAATGAAGCGAATAAGTCTGGCGCTGTCGCACAGAATCGGAGCCAACGCTGGAAGAGAGAATATTTGCAGAGGATATGTCGTTGTGAGCGGCGTAGTAGTCGTGTGCTAGGAGAAGTTGCCTAGGTTTGAGGTCTGACAACTACTGGAGCGAACCAGCGACACAGTTTCTTCGTATTGATGGCTAAGGGCAATGAGCTAGAAAGCTCACAGAACGTAGGATGATCGTTTGTGTTATCCTCCGAGGTATAATAATCGGCGACCTATTACAAGGAATTCGAATTTTCATATGATTGTACTGTCCGCGCCCTTGTCCACTGCAAAAAACCGCTCAATAATTGACATCATTTCGTAAAGAGTTGTCTTCTCGGGACAGCCGAAAAGAGAAGCAACCCCGAAATGACACAAGACCCTGGTTCATCAACCGACTCTTACTATCGGTCAACACAATTCTGCTCCTCGGCAACTTTGAGATTGAGGGTTCTAGGAATATCGTGTTGTGTCTTGTGCCTCCGTGCGTTGTCTGTCTCCGCAAAGATCTCCTCGACTCCGCCAACCAAATCCCTGTGCAGCTGTGGTGGAGGCTGCGGAGAAGGGAGATTATTGTGGAGGCAATCGACAATTACCCCGCATAAGCTTAAACTGTTTAAGACTCGAGTCAGTTGAGTTGGAAGGATTTCTAGCTCTGTTGTCGAGTCAAGCTACAACTACCGACTAGACTATCTCACATGGGAAACATCTAGCACTACTTTGTATACTAGAAAGTTGGCTCCTTGTATCTATTTGTCAAACGAAAGTAACCTTAATATTAGCTGGAACTGTAAGTGTAACACAGCGCAGACAGATAGGTCAATTCATCTCTCTAGTACTCACGGTTAGACAGTGGCTGGGCCAGTAAGCTTTTGAAGCTGGAATCTTAAATAAAGCTCTTTGGTAAAAGCTTTTCTCGATCAGCATCACTAAATTAACTTCATTTCCTTGGGCGAATGGGCTGGATAGGATAGCTACTGAGTACAGCAAATAATTTCGATTTCTAAACGCCAAAGTCCCAGTGTGTTGGACTTTTACACTTACAGGCCTATGCGATTGGAGACCGCAAAACCCGATGGCCAACTTGGATATTGAATGCATATTGAATAGTGACGGTAGGCACACCTCGGCATACTGTAAGAAATCTGAGATTTTCATGTGCAACCACACCGACCACTGCAACTTGTTCGCGTGTCCTTGCCGTGTCAGTTACGAAGCTCCCTGGTCGCCCATCCCTATCCCGCTTACTGGCACAGGAGCGGATAGGATAATGGTTCTGTTATGGTTAAGAGCAATACGAGGGTGGCCGCTATGCCTGTCTATCAATCTGTGCAGGTGCTATTGGGCAGGGATTACTTTTTCGCTGGTGTGCTCTATGATGTTATGCTTTCTCCGCATCCGGTATAATGCAGTAACGAGGTAGCATTCAGAAACAGACCAACGCACGAGGCAAGGTCCGAGTATGCACGATTATTGAAAAAGAAATTATGGCAAGAAAACGTTTGAAGCAGAGGGAGAGGAAACTACTACGAAAGAAAAAAGGAGATGGCTATCTGTCTACTTGCCTAATCTGACAATCATGAACTAGGAATTACTTGCGAAAGAACTCAGAACGAGAAGACAGCATCGAAGGTGATTAAAGGCAATCTTCGATAGATCCGGGGATTGACTAGGTCTTTCGATGCTCCCTGCCCAAGTAGGGCAGACAGTGGAGATGTCTCCGTCTACCTAGGTACAGGCTATCCCCAGAGATTGTATCTTTCCCCGCCACTATGAATGTACTAGTGTGGAAATGAAGGCCGAACGTCTTGTTTCGGTATTGCTGCCGAAAGTCTTACTGCGTAGCCTACCAGGATGCCTTCTCTTTCAATGCCTCTCACATCCTATTGGTTCCCGAGGACCGTTCATCGATTCCCCTTGCGTAGATAATGCCGCTGCTCGGCCCAATACCATGAAAAGGACTTTCTCTGCAGACTGCAAGCAATCCGTCATTCAGCCTATAAGATACAGCTTTCCGCCAGATTTGTTTTCTTTGCCAGACACACATAACAACCTGTACACTGCAGTAGCCTTCTTTTATCCTCACACACACATATACACACTCACGTTCGTTGTTCGATATCAACATACAATCGCAATCATGAAGTTCTCATACGCAGCCATCACCGCCGTTCTCGCATCCGTCGCCTACTCCCAATCTATCGGCGATGTCGTAGCTTCTATCCCATCTTGCGCACTTACCTGCTTGCTACCAGCTATCACCACAGCTGGTTGCGGTGCCGCAGACTATGCATGCCAGTGCGGTTCTGCTAAGGATGCGATCACAAAGGCTGCCACACCCTGCATTGCAGCTGCTTGCTCGGCGGCGGACACATTGAGTATGTTTTCCCATCCTGCCTCCCAAGCTCTTATTTTCTAACCAAATATACAGAGGTCCAATCCGCTACCACCCAAATCTGTACTCTTGAAGCTGCTTCCGGTTCATCCAGTTCGGCCTCTGGCTCGGGATCCTCATCTTCCGTTGCCTCTTCAACTACAGAGGCAGCCACCACCTCCGCTCCATCCTCGTCTTCCTCTTCCGGTAGCTTCCTTACCTCCGCCACCGGCAGCTCCATCGGATCTCTTACCAGCGCCGTCAGCAGCAAAGCGAGCAGTGCTAGCAGCGCCGCCTCGTCCGCTGGTGCCTCTGCGACATCTTCCGCACCTGCCACTGTTAGCACAAATGCCTCAAACCGCGTCATGGCAGCCGGTGCCGTCGTCGGAGCTGGTGTCTTGGCCGCCTTTGCTCTGTAATTGAGCAAAGCTGGGTGGGATCGATATCATGGAAGATTTAATGTGATTAGATCATGGGGGAACACTGCATGTGTGGAAAAAGTCAAAAAAACACTTTCTCTATGGACGAAAATCGTCGGAGAAGATGAATTTGGGTGGAATGAACCTCCAAAATCAAAATAATGTCATTTAGCTAATGGTCACTCCTTACGAACTTAATTATCGTTGTACATACTACGAGCACTAATGCAAATATCCAATCATTACTGCATCTTGAACGCACATCGTGTAAGAATATACAATTGACGTGAACTGTATACTAACGGTTTCATTGTCTTCATTGAAAAGGAGCAGACTAGCCTCCATAATAACAGTCTCTCCTCCTCCCTAACCTATAATAAAGTACAACTCTTAGATATATATGACGCTCCGCTAGCTCTCCGAGGGCCACTGCCGTGGAGGCAGACTATTTCTTCGAGCAAAGCGAGACCTGCTAGCAAATTTCAATTGAGCAGAATAGTGCGAACGAAAGGTGTTCACGCTGTGCTTAAAGGGAATGGGTTTCTAGCATTGGCATATATAGTTCACGGAAAGTTCATGCTCACACCCTCAGACCTCATCCGCACCTCTCCTCGTCCGTTTTTGCATCTTCTACAAACTTGGCTTTGCAGATTCTGGTCGGCGACATTCCACTGGTACATTTACAGCTTCCATACCATACTCAATCGCTGCTTTCCGTATACCTCCTCTTTCCATGTAAAAGCCGCTGAAGGATACAGAATTTCATGTCATCCCGTAGAGTAACCTGTGTATAAGCAAGGAATAATCGGCCTTCGGAGAGCCAGCGGAGCGTCATTTACTTTCCTGGTTGGCAACTTGGCGGGCAGAGGTGTAAGAGATGAACTCCTTACTAGGAGAGAGAAGTGGCCTAGCTTCTACGGTTTTGTAATTGGGCATTATTAGACTCTTTTCCCTTTGTATAAAGTTCTTGTAGATTTTAATACTTGTTACCGTTCGATGTTCCTAACCACCATCTTTCAATGCTCATCCAAAACATCCCAAGCCCAAACTCCAATCCCCTCCACATATAAATAATAACACTACTACGATCCACCATAACTCCAGGGTATATAGGAAGATAAACAGCAAAAACACATACCCTACTCGATACGCCATGCCACCACGAACAAGATTGAAGAGCACTACTCCTGGTCCTTGAGATGACTAGAGCCCCATCCACTTGAATATAAGCCATCTCATCCCACCTCGAGCTTCACCCCCTAACCGCACCGTCGCCAAACCACCACCGCCTCCTCGCAAACTTCGTCCTTCATTTCATCTCTCTATCTACAATCTCACATCTTTACAAAGCTATGTTGCAACACAACCCGGCTCAGAGAGCACAAAGTGATATGAGCATAACAATAAAGAAGGAAATAATATTAGAGGTCTGAGATATGGCTTTCCAGCTGCCCGACGTTGCAAGTGGCCTATTTTACAGTTACTACGGAGAAAAGTGTGCACATTTTTCTTTTTGTTAGAGCACCCGCACACGCGCGCGAGGTGAATCATGAATTTTGTCCTTTGTGAAGATAAAGTCCTTCTTACAAGCCATTGAGAGTTTTCTGTGCCGCGAATACATTCCCTGTTTGTGATGTTAGTTTAGTGCTTCGAAAAGGTTTGGAGTTGAGATAATGCGTACCTGTGTCGAAGAAGTCCACGAGCATAACCCTCGGTTTCCTCTTCCACTGATTGGTACATAGGTCTGCTTGCGCACCTATGCTTCCTTTCCCAGTCGCAGCGTTCTACATGGATGTTGTCAGAAAGGCATAACCTAGCAAAGGAGCCGCAGGAGAAAAGAGCCAGGAGAACGAAGCTCAAAGCTGGGATAATACATATACCATGGACAAGGAGGAGAAAAAGCTTACCGTGGTTTTAAGAGCCAACCGATCTGGGACAAGGATTCCCTCAGCGCCCACATCTAGGTAATGATTGATAAGTGGCAACAGATCACTACCAGTGTATGGCTTGGGCCGATCCGAGTCGCAAGAGGAAAATGAGGAGTCCGTCGTATCGAAGGCTGTTTCGAAGAAGTACTGAAACTCGTCGAGGACGTATGGAACTAATGTGGTGTCCGCTAGATAGTCTGTGACGGGATTTCATGAGTATCTTGTGAAATTAATAGAGGTGCCATAACTCACCGAGGAATACCACAAATCGTTTCCCAGAAGTGATCATTTCTTGCAGAGTGGGCCATTCGTCGATTGCAAGTTTCTTGGTAGGTGTGTACGCATATGTATTCAAGGCACTTGAAGTTATGGCCCCGCCAAACAAGGATACGGATTTGCGGTCGCCGTTAGTCAGAAGAAGAGTGACGACTTCATTTGGATTCTTATCGAGCCATTTCTTGATCTCTGTTAGATAGTCGACCAGTGGGCCGGCCGGCCTCAAAATACAGGACGTGTGACATAGATAAAGTTGACCCAAGAAGTAATGTGTTTGCGCCTGGAGAAACCGAATTCCAGCATTGAGCTGCTTCGTGATGTCCACAGCCTGGTTGTCAAAGGGAGAAATGCCTACAAAGGCAGAATCGTGCGTTCCTATCTGCGAGATGTTTGACCACTTTCGTGAACACAGAGCCGAATAGCCATTGCACGCTTGAGGTATAGTTGAAGCTATAGTTGAAGCAGCAAACAGCAGCGGAAACAGAACCAAAAGACGCATCGTATATAGTTGTTTTCGCTATAGAAATATGATATAGAGAGCAGGCAAATCAGGGAAAGCTTCTTGAAAATGTAGGAATATTTCACGTATCCTTTATACCGTCGCTTTCACGTGAATCCTTCATGTTGTTGATACTTACAGATCATCGGGCCAAGGTCACCTTCCCGATGGGACCTACATTCGGTCCCGTACATTGGCCATGTGTGGCTATGGGTGGTCACAACCCAGAGACTTCCAGGCAATGTGACCCATTCAGAGACTCTGAATGGTGGTAGAACAACGCGGGGGGACCTGCATATCCGTGTGCATTAGGAATCTCGATGTGACGGCGTCGAATCGCAGCATTTGCGACAGCCAGAACTCATCTACCGATGGCGGGGTTTAAATACAAGGGATATTCATGTGCCGCATTGCATTGCGCGCGTACCGTCGCCAGTCGTTCGTAGGCGTGCTGAGAAAGGTTGTTGGTTGCAGGCCACTCAAGCTTAGCTGGTGTCTCTCATCGCCGACCCAATCAGATCTCTTATGAGGGCAATTGCTTTGTCTAATGCCGACGATTAATTGCCTACACCCTTTTGTTTGCTGGGCGCTAAACTTGAACACAAAATCCGCGACTGTTATTGCCAACCGTCATATATTCCTAATTAGTGGCCGTGGATATATATTCGCTTCCATTCTCTACAAAGTTCTTACGCATCTTACGGTAGCAAGATAGGCGCCAGACACTCACTCCAACCTTGGCGAATATGATGAGACTGCTGTACAGTACCCCACCCGCGGTGGGTTGGGTTTGCCTGCTGAGTGTACTTGTGCGGCGCATAAATCTCTGGACTTCGCATTCTTCATGAATTCCGCATAGCCTTGTTCTTACAATTAGACCCGATACATGGGAATCATGTCGTCCACTGCAGCCATGGAGGAACGGAAGGAATTGGAGGTAAGTGCTCCGGCCGCATATTCTGACAACTATACTAAGACTGTGTTGCAGGACCAGAATGAAGCCCTACCGTCCCCATTGTCTCTCATCAGCCCATTACTTGCCCCGACCAGAATCACAAAGGTCTACAAGGAAGATGAGTATAGCTATTATGGCCCAATGCCTTCGGGTCTCATGATACAAGAAGCCTCAGCCTTTGTGTCCAACAATTCAGATGCAATCAAATTGCATGTCGCATCAATACTGAGAGAATTCATTCGGCTAACAAGAGAAGATTGCGAAAGGGAATGCATGGTAGAGCCGGATGCTGGCTGGTTCACAGTCCGTATGTTCAAGCCGAATATCGAATATAATATACCCCGATGGCATAGAGATGGTCGCATGACTGACTGCACCTCGGCGAGTCACCTTCTCCATTGCAAGTATGCCACTGTTTTACTCGGCGCACCAACCTTAGTTTTGCCAGAGACCGCGACGGTGACGGCGATAGATGATCGACCCATAAGAAGGAAGGAGAATGCAACATTGCTCTCCTCTGAAGTACCGGTGAGACTCGTGGACGGACAAATAATTAGGTTTTCCTGGGGCCGCAACGACTCTCCTGTGCACTCGGAACCAGACATGACCAGCGATAGGATCTTTGTGTCGGTGCTGTATGGGTCAGAGAGTGAAATAAGAGATATGGTTGATCTGAGGAGACATTATGGGTCGTGTGACGTGTACAGAAACTGTCAGGAGCGCAGCATGACACCAGTCTCAAAGTGACAGCAAGAACGACAACAGGCTGGATGTCAAGCTTATATTTATCAACCATTGAGTTTATGAGGCTTCAGATACTTGTGTAGTTAGATTGTTGACAGTGTATGTGCCTCCATTTTCCTTCGTGTTGGGCGTAGGGTTAAGTTGAGGGAGAGGAAATCCGCCGCCCGCTGAACAAAATAGACGATGAAGTTAGACTAACCTTAAGGTTACTTTGTACACCAAAATGAACTCCCAAATTAGCGCCCGTACCTGTGTACGAAGTATGTGAATCTACTAAATATCCATAGTCAACGTTGGATTCCTCATGCGATTTCAAACTACGCTGTTAGGATTTACTTTTTATCGTGTTCGTTGAGGTTCCGGGATCTCTGCCGCAAATCAACCCGCTTCTCCACCTTCACTGGAACAACCTTACAGTACGGCTCGACGGCTGACCTTCAAGTTTACGGATCCCGTCGCAGCAATCTGGAGACTTTGTGTGGTCGGGGCAATCCAAACCGCATTACGACTTGCTTTCTTTCCATAAAAACAAACCGGGAGCAACGGAATCCAGAAAGATCCTCAACATGGCCGTATGGAATCGGGCTCACGAACGGCATGAATTTATTCCCGAGACGCGAATTGTCGATGAAATCGAGTATGTCCGGGAAACCGCCATAGATTGCGTCACGACTATGGATAAATTAGTATCTCGTTGACCCCTCCGGTTCTTTGAGCTGCTTGCTATATTAGGCTGTATTCCCGCCACAAGCTTCCTCAAGGATAAGAACCCCTCATCGACTATCTTGAGCGCCGTTAATCCATCTCGACAACATACAAGCTCTACAGAACTCAGCTGTCAAGATGACGATTGGTGTTGCGATCATTGGGTCCGGTATCTTCGTGCGCGAAGAGCATTTGGTACGTTGTTTCCCAGCTGAAGCTTCAGCCCACTACCCTTAGTTTGCGCGCTACTGCTATAGTCTTTGCTAACTTGTCTTCCTAGCCCGCCGTCCAAAACACATCTTCACTCAGTCTCAAGGCGATATACTCGCGCTCTGTTGCATCCGCGAAATCACTGAACGTCGATGTTCCCCTCTACTCCGATGACTCGGGCGCGGGCAATACCTACCACGATCTCCTCCTCCGCAGCGACGTTCAAGCTGTCATAATCGCGCTACCCATCCTCTCACAGCCCGAATACATCGAAGCTGCCCTCACAGCCGGCAAGCATGTACTATCCGAGAAGCCAATCGCCGCTGACGTCGCGCGCGCGCAGCACTTGATCGAGTACTACAAGAGCGACAAGGTGAAGGGCGGTGCGACGTGGGGTGTAGCTGAGAATTTCCGATACCTCGACTCGTTTGTGCATGCGCGGAACGAAGTCGCGAAACTCGGGAGGGTGTTGGGCTTCCGCATGAAGGTCTTTGGAAATATCAAGCAGGGAGATAAATACTTTGAGACGGAATGGCGAAAGAAGCCTGCCCATCAAGGAGGTTTCTTGCTCGATGGAGGCGTTCATTTCGTTGCCGGGACTAGATTCCTCTTGGGCGAAGCTGCGAGGCCGACGGCTGTTACGGCGTACTCGACACTTCTCCGCGAACACTTACCGCCGGTTGACACGGTCAACTCAGTGTGGCTTACCAAGTCTGGTATCTCAGGCACGTTCACGATATCCTTCGGGACAACACTGTCTGGCAGCGAATACACCGTCGCATGTGAGAAAGGCAGTGTCACTATTCAGAGGAGTAAAGTCATCGTCCGAGAAGGAGAAGAGTCGGCAGGGAACGTCAAGGAGGTGGAGTTCAAGGACGAGGGTAGTGGTGTCAAGCAAGAGGTTGCTGCATGGGCTGAGGCGCTTGTCGCCGGCAAACCTGAGCCCAGACAATCTCCAGAAGAAGCCCTTGCAGATTTGGAAATACTAGAGAAGCTATTACGGAGTGGAGAGGGTCAAGGAAAGAGCGAAAGTTTGCAGTTCCAGATATAGAGTACAATCTTGATCAGTAACCCAAACAATTCGAAGGGTACATTGTGTGCAAATATATATTTGACCCTTTTGTCCGATACCAGGATCACTCTTGCAGTGCAGAGACAGCTTGCTAACGCTGCAAAATGGTCAGAAGAATGCCGAGAAGACAAGTCAAATGACAGGAAATTCCGGTGTGATCATATTGAGAGTAACGTTTCTGCACCAGCTATAAGTGAGTATAGTATGAACGAACAGTTATGTTCAATCCCGGAGAGTCGCTGCTATGACTCTTGAGGTGCGCACATTTTGCGATGCAACTTGACAGAACGCTTCCTCTGCACGTCATCTTCATGACTCGATTCAATGTCATGCTGCCACGTGCCTTCGCTCAGTTGTGGGCATACAAAACTTGTACTTCAAACTGCTTCTAATTTAAGAGAAAATGTAAAAGTTGAGATATCTGAAATCTGAGAATTGGTAAACATCAAGTATATGAGTGTAAACTATACTGAATTTCCTGAGAATTTGACGATAGTTTTCGAGGGTGTATTGGGAAGAAAGCTTCTCTTCTTGAGTTTATATTTCTCTCTATAATTTGGTGGGGTTTCTCTCGTGTGCTGCCATCTAAGCGAGGGCGCATGGCTCGAAAAGAAATTTATCTGCCCCGCGATCGGATACGCTACGAGGCACTAGGATTATTGATGATATAAAACCCCCACCACCTCCTAGCAACAAATTCCTGTTCCCTTAAGGTGCGTCGCGTCTCCACATAACTTAACACATCCTGTACCCGTGAGCTTTCTAACACATCATAGGCATTGTTTTTCGTATTAGCAACTCATCTTCGAACTTTGCTCGGTCAATTGGATTTTGCGCGGTTCATTTTACGGCATTTGTGTTGAGCTTTGCGATCTTGAACGAAACGAAACGAAACGAATCATGGCTACAGTTGTGCTTGGTGCTCAGTGGGTGGGTTTACTGCGAACATACATACGTCGGGGCGAATGCTAACTTTGGGGATAGGGTGATGAAGGAAAGGGGAAACTTGTGGATATCCTCTGCAGGGAAGACCTCAGACTGTGCTGTCGTGCTCAGGTTAGTGGCCCTTTAACGTTCAGAGTATTGGATATTTGTACTGATGCTGCTCTTAACAGGGTGGAAACAACGCCGGGTAAATCTACATCGAGTTACAACTTTCGCGACGCTTTGGCTGATAGTATTAGGCACACAATTGTGGTTAATGGGTTGACATAGTGAGTTTCTTGGAGAGAAAAGTCTTGCGGTTGACCAGGGCTATTTGCAATGGAGGTCATTGGCTAAGAATCATACAGCGACTTCCACATCCTTCCTAGTGGTCTCCTCAACCCAGCATGCACAAACTTGGTTGGAAGTGGGTGTGTTGTTCACATCCCTGGTCTGTTGAAAGAACTGGAAGCTCTCGAGGAAAAACTCCCAGGAGCGCGAGAGAGACTTCTCATCAGTGACAGGTGTCATGTTGTCCTCGACCTTCATCAGAAGCTGGATGGGCTGGAGGAGGCTGAACTTGGTGGTGGTAAGATCGGCACAACAGGAAAAGGTATCGGCCCTTGCTATTCTACGAAAATGGCTAGGAGCGGTGTTAGAATTGCTGATATCTTCCGAGAGGACTTCTTTGAAGAGAAAGTCCGAGCGATGGCTAGCGGTGCAAAGAAAAGGTTTGGAGACTTGCTGCAATACGATGTCGAAGAGGAGTTGGTTAGGTTCAAGAAATATCGAGCTGAGCTAGCGTCACTTGTTGTGGATCAGCTCCCTTTGCTTGTTGATGCGCAGAAGGCCGATGCACCAATGCTTATCGAGGGTGCAAACGCCATAATGCTGGACATTGATGCTGGCACCTACCCGTAAGTACTTCCCGCTAAACATATTGACCATTTTGTTCATGGCTAACACTCCACAGCTTTGTGTAAGTTGATGCGATCTCGTTATCGAATACTGCTCCATGCATACATACCCTTCTCCTTTCGACTTGATCTGCCCGTTTATAGATCACGTTTGCTTACCCTATCTTTCAGGACGAGCTCGAACACAGGCCTTGGCGGTACGTAGTATCATTATCAAGCATCCATTTCTAGTTTGGCTGACGGGACGTAGGAATCTTTACTGGTCTTAGTGGCTTAAACCCGAGAAAGGTCAAGAACATCTACGGCGTGGTCAAGGCATACACGACTCGAGTTGGTGGCGGTCCATTCCCCACAGAAGATCTAGGAAAGGTTGGCGAGACTCTACAAGAAGTTGGTAGGGAGTTTGGTGTCACTACTGGGCGTCGAAGGAGATGTGGGTGGTTGGATCTTGTGGTGGTCAAGTACTCTACCAATATCAACAGCTACACTGCCATCAACTTAACAAAGCTGGATATCCTTGATTCCTTCGAGGAGATCAAGATTGCGGTTGCATATCGCAATCCTGCGACCGGAGAGAGATTGGAGTCTTTCCCAGCAGACCTCAACTTACTAGAGAAGCTGGAACCTGAGTACGTCACAATGAAAGGCTGGAATGAGCCAATCACCGGCGCCCGCAGCTACTATGAGCTTCCCCTTGCTTGTCGCCAGTACTGCGAGTTCATCGAGAAGGAAGTGGGGGTGAAGATAAAGTTCATTGGTGTTGGTAAGTTACTTCCAGTCAGCAGAACAAAAGCACTTCACTAACCATGAGAATCATAGGTCCGTCACGAGAGGATATGATTAGCAAATAGAGACTGAGTTGGCGTTGAGTTTTTGGTTTGATGATATTGTATGACTCAAAAGATAGATCTTTAAAGTAAATAGAAGTTAGATTGCTACATTGAATACACCCTTGCAACTTACAACAGAAAGTGACGGTATTTTGGAAATTCCGATGCAGTCTATACCGCAAGCGAATCTTGGCGAGCGGATTCATTTTGGTCTAGCTTCTTCTCTGCAGACCTGAAGTTACTCAAACATTTCTACACAAAAAGTCTCAGCTCGATAGGACAGCTTCCGTATATGTTTTCTTCGTCTGCTGAGTCACAAATACTGCAGTTGATCGTCATATTAACCTCATCCTTGCTTTCTAAGCTGTTGCTACATTGATATTGTAAATTCAACATGTCCGGTCATATTCATTCTCACGATGGAGGCCCATCCCACTCTCACGATCATCCAGCTGGTGATCACGGACACACTCATGAAATTCTCGATGGACCAGGAAGCTACATGGGTCGAGAAATGCCTATCATTGAAGGAAGAAATTGGTCTGAGAGAGCTTTCACCGTTGGCATTGGAGGGTACGTGTCTTTCCCTCTTGATTCACACCCAGCAGATGCAGCAAAGACCCCGCCAATTCGTCCGGCGGGGTAATCACGTGCTTCAGAACCTTCATAGGCTCCGACTTCAGTCATGATCGATTTAGTCATTCAATCCTGCTCAGGTAGAAGAACATAGCATGAACACTGACAATGGCTTAGTCCCGTCGGCTCGGGCAAAACAGCCTTGATGTTGGCTCTTTGCAATGCTCTCCGGGAGAAATACTCCATCGCGGCTGTAACCAACGACATTTTCACTCGAGAAGATGCAGAATTCCTGACCAAACATAAAGCGCTACCTGCATCTCGCATCCGCGCCATCGAAACAGGTGGATGTCCTCATGCTGCTGTGCGAGAAGATATCTCGGCCAACCTTGCTGCCCTGGAAGACCTGCATCGTGAATTCACGACGGATATCCTCCTCATCGAGTCCGGAGGTGATAATCTTGCTGCAAACTACTCTAGGGAATTGGCGGACTATATCATCTACGTGATAGATGTAAGCGGTGGTGATAAGATCCCGCGGAAGGGGGGACCTGGAATCACGCAGAGTGATCTGTTGATTGTGAATAAAACAGACCTTGCGCAGGCAGTGGGTGCGGACTTGGATGTTATGGATAGAGATGCGAGGAAGATGAGGGAAGGGGGACCAACGGTCTTTGCTCAGGTCAAAACTGGTGTTGGGATGGAACATATCTTGGGCTTGATTGAGAGCGCGTGGAGAGGAAGCGGGGCGGAAAAGGTCAGTAAGGAGAGAGGTGGTCCAGTAGCCACGTCGGGTTTGGAGGAATTGTCAAAGTGATATGAGGAAGGATAGAGGACTCATGTGGCAGTACTTCAGGAAATACCCAATGTACACGCCTAAATAAGAAGAGACACTGGCAACAATGCCATTCAATTACTATACGGAAGCTGCGAAGCCTAGCAATGGTTGGAAACGCCAATCGCCCAATTTTCATTCCCCTAATTCATCATTCCAATGAAATTGCCAATGCAACTTCTGGTATAACATCCCAAAACTACTTAAGCAGCTTTCTTCGCAAAACGTCCCAAAGCCGGGCCGAGTTCTGCTTCACTGCTCTTAAGCTTGTTCTTATCCTTTTGCATCTGACTCTTCCTCAACTCCTCTATCCTTATCCTTTGGTCATCAATAATACCTCGTGAGCTCTTCTTTCTGAGATACTTTCTCAGACTGCTGTTCTTGCCTCTACCCTTATTCTTGATCTTCGCCATCGGATCTTCAGGTTTCCTATCCAGGTCCCTTTCAGCCTTCCTTTGCTCATCTGATCGTAAATCAAGGTTTCCTATGTAGTTAGGATCCAGCGAAATCATCTCCGGTTGAAGCTTGTTGAGCAACGATTTGACCTCCGCTTCTTGTCGTTGTTTAGTGGTCTCAAATGGATTAACTTCCAGGGCGTCGAAGTTGGCTTCTCCGGCCCCGGGAACTAGTATTGATGAGAATCCAGCGTCGTGTGATGTGCCAAGCACGTCCTCAAACGGACACCATCGTACCCTCTCGATGCGTCGTCCTTCTCCACCCCATGCCATGTATGGACTTTGGATTTTTTCCTGCTCTAAGGAATGTTTGGAGAAGAGCCCACGCCAGATGGATACCTGGGTACCCCATCCAACAGCTGTTAGCCCACGATCGGAGATCGCTACAGATGACGCCGGTTGCCGTGTAAAGTAGCTGTTGACCTCCTTAAACATTCGAATATCCCATACAGCCATTTTCATATCTTGACCTGTGGATACCATGTATCTCCCTTCTCTATCCACTGCTAGAGATCGCACAGGACCCCGATGTGCCAACAATTTGACAAGAGGTGTGGTAGAATTTGGGGACCATAAAGTGACTGTTCCGTTTTGATGACCCATGTGGAGAATGGCGTTACGGGAATTCTGCGTTAACGATGTTGGGGATCCTAATTTCGTGGGCATTTCCATGACCATTTGTCCGGTCGAAACGTCCTGGTATTTTAGATGTCCGGCATTTCCCTAGAACTGTTAGAGCTAGACCAAACAAGCAGATATGTAGGACATACCACTGTGGCCAAAAGATAATGATAAGGAAGAAATTCCATGTTGGTAACTTCAATGTGCTTTTTCAAGCAATGCAGTTCCACCCCTGCTCGATCATAGATGTAAACATATTTCTTTTGCGACACAGCAAAGAGCTGATTATTATGCAGCCACTTCACGTCTCTTATGGTCTCTCCAAGCTGTAGCTCACAACCTAGTTTCCCTTCTCTCCAGTCCATTGTCGCAACATGACCTTTCCTTCCTCCCAGTAGCAACTCTCTTCCATTTCGGGTATAATCACACACATAGGGACCCAATTGATCAAGCTTCAATTCGAAGCCCTTTTGCGCGGTTTCGAGTGGCACGCTCTGTTTTATTTCATCTTGGCGCACTTTATAGGTTCGCTCGAGGTCGTTCTCCGGTTCCAAGAAACCCTCTTCGTTCTCGAGCAAGATTTCGGCATCTTTGGCCCGCAATATCGCCGTCCGGTTTCGATTCTCTAGCTTTTTGAGGTTTCCTCTCAGTTTCTTATCTTTGATACCGCTTAATGGGATCTTTCCTCCTCTGCCGTATGCTCTATGGGCCTCCTTCCGACGGCGAAGTTGGGATGTTGAATCGGGTTCATTGATCGTTAGTTCTGTCCTCGCGCGCTTAATTGGAACGGCTCCATTGAAATGAGATTTCTCGACTGCTTCTATTGTGTCTGCCATGACGGGCAGATGGTGGTCGAGGAATGTTGCTAACAATTGTTTGCTTGGACGATCGCGAAGTAGATTTGCGACTATGGAACTTTTTTTATTGCCAAGACTTTCACGATAAGCGATAAGACTTAGCGCACAGAAAAATATCTAACCCCACGCCAATTTTCACCAAATTCAGAATAATGTTGCTTTAATCTTCGAAAATCTTGCGTCTGGATTTTTTCAAACTGGCTTCCATTCCCTTCAGATTCAAAGCAGGCGGTAGTGGCAACATGCCCTCCAGCGTAGCATCACACTCCCACAGGAGTACAACGAAAACTTCACACAAGTCTTTTAAATCTAGGAAGGCAACGAAAGGTGCCTTGAAGGAGATATCAAAAGGTTACTGGCACGCCTTCCCCGTCGCTGAGCATCTATTAACTTTTCGCAGGTAAGGTGCAAGACTTAAGCCACCGCAAAACTCCCCATCAACAGCTCATGTCGAAGTTCGATCGTCGAAACCAAGCTCGCCAGAAACAACAATTAAAACACAAGGAGCATTTGAGAGATCTCAATGTTTTCCATGGAAAGGATGGCGCGCCCCGGATTGTCGCTTTGGTGCCACTCTGCGACGACGTAAATGCGGCAGAAGCTGTTCGAAGTTTGACCGGCAGTGTTGACACCACAGTGGATGTGCCAGAAGAAGGAGTTGTCCGGGCCGACATTGATCGATTCAAGCAAAAGATCCAATACATTATCACCAAGAAGGAACTATTTGCTTGCATGAATGCCGGCAGGGTTTCTGACTTTGTGGTTTTCATTTTATCACCAGAACAAGAGGTAGACGAACTCGGCGAGCTCATCATCCGCAGCGTCGAAAGCCAAGGATTGTCCACCACTTTGACCGTCGTCCAGGGACTTGATAAGATTGAACCAGCGAAAAAACGTCCGACAGTTTTGTCATCTCTGAAGTCATACGTTCAGCATTTCCATCCAGATCAAGAGAAGGTGCATAACTTGGATTCTAGGCAGGAATGCGCCAATCTTATGCGCTCTCTTTGCACTTTGACACCGAAGGGAATTCGATGGAGAGAAGAACGAAGCTGGATGCTGGTCGATGAGGTTCAGTGGCCAACAAATGAGGGGGAAAATGTAATTCTGACCGGCTTTGTGAGAGGCAAAGGCTTGAAAGCGGATAGATTAATACAGGTTGGAGACTGGGGCGACTTTCAAATCGAGAAAATTACTGCCGCGCCTGTAAACTCGAAAAAGAAACGTGCGGACGAAATGGCTGTGGAAGATTCGAATGGCGAAAATGTACTCGAGACCCCCACGGATGAGCAGGATGATCTTGCAGAACTTGCGCCGGAAGAAATCATGATGGAAGATGATGGCGATGCTGCGATGTCTGTGGCAACGACTGAGAAGCGGGGTGTTCTTCTCGACGATCATCATTATTTCTCCGATGATGAAACGCATTTGCCCGCCGTTCCCAAACGACTTCCCAAAGGCACTTCAAACTACCAAGCTGCATGGTTTCTTGGTGACGAGTTTTCAGATTCTGGTTCTGACATGGAGGATGTGGATGAGCACATGTCAATGGATACACCAGCATTACCACAAGACGGAACTGAAGGGCTTGCACCAAGGGAACCTACGGAAGCTGCGCCATCGGAATATCCTCAGTCTGAAATGTTTTTGGACCCCAATTTAGAGGATGAGGCCGAAGCTGAACAGTTAGCTGCGTTTAGAGGACGTAAGCGTGATGAGGCCGAGGAAGATCGCGAGTTCCCTGATGAGATTGAGCTCCACCCGAACGTACTAGCACGAGAGCGCCTTGCGAAGTATCGTGGTCTGAAAAGTTTACGCAGCAGTCCATGGGAGCAGTCTGAAGATAGAGCACACGAACCAGAGGAGTGGCGCCGTCTTCTTCAAGTTCCCGATTACAAATCATCTCGTAGTCAGGTTACTCGGGAGGCATTAGTAGGAGGTGTGACGCCAGGTACACGCGTGCATATTCATGTCCGCAATGTCCCGACATCAATAAAGTCGACATATAACCCTTCACAGCCATTGAACGTGTTTTCTCTCTTAAGACACGAACACAAGCGAGCTGTTCTGAATTTCAACTTCACGCTGAGTTCAGATTATCCTTCTCCTATCAAATCTAAAGAAGAGCTGATAGTGCAATGCGGACCCCGCCGATTCATTGTTAACCCTCTCTTCTCGCAAGGAGGTAACACACCTAATGATGTTCATAAATTTGATCGCTTCCTGCACCCCGGGCAATCTACTGTTGCTTCTTTTATTGCACCCCTCACATGGGGTTCTATACCGACATTATTCTTCAAGAGACCTTCTGAGTCCGCTCCATCTTCCGCGCCTCTCCTTCTTGTCGGTACTGGCACATCAATGCCACCCTCAACTTCGCGCGTAATCGCCAAACGGATTATTCTTACTGGCCACCCCTACAAGATACACAAGAAACTCGTCACCATCCGTTACATGTTCTTCAATCGCGAGGATGTGGAATGGTTTAAAGCTCTGCAGCTGTGGACGAAGCGGGGTAGGAGTGGATATATCAAGGAAAGTTTGGGTACTCATGGTTATTTCAAAGCTACATTTGATGGCAAGATCAACCCTCAAGACTCGGTAGGTGTCAGCTTATACAAGAGAATGTGGCCAAGAAGCGCGAAGGCCTATGACCCAATATCGGATGAGTCTTTGGAGAAGTCGCAAGGAGATCATGATATTGCAATGGAATAAGCAGTTATGCTGCGAGGATGGGCTTTGGGTTGGCGTTGAGTGTTGCACCATGGGATGGTGATATTCATATATGACTTTACGAAATTCGGATGGGAAATTAAAATATATATCATGTTAGAATCTTTCTCTGATACATCATCCACATCTTAATACTGTGCATACATTCGTGAGCTCGCCTATGGCCGATGGTGAATTGGTCTAGGGCACAGTGGGTGCAATAAATCATTAACCACCACAGAATCCCACCCGAATAGATTTACTTCGCAACAATTGTGTATACTCTCTCAAGTGTGGTGATTAGAGAACGAAATGAAATAAATCTAATGAACTAACTTTTATTCAAGTATCTCAAAATTTGTATTTTCGTTGAGTTGTTGGAGTCCGTCGGTGGTTAATGAATTATTGCACCCACTGTGGGGGGAACAGCAACTATCGACGGCAGACTGTAAACTAACCCCTAGAATGAGCTGCACAAGATCGAACTTCTGTAATTTGGAAAGCTAATGAACAATCATCTGTAGTGATACATAGATTTCTTTTTATAACTTTTCCTCGTTGGTGCCATTCGTGCAGCCGCATCTTCACACGTGAGAGGAGCAGGGATCGGATGACGCTAAGATAAGAGGCACAAAAAAAATATTATCTTCAAAAGTTCACTCTTGATATCAAACCCCTCACTATCTCTAATCATGGGCAAATTAAAGACCGGCAAGCGCAATACCGCGTCCTCAGGGACGCCGTATTCCAAAGCCGCGGCGACTACTAACAATGTCTTCAAGTTCAATACCAACGTTGGTCAGCATATTCTCAAAAATCCCGGTGTCGCAGAAGCCATTGTTCAGAAGGCGAATTTGAAACCTACCGATACTGTCCTTGAAGTAGGTCCTGGTACTGGAAATTTGACCGTGAGAATACTGGAGAAGGCGAAGAAGGTTATAGCGGTAGAGCTGGATCCTCGAATGGCTGCAGAGGTTACGAAGAGAGTGCAGGGGAAACCAGAACAGAAGAGACTCGAGGTTCTTCTAGGAGATGTTATAAAAACGGAATTGCCAGCGTTTGATGTGTGCATCAGCAACACTCCTTATCAGGTCTGTCTTCTTCCGGCTTGCTTTGATTATGAAGAATTAAGGTTCTAACCTGTATGTAGATTTCCTCGCCACTCGTTTTCAAGCTTCTCTCCCTGCCGAACCCGCCGCGATGCAGCGTGCTCATGTTTCAGCGCGAATTCGCCCTCCGTCTTACTGCGCGACCTGGAGATGCATTATACTGTCGACTTTCCGTGAATGCCCAGTTTTTTGCCAAGATCACACATATAATGAAGGTTGGAAAGAACAATTTCAGGCCGCCGCCGCAAGTTGAATCCTCTGTTGTGCGAATTGAGCCGAAAATGGGTAAAGAGCGTCCTGGGGTCAGTTGGGAAGAGTGGGATGGTATGTTGCGAGTTTGTTTCGTGCGAAAGAACAGGACTATGAGGGCTAGTTGGTTGGGCATGAAAGAAGTGCTTGCGCTATGCGAAAGAAACTACCGAGTCTATTGCGCTATGAATAATATTCCTCTTGATGATACGATTGTCGGCGAAGAGGATGAGGATATGGATGTAGACGAGCCACCAGCGGCCGGGGATGAGGACGAGGAGTGGGGAGGGATAATGGATGTGGAGGATGGTGAGGATGATATGATGCCCTCGTTCTTCAAAGAATCACTTCTCGCCAAGTCAACAAACCATCCAAAAACGAAAAGCAAGAAACCAAAAACTCGGGTCGCAGAAGTTGTGCGGGAAAAGATACGCAAAGTTCTGGAAGATGTGACGGAATTGGCCGACAAGCGCGCTGGAAAATGCGATGAGAACGACTTTTTGAGATTACTGTTTGCGTTTAACGAAGAAGGGCTACACTTTGCTTGATAATGGACCCGGGTATGGTAAAAGATAAAATGGTGTTTAGGGGGGCATGTCTGCATGGCGTTAGAAGGATCTGTTAAATATGCGAATCTCAAGATACATCAAATTCTACAGAGGTGATGTCAAGAATCTTTTCGTCAATGTCAATTTTGAAAAGGAATACTGGTCAAGGAGCGCAAGTGTGGTTCTCAAATATACGCGCTCACATTTTGTGTTTCCTTCGCATTCATGGCAACGACATGGTGGCGAGAATGGTCTGTTGAAACATGTTACTGAGTATAACATTCACAATGCATTCATAAATTTCTGATGACCTGAATCAAGCTGCTCAGACTTTACGTGCATGGATCTCATGGTATTTCTCCGCCAATTATTATTATATTCTCTCTGGTGTCTTGCAATTATTTAGAGCTACTAGATGCCTATGGTGCATCAAGATTACATGCTGTGGACAAGGCACACAGAAAATGACCCCAACAAAGACAAGGTAGTCCACGAAGTAACCCTGTCCCCTCCCCTCCTCCTATCCACATCAACCACACCCAAAAGCCAAGCCCGTTATTTGCCGTCTCTAGGTTCTGGCGCTGGCTCGATCTCTAGTCAAGGGTACCGCCACCAAGACATCTTGGCAAAGGATACTTGTTACCAGTGCACAGACTGATTGTTCCAGTAACCCAGGCCAATCCGCCATACGCATGGCTCTGGTAGCTGTCTGCTTGGTAAGTAGCCGTGCTGCCTTGGCCGATACATCCGTAATCGACATATCCGCTCTTTCTGGTCGTAGAAGGGTTGGAAACAACCACACCGTACTTTCCAGCAGGGATAGGGAACGTGTACGCTGCGGCGTAGGTCGAGGTCCACGTCTCGGTGTAGGTGATACCGTAAGTGGTGGAAAGGAAATCCTTAACGACAGTCAACTGCGCGCTCGCACTGACACCAATTGCGTTGGCGATTTGGTAACCCGCAGTAACTGCGACGGTGGCGCCGCCTGAGCCTGCCTTGACCACGGAGGACATGGGCACGTCCCAGTTCAGGAAGTGAGAGTCGGGCTTCTGGCGGATGATGGTGGTGGATTTGCAGCGCTTGGAGACCGCAGACTCAGAGGCATTGGTTGCGGGGGAGCTCTCGATGTTGATGGGGCCGAGAGAGGGGTTGGTTGCGAGAACAGCGGCGAAGTACTCGGTCTTGTTCGCGATCTCGATGCGTCCGTTGTCTCCAAGAAGGATGATGGAAGACTCGTCGAGCTCGGTGGGGATGACGGCTGCTTTTGCGAGGCTGGAGCCTAGCAAGAGCAGTGGGAGGGTGGAAAGAAGATGCATTTTGAGTGATGTAGAGGGTGCTCAGGAATGAGTAGACAAGTGAGAGAAGTGTGAGGAGAGAAGTCTGCTTCTTTGATGCTTGGGAAAGAGAAGCTGCTGTGTGGAATGGATAGTCCTCTTCGGAATCGACCTCTTTATATCCTCATTTCTGGGAGTAGAGTACCTCTGGCATTCTGTGCACTACGTCTCATCTGGCCAAGCGTCAATACACCTATATCGGAGGATGCTATATCAGTTGACCTGCGAATAAGATTGAGATGAGAGCTAGAAGTCCACAATTCCCTGTGGAATGACCTCGTTCGTGAGAACAAAGTTCTGGGAACTAATTACAAGGAGAACAACGTCGGCGCTAGAATATCTCTGCATTGCAGCAACAATCTGTCAGCCGGGATCCGACATATAGCCAAACTTTGGCAGGTGCTTAAGTAAAATGAAGCTTCATATGGCAGATGTACGGCAGGATCCGAAAAACAGAGGATCGACAGCTTGTCAGAGTTTCACGCTAGCCGAAAGAACACATCAAATTCTCAATCCGGACGACAAGTCACCCCACGTTGCCGTCATGTGTCTGGAATACCCACAGATGTCATGGTACATCCCCGGTTGAGAGCCGCTTGTTAGCACTCTTTTAAAGTTCGGGGGGGAAATTAGGGGGGTTGGATTAAGGATTAGCCGAAGCGGCTCCTGAGACTGCTAACCATCGGGTCGGTAATCTTATCACGCCTTTGCATAGTTGCTGATAAATTGGACCCACGTCTGTGTTTTGATATTTGATGATTATGCCCCAATATAGATTCAATTGCCCAATAATACGAGACTGTGTCCACTTATTCGAGGTCGGAAAAACTCCCATCGTCCCGTAGGAGCAGGAGCTGGGGTTGATAAGGGTCTATCAAGGGACATGAGCGTCCACTTGCCATGACCGAGTCAGCACCGTTTGCTTGGCTTCATCCCAAGAATTGAAAAGTGCTGGAAAGTACCGTTAAGTAAATATCTTAGAGTTTTCACCGCAATGCGAAAACGGATGGAAGTTCGTTTTCGCATATCATGCGGAGACGGAAAAACATCATGCGGAGAACAGAAACTGTGATTTGCAATTTGGATCGTCTGATAATCGCAGCATGTTCACGTCATTCTCCCCGTCCGAGGATGATCCACGATCGGCCCGCTGGTTGAGATCCCTTCATCGGATGTTTATGAATGGGAGCATATAATGGAATAGAGAACCAGCACAGTTTTCCTCAACACACACACGCTCTTTACTCTGTTCTTCATTCTAATAGCATCCTCTACCACTCATACCAACCATCTTCATCTCGTTTCGCACCTTATAATTCTTACCACTCCTCTCATCCTGATATCACCATCACCCACAAAGATGTACACCCCAAGCATCCTCAAGACTCTCGTCCTCCTCGCAATCACCAGCATGTACGGCTTCTCCCCTACCCCCAACATACCACACATCTTAACTAACACCCAACCCCCAGTGCAACCGCTGATCTCCACCACAATGGCATATGCGTAAACACCGGATCCGGACAAGTACGTTTCCCCATCCTTCTCCCCTCCCTTCCTCCCCAAAGCCTCATACTAACCTCTCCCCCCAGAACGTCTACAACTCCGCCGCAACCGAAGCCGCCTGCACCAACTACCGCTACCGCAACACCGGCTCCAAGTGGTGGGACACCTGTCCCGATTGCCATATGGTATGTTATTTTCTTCTTTGACTTAGCATCCGAAGGGATTGAATGGTGCTGATGCTGATTTTGTGACAGGTCAACACCGGGAGCCCATACTGCCGCACTGATGCGGGACATATGGGAGGAGATGAGGTATGTGGTTTTTGATTCTACGGGATATGATGAGAGAGGACAATGCTAATGAGATGTTAGATTACGTATTATTGCAAGCTTCATGGAGCTGATAATGCTTTGACTTCGTAGAGGGTGGTACTGCGGTTGAGGAGGTGGAGGAGGAAGGGGGAGTGCAAGAGATGGAATGGATGGGCTATGGATAACTTGCCATTTGATATATCTTGCCAGGGGAAGGAAATGGGCGCTATTGGGATGCTGGGGCCTTCTGGATGAGATTTCCAGCCATGGACTGCACGCTGTCGAGTAATATTAATATAGAAACTTCAGGCACATGGTGTATATCATAGTCAAGCATTTGAACCTTGAATTAACTTTTTGCTTGGAGGTGGTACTGTGCTTAGATTGTGAACTCAAATCGTGTATGCAGAAGTGCTATGAAATTCAAATTTTTGCATTATGTATGAATATCTGAATTGTGAAGATTGGTCATAGAACAACGCACCATCAAGCAGCTTGTGCTAGGTTTCAATATCTCACGACCCATTATAATACGGCGCCTCCAACCAGAAATTGCATCTCTGGTCATACCCCGGATCCTTGAGGTGCGAGCCGAACTGAAGAATCGCGCTAGCGATGTTCGTAACCGTCTGGTTATTCCCATATGGTACAAATGGCGGTAACAGTGTGCCTGCTGACGGAATGCCGCTCATAGCAAAGTTGGTCAAGTATTCCTGGAATCCAATCGCGATGTTGCTGCTAACTGGCAAGCCTTCATCGGCAGTTGTGGTGTCGCCGTTGAAGAATGTGTATGAGATGTCTTCTCCGTGTAGCCCAGGCGGGACTGTGAATACGTATGCGAATGAGGAGCCGGAACCTTTGCTGGTGAATGTTGATGCTATACTGTACGCGTTGCAATTGACGACCAGTTGTGCAATCGCTAGGGAAGTTCTTTGGATCGCTGATGTGTAGCCATAGCTACCATTATAGACAGGGGGGTAAAGTACCTCGCTGATGTATGAGGCTGTAGACGCATTTGCCGTTGGTAGAGCTCCTTCCAGAAGGTCAAGGAATTGTGGTTCGGTTTGGACCGCTGGGTTGGTGAAGAGGAGACCTTCGTTCGAGTTGTGTCCAACAAGAACACTAACATTGTGATCAAACTTCCCCTGAGATAAGAGTTTGAAAGGGAAATCTGGAACGAAGGAATGGTTGCCAGGGTCTACAACTGGTCCAAATGTGAATTGTCCGTAGCCACTACCCGCGACGACGATTGCGTTAGCGGCATACAAAGCTTCGAATGGTGCACTTCTCAACTCCTTTGCAGTAGTGACTGTCGTGTTCGTAAGCAATGACACGTTCCCGAGCACAGCTTCATATGTTGTTTTTGCTTGGCTGGGCACGACAGGCATGAACGCTGGGCTTTGTGGAATGGCCCGCTGAAATGGAGCTGGTCCTTTATTTCCTCCATATGCCGTGATTTGATGGAAAATAGACCCCGCACCAGCCGACTCTCCCATGACCGTTACGCGATTTGGATCACCGCCAAATTTGTGGATGTTTTTCTGAACCCATTCCAATGCAAGTCTCTGGTCCAGCAGACCAACATTTGCAGTAACGTTCGAATTCCCTGCCAGCCAGCCCTAGAAGAACGTCAGCACATGATCGGGGTTACTGAAGAATGGGGAATTAAACGCACGAAAATCCCCAGTCGGTAGTTCAAAGCCACATAAACCACTCCTTCCTTTCCGTTCTCTTGACTCCTAGCAATGAGGCTCGCAGGACTACCAGACGAAGTCTTATAACCCCCAACGTATCCCCCACCATAAATCCATACCAACACTGGAGCTCCCTGTTTCTTTCCTGTGTTTCTGGTTAGTATCATACTTACTTGCAAAAATATTTTAACTGACCTTTCTTGGAATTCCGTGTCGAGTTGAAAATCTTTTGTGGAACTATGACATCTAGAAACAGGCAATCTTCACTAGTCCTAGGATCAATGGACAATGAGGAAGAGCTTATCGAGGTCATTGTTGCGTGAGTCGGGTTTGTATAATTGCTGATGTTCTGACTGGTCAAGTAGAGGCCTAAGAATGGCTCTGCCGTCGCAATCTAAGCAGGCGATGCTTGTGGGCAGATAGCACCATGCTGTCCATCATTTACGGTTCTGTTCCGGCCTTTAGGTGGCAAAGGCGCGGAAAATCTCAAATCACCAACTGGAGCTTGACCGAACCGTATGTTGGAGAAATTGAGATAAGGATATTGGCCGGAGGAGTTCAAAGTTGGCCGGTGGATGGCGTATCCCAAGTCGACTGTTGGCAGAGTTTGCGCTGGTAGCGCAGCAATGCTGGAGATGAGAGCTCCTCCTACGAACGCAAGCTTTGCGAGAGGAACTGAGAGGGCGGACACCATGATTGAAGTTGCGAAATGATTGAGACACAACAATGCGACTAACTCAAGCAAAGAAATATGTTGATTCCAGATTCCACTCGGATGAAAAATACTTCACAATAAACAAACCCACAGAAAGCCGTAAAGTCCGAGGCCAGGCACTCTTCGTAGATCCGCCGTTCTAGATGGCGAATTGGAAGAGATCGACAACTTACTAAGACGGATGTCTACAGTACACCAGAGGAAACGTCCAGTGCTGGCAGACTTAGCCATACTTAAGTTAAATGAAAACATGCTGCAGGCTGCGGCGAACGTAGCTGCTCTTAGCAACTCGTACATTTGGGGGCGATTTCTATTTCTTCAAGTACCTCGGTATGGATGAGTGTGTGGATGTACAAGTAAGCTGTCACCAGTGGTAAAGAGAATCATGATGTAGTGTCGAGCGGAAAGACTTCCTATCTCGGCTACTGTAGGCCGCTTTCTCCGCTTTCTCCGCACAACCTGACTTAGGAATTGGCCGCCGTATTTGGTACCATTGAACCCAATTTCTATCCTTCCGTACGGGGGAAAGGTTACGAGCAAGCAACGGCCAGAAAAGCCCGGCTGAAGTTGCATTACCTACCCGTAACGAGTGTTAATATTTATTACCGGAGAAATATTCAGCATTTATATTCATTTGTGCTCAATCTGACGCTCACAATTCAGCTTGTGCCACTTTCTGTCCCCCTTGCCTTGCAACACGCCGTCTTAAATCATACCAGTGATTGCGTTCCCATTCTCAGTGTCCCTTTCTCGCTATTGTCTTCCGCTTCCATTGCTCTCATCGCTGTGCTACATCGAATATTTCTGTGGTCGATCGATGGCCCACCTTAGGAGGGTGTTGGAGGTCGAAATGCCCCTTCATTTCGCTAGATGTTCGATATTCTATCGTGTTCAAAGGAATAATGGGAGGGCAGCCGAAGCCAAAATCTTGTTTCATTTCCTGGTAAGGTTTGGGGGCTCGTCGGAAAAGCGGTCGGAGGAGAGGTATTGATGATGTTATGATCACCGTGCAATTCTCCACTGCACACCATGTGACGAAGTTGATTGTTGTATCTGATGCTGAAGTCAGCATACGATTAATCGCTCTCACTGCAATTCTACTCACAGGTCCCGTCATGGAAGCCATCAATCGTGAGACAGGTTCTGATGATGGATGCGACCAATGCACTATTCCACTTGTTAGTCATGGCTATTTTCAAATGATTCTTCCTCTTGACTTACAGACTCCCAACACCCAGCAAGAATGATAAACCAATCTTCAAGTGTTTCTCAATATGAAGGCTCGAGATAAGCGTGATGGGTATAATTGTAAGAGAGAGGTCGGTGAAGGAACCACTAGAGCCTTGAAATATCGCCACGTCTCTTACCACAAGGGGGTTCCAGCATTCTGCATCACGAGTCGGTTGCTCCCAGTTAAAGCGAACTTCCGAACACTGACAAAGTATGAGAATAACCAGCAGTGTATTTGCGAATACGTTTTGTATAATAAGGAATCGGATAAACCATTTCCGATTTCTGCAGTGCGCTACCAAAGGTAGAAGATAGACAGCAAAGGATAAGCGTCCAAAGGTAGAGGAAATGATGCCTATATGAATCAGCATGGGATGTTTTTCTTGGTCAAGTCTGCTCACCGAATGGTTGACTAATAAGTTCAGCTTTCAATGCTTGTTCTCGTTGGAACTTAGTGAGGTACTGATAATGCCTTCCGAGCCCAGATGTTAATCCCCAAGTGATCAGCGATATATGAACGACACCAAAGAGCTTGTGGTGGTTATCAGCGGAGTACAATGTATGGCAAGCGGATTCTATGCTTACCATAGCAAGCCCGACCAGGTAATCCTCCAGGGCAAAAGAGAGGTGCGCCTTCAGCTTGGCCAGCAACCGTAAAATGAGTATTAATGCCGAGACGCCATAAAGTGGCCAACCTATAAGAAGAACTCCAGGCGCTGAGAAGATTAGCTTCAGGTAATGGGCTGTCAGGCTCAGAATCACTCACCTAGAGAGATGTCCCCGCCATCGCTACTATCCTGTACATGAAATATTCTGCTGGGGATATCCATAAAAACGAATGTGAACTGTGTACTGAGACGACTCGAATTACAGATCCAAAAAGCCGATTACACAGCAACGGAGGGGCAATCTTGTCATATTGCATCCATCATAAGGTTTGCACTAACATGAAGGTTATCTCGAACTGAGCGGACAACTTCAATGGTATGTCACAATATTGCTGTTCACTATTTTATGGCGGTGCGAGGTCACGATGCATGATCTGCAAAACTTTCGATCCCTGTATAAAACTTTCGAGACTTCTTGGAATTTATGAGGCTGATAATACAGTTTAGGTGGAGAGAAAGCATGAAACGCAAAATGTAACAGTTGCGGATCGTCCGAGCGTTACTGTAGTGTGCAACCCGTTTTAATAGCGGGAGACTGAACATTCTAGTTCATTTTCTAGTTCCAATACTGTACACGCTTCTGATATAGGTCCCTGCTTGAACCGGGAGGACAGTGGTACCGGCAGATATAAATAGCCATTGAGCTACGTCTCAAATATTCGCGGGTCTAAGCAGCCGGATGGTCGCGAGAATGTTAATGGAGCCACTCGTCTCAATAGACAAAGCACAGAAAGAAGGGTCCTGGTGGAAAACCCTATTAGGAGAAGGTTCATGGACCAAGAACTTAAGAATACCGAAAAACTCACATCAGGAGATGGATGAATGTGCGGAGGCGGTCCGTCCAAGCGATGGATGGCAGTAGACATTGAAGGTTTTTATGGATCTGCAACTAAGCCCGGTTTCCACCTGATCAAAGCGATTCGAATCAACAGATTGCGAGAAAGAGAGTAAATGCGACACAGTAATATGCGAAGAAGCATCAGTCGTACGCATGTACTTAGTCCTAGTACAAAGCAAGAGCCATGCCCTCCCATCTCGCCTGCCAAAACGCCATCTGAATATAAAGTGTCGCGTTCCAAGCTTCCAGATACCATTACGTACTTGAGAGTTCTGGCCAGTAAGTCTTACTAGTGGGAGACTTGGAATACACCCATTCTGGGTACAGAGAAGAGCAGTAGAATGGGGAAAGCGTCCTGGCTCCTGAGGAAGGCCAGCACATACGATGCAAGAAAGTTGCGGGATTTAAACCAAAATGCAACTGGAGAAGGTTATTGGGTTGGGTTGCGTCGCGTCGCATCGCTTGGCTAAACTTAGGAGAATGATTCTGAGTGAGCCACCAATCTGTTGAAAAAGGTCCAGACCAAGCTGTGAATGGATGAGAGCTACATCTGCATCTGCACCTCCATAGAAAGTAGACGGAGGGGAAGTGAAAACTGGAGAGAACTGGGAAGTGGGGTCGGAGAGTTGGACACAGTCATGTGATTCTCATGTGACCACTAAAAATAAAATCTGGGGCTGGGCTGTGGCTGTGGCTGAGGCTGGGGCTGGCGTCCTTTCCATCGACGATCTAACAAGACACATTCAAAGAAAGTCATCAAAGAAAGGAGACAATCTTCTTCACATGCAATATTTGTTACTGTAGGATTTACACGCAGCAGACGTCATCGTTGTATTTTTTCTTTCTTTCTCTTTTTCATCGACGCCTCTATGTTTGGTCGATCACTCAATGATTGGTCGGCCTTACAGCCACTCCTAATTTCGCTCAACCCCGCTATGACGTTAAAGCCACACAACTTTACGAGCTATGACGACAGGCAATCTGGGCAGGAACTTCAGGAAGCGGATACCTCCACTTTCCTCTGAGAGCCTTCATCTAAGCTGTCCAATGGAAACTGTCTGTTCTCAACGGGTTAACCCTTTAATGGCGTGCCCAGACAAAAAACCTGTCAGAACCTGTCAGATGAGAGGCTGGAGGTCTGAAAGGCGCGTATGCGGGGTTAGCCAACAGGTTCAGGAACGGACAGGGACGAACAGTAAGGGAGGGGGGAGGACACGTTCAGACAATGACGCTAAGGTGATTTTCATGAAATTCCAGGGTTCTTTGTCTCCGTGAAGGTGCAATCGAAGATCTGGACTTTGCCATTCCAAGATTTTCCCATGATTGACTGACCAAGGAGAAAAACAAGTTTGAGGGTCCAACTGATGTGGAGTTGGGCCTCCCTTCTTGTCGTTGAGTTTTCTATATAAAGGAATGGAAGCTCAACTTTCTTTCTTCTCTCATCATACAAACAAGCACTTCTGAATACTCAACACATTCAAACAGCCACTTACTACACAAAATCAATTTGAACTCTACCTCAGTCACAACCATCAAAATGACTGGCGAATCAACAATGCAAAAGGTCAAGGATGTCCTTCACTTGAACAAGGGACACGGCCACGACAGCACTTCCACACACACCTCAAGCGTCCCCGGCACAACAACAACAAACACTCACGCCGAGGGTACTCACGGACCTCATGATTCCAAGGCAGCAAACTTCGCTGACCCAAGAGTCGATTCTGATGCAGATGGTTCCCACCGAACTGCTGAGGGAACTCGAGGACCTCACTCTAGCCAAGCTGCCAACTTTGCTGACCCAAGAGTTGACTCCAACCAAGGCGGCTCATATGGTCACGGAGAAGGCAGCCACGGCCCACACTCCTCGAAGATCGCCAACGCCGTTGATCCACGTGTAGACTCTGATCGTGACGGCAACCGTATCCCCAACTCCACATCTTCCGGCTACGGAACACAGAACTCCAGCACCTTGGGCTCATCAACCCACACTGGTGGAACCTCAACCGGCAACCATATCGGTGGCACAGGATTCGGCGGAGGATTGTCCAACTCCACAAACGCCGGCCCTCACGACTCCAACCTTGCCAACAAGGTTGACCCACGAGTTGACTCCGATTTGGACGGCCGTGGCAACCAACACGGTCACTCCACTGGAGGCATCTTGGGCGCTTCTGGCTCTCACGCCACCCCTGGCTCAGGAACAGCACAAAACACTGCTGGCCCCCACAACAGCGATATGTTGAACAAGTAAGCTTTCACCAATCTCCTCAAATAATATAAAATCCATACTAACATCATCCCCCAGGGTTGACCCCCGCGTCGATTCCGACCGCGACAACTCGGCCACCATCGGCGGCAGATACTAAACATCACATCTCGCCCCGATATACACGATGCACTCTTCCCCGCGCGTTCGTCAAATTTTGCGATACCCGAAGATTGGGCAAACAAGTAATCGACAGCTCTTCTTGCATTGATTTTCTTCTGTTTTGTTCGACTTTCATGATGGATGATGGGATAGGATGGATTAAATGTATTCTTACTTACAATTAATGACGAATTCATGACCTGAGAAATAATATTGCCACTTTTATGTGATAATGATGCCTGTGAGAGAGAACTATGCAGGTTGAGTCTGCAGCGACGTCTCTTCTATATATCCTTTGAAGGACCCTGAACACGCTTGCAAGATAGCGTAGGAGTACCCCCGCCGACCTATCTTTTAGAGGATGACGCCGTCGATGAGACGATGCTACTGTACGGTTGTTAGCTTCAAAGATAACGCGGGGAAAGCGGCTCGGAAATAGATACGGATTTAATTCATCACTTCAACCACTTCAGTCTCTTCTCTTTCTTAATAGACAGATATAAGTATTCGGTCTTTCCGGTGCAGTATTAAGCCAATGTAGCAAATATATTCCAAGCAGAGCACCTTCCTCCTCAATCGAGTATCCTCTTCCTCTAATCCACATCTTTTCCTGCCTTTCAACCACGGGAGACTTTCTAACCCACAACCTGCAAAGTTATCCTAAGCAACTATCTATAATAACAAATGATATTCTCATTTTAACTCCTCTCCTCCAATCCACAATCTCCGAATAACCTCGCAGACCACTTGTAGCCATCTGTGTGATGCAGGTGCAGAAATATAGGTCGACAACCACGCCCTAAAGACAATTAATTACTACAATGTATCATCCCAAATCGACCTGCGAAGAGCCAGGCTGCGACTTGGAATCGGTGCTTAGATCACCTTTTTGCAATTCAGTGGCGTGCTGCATTGCACTGGCTAGTGCTTTGTTGCGTTATGTTTGGGGTGTACGTTCGTATATATGATATGATTCTCAAGGACGTGTTGGGCAACTCCACCTTGGTTTGCTCTTTGCTTTTGCATTCGCATTCGAGACTGCGGAGGTGACGGGCAATATGTTGGGGGGATACTGTCTATTTGTTTATCTACGTTGGTGTTATATGTAATGTAATATGCTGGGTAAGTAGGTGCAGAGTGGATGTTCTGCCCGAAGCTGCGTTGTTTATACTGCGGCATTCAAGCTGAACGTCGTGGATTACTCGAATATGCTGCGCCGCCGTGGATGGTAATTCTTGCCGTTGGGGCTGTGGTTGGATTTGGCAGAGAGTTGCAGAATGGTTAGAAGTGTTGTGTTGTGGTTGGAGGTTGCAAGATCGTGGTAGATAGTAAGTAATCTGAGGTTTCAGCTTCGAATATTATCCTCGTGTAATGCTGATGCTAATTTATAGCTTGGAGAACACTCAGCTACGGACGGGCAGTTTGCTTGGTGGTCAAGTATACGCACGGGATGACTGTACGGTTGGTTGTGCTGAGAATAATCTTCAGGTATATTATGTTTGAGGAGAGTATTGTCCTAGGGGTGAGGCTGTTGGTTATGTATCTGTAATAATCGGAGGTGAAAGGAATGCCTGGGGGTCCTTTGGCGCCGACAACGATACTTGTGGTAGGTGATTCTCGCATGTGCTTCATTTGCCCGTTCTTGTGATAATGCCCACTGAAGAATAATGGTAGCTCAAAACTCCTGCGAAAGTTCAATGGCCCTTCAGGTCCTCAGGGCTGCTATGAATAAATCGGGTGTCTTTACTGGACACCAAGCACCATTCGGACTTGTGTGGCGAATCTGGAAGGGTTTCAAAGTGTGACTTCAACCGACAACTTCTTTGAAATGGGCATGGACTCGCTGGGCGTCATATCATTGGCCAGGGCTCTTAACTCATCCTTTAAAGCACGAAATCCAAACTGCAAACCCGTGTCCGAATCCATGATCTATGCCCATCCAACAATCGACTCTCTAGCGCTTGCATTGGGAGAGTCGAGAATTGCTGAGGACCAAAGTCATGAAGCATGCAGCGTCAATATGATACCTATTCTGTTGACCTACCTGTCGTAGCTCGGCCTCCGACAAAGAAAACAGGAAAAAAGACATTTCTACTCACAGGCTCGACCGGATCTTTGGGATCATACATACTTGAGAGCATATTATCAGCGGATCAAAAGTGTAAAGTCTACTGTCTAAACAGAGGCAGTGACAGTAAGGAGCGACAATACAATTCGAACGTTTCCAAGGCCTATCGACGAACTTCGACAGGGTAGAGTTTTTGAGCATGGGTTCTGGTGCAGGCGAGCAGTGGCTCGGACTAGAACTTCCTCAGTACAAAAAACTCTTGAACGAGGTAACTCATGTAATTCACAACGCCTGGCACGTTAACTTCAACGTATCTCTGGACCAAGTAGGACCAGAACATATCCACCGTGTTCGTCAGCTGATCGACCTTTCAGCTCATTCCAGATATGGCTGTTCTATTCACTTTATCTCCACGATTGGGACTGTAGGCAACTGGGACGTCGCTACTTCTGCAGCACCAGGAAGCCGCGTACTGGAAGTAGTCTTTGAGGATTGGTCGCTTCCTCAGGGTGCAGGTTACGGTCAAGCAAAATTCGTTGCAGAGCGACTGCTAGCTGCAGCATGTCGCGACGCGGGTATCCCAACGGCGATATACCGCGTGGGACAAATTGCAGGTCCGACTACTGGCAAAGGAAAATGGAATGAAAGCGAGTGGTTTCCACTTATCCTGCGTTCCTCCATGTACTTGAAAGTACTACCATCAACGCTCGGCCCGGTCGAAGATGTGGATTGGATCCCGGTGGATGTACTCGGACGCGTGGTCCAGGAGCTTGTTGTCGGCAGCAAAATTTCGAATGTCGAACCCGTTGAAGACGAGAAGCTGGAGCCTACGGTCTATCATCTAGTCAATCCCAAACGTACTACATACACCGAGTCTCTTCTAACTTGCGTGGCGTCTCAACTCAATTTACCGGATGTCCCGTTCGAGGAATGGGTGGAGAGGCTGAGGGACAGCGCGGCCGATGCTCAAGCTACTGATGTAGAGAAAAACCCTGCTGTGAAATTGCTGGAGTTCTTTGAGAGCTTGGTGGATATGGAGAAGGTTGGTAGGTCGCAGGTGTGGTTAGATACGACGAGGGCTGTGGAGGACAGTAAGGTGTTGAGAGAGATAGATGCTGTAAGCGGGACGCATATGGTGAATTGGTTGAGGCAATGGGGATTGGTTAAAACCGATGAAACACAGTAGAGTGGTAATAGGCATCTAAGATGTGAATAAACAGTATACGCGGCGGGTTTGGAATAATATGGTATATTATATAGGGTTATCGAAAAATAGTAAAACCCTTCATTGCATAGTTTCTACTTCCCCGTATCTCAAGTGATCAATCTTTTAAATCCCAGCCCTTCATTGCTACCCTCTCACAAAATGAGGGATTTTTTTCAAGTACAGAAGTTTGATTGGGGCAACAAATAGACGCCACACATGAACTCGGCTTTTTCAGCATGCAGAAGCAAGCCACCAATATTCTGTAATTGAGGGGTTGAGGTTACAAATATCATGATGGCCGTCACTGCATCAGATCTTCGAAAGTTATCGTTACTCCCATGTACCTGTTCGATTGCCAAGCCCATTAGCATTGATCGCAAATTATGTATACGCTTGAAGGAAAGCAATAGCTTGAGAATGGCCGGCTGGGACCCCTCCACAATCGCCTCGGTCACGGCCCTCATCGTTGCCGCCCTGGCTATGATCATCGCCCTCGCCCAGGCCGTGCAACAGTACTTCATCACCGGCCAGCTCATCCGCATCTGCGACAGCGTCGTCTTCGGGCCTATGCCAGGCCAGGGCAGGCGCGTATGGCAGCTGTCGCAGTTCCGCTTCCGCGTGCTCTATTCCATCCCGCAGATCAGCCTGAGCGCGGACTTGTGGCCGTCCGATAGCGGGTTGGTCAAGTCGTACGCTATTGGTAGACATCCGCTTCCGCGGCTGGCGGGGAGCGACGACGACATTCACGAGATTCCAAGATGGCTCGTCAAAGTGGAAAGGCGGAGGGAGTGGAAGGCAAAGGCGAGGAGGTTTCTCATGAGACTAACACCTTGGCGGCGTGAGCCTTCTGTTGAAGAGGAGGATTATGGCAATATGCAGGTCATTGTTGGGCACCCTGTGGTACCGACTTCAAAACGACGACGATTTTTCCAGCGCGGGCGCTTCAAGAGGAAACTGTTCTTCTGGTCAAGGTGGACGCGTTCCTTCAGGCGCAAGCTATTCTCCGCCTCGTGGTGGTCAAGCCTTGTTACCGGTGGAAAAGCTCACACGAGCTTCACACCATCAACCACCATAAGCTCAGTTACCTCATCCAGCGCAAGATCAGCTGCCGAAATAGTCGACAGTCGCCGAGTTGGCGAAGCCTCATGGGTGTCTTTCTGCCGCGCCATCGAGATGCCATGCGGCAATTCCGTACGGTTCGATCATGTCCAGTACGATGCAGACAGATGTCCCTCGGACCTGGTCTCGGCACCGATGCAAGTATCTATGCGAGACATCATCATCATGGGACTAATGGCGGGCATGGGGATCACCAGCGCGTCTTTTAATGAAAAGTCGGTTTCCATGCAGGGCGCTGCGGGAACTATCACCACCTCGAAGCACGCAGTGCTGGGCCCGATCCTGCACTTCACGCCGAGGAATACTGACGAGAATCCGATTTCAGCCTTTGGATATAGCTTCGGTCATAGGCGCGGATTTGTCGACGGCTACTGGCTCGTGCGGACATGGGGCGTCTGTTGTGTGGCGCGTCGCTATTTCAACTGGAAGTCTAGACGCACCGCGCGCCGTCTAGATGACCGCTGGATCAGAGAACAAGAGGACTCCACGTGGAATCCGCACGATGGTAGCACAGGCGATGGAGCACGGCAATCCGGCAACAGAAAATATGCTTCCCACAGACGTGACAAGAATGGTTGGATGGGAGGCATCGTTCGGCGACATAGCGTAGAGAAGACAGATAGTAGCCATCGGAGCAAGAAGCCGGGTGCGGAGGGCGAGGAAACCAATGAGCGGGGTAAACAAGTTATCAAGATTAGCAGAGCTATACCTGAACGGCTACCCCAAGATGGCAATTGGAGAATTTTCACCCCGCCGCCGCCGACATTACAAGGACCCCCTTCAGCCGTCAATCAGCAAGGTCATGCGAACAAATTGAGACAGGAAGCCAATATTTCTACTAACAAAAAGCCAGAGACACACAACAAAGCGCACACTGCGCCAGGGCCGCCTGGTCCACCATCGCAAGAAGACGCCACGCCGGAGGACAGGTTACGACCACCAAGGCCAACACGACGGGCGACCGTCGAAGATGCCTCAGATCACGAAGGTGAATTTCCGTCGAACGGCCCTATGCCTGAGGCGCGAAACCTGCCATTGGGCACAGAGGCCGTAGCCAAAGCGGGCTTCGAAGAACCATCAGAGAAGTCAACTCCAACACCGCCAACTATCAGTCACCGTGTCGTTGTTGAAAGCGAAACCAGATCTAGGGAAGCAAAAGAAACAGTAGTAAGTTCAGCTGAAGAAGAACGCCTTGAACGCACCGACGTGGGAGACGACAAGGAGCTGTCAGAGCGCGTCCAAACCGCTAAGAAACTTCAAGCCACTCGAGCCGAGAAGCTCCGCCAGGTCCGGCACGATAAGGAGATAGTCCAGGACTCGGTCAAACGCGGCGTAATACACCCGCCGCACAAAGAAGCAGCGGGGCAGAGAAGTCAGCTCCTGCTGACCAACTACGCACACAACGAGAAAGACGCCTCGAAGGAGGATGAAGAAGAAGATGAAGGGGGGAGCAAGCCAACAAAGGAAGAGCAAGAAGCACAAGAGCGGGAGTCAAAACGGGCTCAGGACAGGATTCAGCGTGATAATGAACGGGAAGAGCGAAACCAAGCGCGTAACCGAAGCTTCCAGCTCGACAAAGTCGACTTGTACTGGATGAGCCAGATGGACGTGATGCGCGGGTATTGGGCGACGCCGTGGCACAGACCCTCTACAACGCCAGTCTACTCGGCGCTGTCGGGCTGCGTGACCGTGGTGCTCGAGGCACTCCTGGGATTTCTGGGTTCCGAATATATCGCCTACAGAAGCGGAAGCTTCTATGCCACAGCCGCCTGGATGTACAGGCGGTCTTTTGGCGACGACGAGGGTAGCTACAACCATACCTATCCGGCTTATGCGCAGAATGCACGAGGAGGTGTCATCGCCAGTGGAGATTACGTAGGCTGTCGCATCACGTCGTTTTCCTCGCGCGTGATCCCGGTACTGGAATTGGCTCACTCGTACGACTGGCAGGTTGAGGACAGCGAGCGTGACCAGACAGAGGTCGAGGAACAGAACGTCGAGCTGATGCGTATAGACAGCTGGCTTTCTTACGTCGGCCGGCTAGACGAGATATCCGAGGGCCCGCACCGTCTTCTGCATCAGACGCCCGCGCTCGTCCAACTGCTGATGGAGGAGTTTGAGGGCGACTTTCAAAATATTGATCTGTCTGCCAAAGAAGGCGGGCTGCAGGATATCCAGGGTCTTGCGGCCAACGTGATGGATTTCCTGACCGACGAGGAGCTCACCGAGGCGGAGCAACTTTATGTTCTAGTTGCACTGCTGAGGAGTGTTAAGGTTACACAATGTGTATTGTCAGGGTCAGATACAGCCGACCTACAAAGTATTCTTGAAAATGATGTGCAGGCGCATCTGGTTTAAATTTGTCTAAATTATTTTATCAATCAAAATAAAATATTAACTTATTTATTTACCGTCGACATCTCCCCGTGATTGAAATTTAATCCTTGTATGTCGTGCTGCGAAAATGTTGGGACTGCGAGGACGGGAAGACGGATAATAACAGGTGCCCAGTGCCCAGAAAAGTGATGCAATTAGGCTGAGATCATAACTCCGATAAGATAGATGGGCCCTGATCGTCGCTTTTCAGTGGAACCGGAAAGGAACCGGAAAGCTTCCAGAGCTTCCGTCCACGAAAACAACTCCAAAAAACTCCACACCGCAAGGCCAAGCAAACTTCCACAACACAAACGAGGGGTTTGCTGATGCTGATGCCCGATACGACCTTAATGTTGCTTTTTTCAATCAAAACTTTCACTCTTTTTTTCATCTTGTTCTCTTCTTCTCCATATTTAGACCCGTCGCTGCGGTCGATGATCCCTTCATTCATTGATCTGTGAAAGCTTTGGCAGAATTGAAGCATTGCCCCGCGAATGAGGTGAAGCATTGCAAAGCTTGCTTCCAGCACGAAGGGTATCAATTACGAAACCGCTACTCTCACTCAGATATAGTGCCAATTTGGCATCAGATACGCCATGAGCTTTCGCGACGACATAGACCAGAGCCGTGAGGGGCTGCTGAAGTCCTTCGACGAAGATCAGAAAGCTTCGAGGCGCAAATCATTCGACGGGCTCTCCGACAAATCCGACATCGATGCTACAGATTATCTCAATTCAAATCCTTCCAGCGCTGCCGTCAGTGCCTATCAAAAGACCGACGAACTCAAAGCCCTTCGAACTACATCCAATCAACGCTCGAAATGGCTATTAACTATACTGATTGTTGGGATTGTCTTCTGGTCGTTTTTGGCTGGCGGTGGTTTCTGGGTATACAAGCATACGCCATCTACCGGGCAATCTCCTCCATGGTATCCAACCCCTCTGGGCGGCACATTGCCAGAGTGGAGTGAGAGCTATAAGAAGGCCGCTGCCTTGGTCAAGAAGATGACTTTGCCTGAGTTGGTGAATATAACAACCGGAACAGGGTGGCAGATGGGTTTGGCTGTAGGCAATACTGCACCTGCACTGTCTGCTGGATTTCCTAGTCTCGCGTTGCAGGATGGCCCATTGGGTCTGCGTTTTGCGGATAATGCAACTGCGTTCCCAGCTGGAATTACAGTGGGTGCGACTTTCAACAGGGAGTTGATGTATAAAAGAGGAAAGGCACATGGTCAAGAAGCTCGACTTAAAGGTGTTCAGGTTTTGCTTGGGCCTTGCGTTGGTCCTCTTGGTAAATTACCTGCCGGAGGTCGGAATTGGGAGGGGTTCGGATCAGACCCTTATCTGCAAGGTATTGCTGCTGCAGAGACCATCAAAGGTATTCAAGAAGAAGGTGTTATGGCTACAATTAAGCACTTCGTTGGAAACGAGCAGGAACATTTCCGACAGAGTTTTGAATGGGGCTTGCCAAACGCCATGTCATCTAACATCGACGACCGCACACTACATGAACTCTATGGCTGGCCATTCGCCGACAGCGTTAAAGCCGGTGTAGCAAGTGTGATGTGCAGTTACCAGATGCTGAATAACTCATACGCTTGTGGGAACTCGAAGTTACTAAATGGCATTTTGAAAGATGAGCTTGGATTCCAAGGCTTTGTTCAATCGGATTGGCTTGCTCAACGTTCGGGTGTTGCAAGTGCACTTGCTGGATTGGTAAGCACACTTCCTTTACATGGATTGAAAAGCGACTTTGATACTAACCTGTTTGTTTTTTATAGGATATGACCATGCCAGGAGATGGACTCAGATGGGCTGACGGAAAGTCTCTCTGGGGTCCCGAATTGACCAAGGCTGTGCTCAATGGGTCTCTGCCAATCTCAAGACTTCACGATATGGCGACGAGAATCGTAGCCTCCTGGTATCAACTGGGACAAGACGATGAATCTAGATTTGATGGAAAGGGGCCCAACTTTTCTTCATGGACTGACGATGCAGAAGGATACATCAACGTTGGCAGCCCAGACGACAAGGACAAGAAGGTTGTCAATAAGTTCATTGATGTTCAAGGAAAAGGTGATGAGGCACACTCCATAGTAGCGCGCCAGGTCGCCACCGAAGGCACAGTTCTTCTGAAAAACGAAGACAACGTACTACCATTAAGCAGGAATGGCTGGCCATCAGGCGAATCGCGCGAGCTTGCTTATCGCATTGGCATTTTCGGCGAGGACGCCGGAGAAGGTGATGGTCCCAATGCTTGCAAAGATAGAGCTTGCAACCAGGGCACCCTTGGCTCGGGTTGGGGTTCAGGTGCTGTTGAATTCCCTTATTTGGTCTCACCTATTTCTGCGTTGAAGAAGTCCTTCAACACGGAACACGTCTACGTTACGGAATTTGCTACAAACTCCCCTCCCTTCAAGGAAGCCCCAGAGATTCTCAAGGACCAAGACATCTGCATTGTATTTGCTAATGCGGACGCTGGGGAGGGTTTCGCTACCTACCAGGGAATTCGTGGCGACCGCAATGACTTGAACCTACAGAAAGGTGGCGATAAGCTTATCAAAGACGTTGCTGAAGGGTGTGGGGGAGGAAAAGGAAACACCATTGTTGTGCTTCATTCTGTTGGTCCTGTGCTGGTGGAGCCATGGATAAATCTTCCAGGAGTCAAGGCAGTACTGATGGCGAATCTCCCCGGCCAGGAAAGTGGCAACGCTATTGCAGATATCATTGTCGGTAATGTCAACCCAAGTGGCAAATTACCTTACACGATCGGAAAATCGCTTGAAGATTACGGTCCTGGCGCCCAGATTCTATACTATCCTAACGGTGTTGTGCCTCAGCAAAATTATACCGAGGGTCTGTACATTGACTACCGCCATTTCGACAAGTATGAAGTTGAGCCTTCATTCGAGTTTGGCTTTGGTCTTTCCTATGCTACATTCGAGTACTCCAACCTGAAGATCGATTCTGTTCTACCCAAATCTCGGTATCCTGCTCCTCGTCCAGTGGCTGAGATCAGCCCGCCCAGCTACGATGAGACACTTCCAGATCCTAAAGAAGCCGTGTTCCCTGCAGGCTTCAAGAAGCTTTCTAAGTTCGTCTACCCATACATCGATGATGTATCCGAGATCAAGCAAGGCAAATATCCATATCCAGAAGGTTACGAGATCGAACAACCTCCATCGCAAGCTGGAGGCGGACAAGGTGGGAATCCCGATCTTTGGAACACCTATGCTACGGTCTCGGTAGACCTCAAGAACACCGGAAAGGTCCTCGGCAAGGAAGTCGCCCAGCTTTACCTGGAGTATGGCGATATTGCTGGCGACGCTGCAAAAATCGATTTCCCGGTTAGGGTCTTGAGAGGGTTTGAGAAAATTGAGTTGGAAGAAGGTGAGAGTAAAGTTGTTAAGTTCAATTTGACGAGACGCGATTTGAGCTATTGGGATGTGGTGGAGCAGAATTGGGTTATGCCTACGGAGGGTGCTTTTACGGTTAGAGTGGGCTCGAGTTCGAGGGATTTGAGGGTGACGGGCTCGTTGTGATTAGAGTAGATGGGGATTATGAAGGGGTGGGGGATGGTGTTTGGGTTGGGATAGAAAGAAGTGGTTATGATGACATGATAAAATCCTATATCAGATAGATAGTTATATTCTGAATATAGATCTTTCGCCAGACAAAGTACCTATGGTTTTCTTCAGGGCTCTAACTTTCGTGCTTCCTGCACATTACCTACACGTATATCTTAATTCAAAGGGGTTAGAATCATGAATCAGAATATTTTTATATATAGATTAAGGAGCATATAACAAGCCCTCCAGCCCACAAGACCTCGAGCATCTGCGTGCTCACAAACACACACAGACACCACGAGCCTTCATCTCCCCCGCTCTACAACCTCCATTTCCTCTTCCCTAACCACTCCCCACTGCCTGCGTCACCTTCGTCCCATTCCCCGGCAACTTAACCCTAAACACCACCCACGGTTTCCTCCTCTTATTCACGCCCCCCTGATAGCTCGCCGACAACCACAGCTGATTCTCAGTAAAATACAGATACCCATCCGCGGCAGTCGAAAACGTGTCCGTCCAGCTAAACCGCGGATCCCTTACAAACGGCTGGAAGAGGCCCGTGTCGGGGTTGAAAACCACCACCTCGTTGTTCTCGACATTCCCCGCATAGATCAGCCCGTTCGAATCCGTCTCCATCCCGTCCGACACGCCTTTCGTGCCGCGGATCTGCACCGCTGCGTTGGTTTTCTGCACGGCGTAGGGGCTGCGGTCGCGGAGGAGCGCGGTGGGCACGGAATACAGGTTGCGCGTTGCGACGGGGCTGTAGTAGAGCGTTTGCCCGTCGGCGGAGAGCGCGATCCCGTCGGCGCCGAAGCCGACGTTGGTGATGGTGCGGTTTTGCCCCGGGTTCATGTACACGGGCTGGCCCCAGACCCAGGGGACGAAATCAGGGTCCGGGTGCACGGAGGGGTGGTTTTCCAGACGGCGCCAGGCTTCCCCGCTGCCGAGGTCGACGACCACGATCGCGTTGCGTCCTTCGGAGCTGCTGTCGGTTATGTAGGCTATTCCCTGCCCGGAGGGGGTGAGTGAGGGGTCCAGATCGAAGCGGATGTCGTTGAGGTAGGAGTCTGCGGGGGCGGCGGAGGGGGTGAAGATTATGGTTTTGAATATGCTGTTGGTGGTAAGATCCACGCCGATGAGTTTGGGACCGCCGTAGGAGGCGAGGAGGAGCGTGCCGTCCGGGAGGGAGGTCCGTCCGGTGTCGAGGATCCAGAGACGGTCTGCGGGGTCGATGACCACGCTTTGGACGCCGATTAGATAGTTTTGGTAGTTGGCGCTGGTGGGCGGGTAGGTGGTGTAGTTTACGCGGCCGCCGGGAGGAGTGTTGATTTCGGCGCTGGGGAAGGGCGTCTCGGTTGTGTTGGAGGTGAGCTCGGCGACGGTGTAGCCGCCGACGTTGGCTGGATCCAGTGGGGGGTAGTTGGAGAATTTACGTCCGCTGGCGGAAACAGCTATTCCGGTGGGCCATTGGTCGTAGTAGAGATGGACGATTTCGGGGGTGGGACCAAGTGATCCTGGGTCCGAGAGGATATTTTGAGCGGTGGTGAAAGTCCCCAGCAGGACGCTGAGAGATATGGAGATTCTCATTGTGCCGAGAGAGGATGAGGAATGAATGGAAATCGTTCACCTACCTGTTCAAGAAAAATATATGGAACTTATATAACTTATACAGCTTAGCAATCGTCATCTCGAAAGCATAGACGTTTAATTACAAATATCCAACTACCCCGCCGTTGTCCAGTCAGAAAATCACTTGATCCGCGCTTCAATCGTGCCGTCATGATGAGAAAATAAATGCTACAGAATATGTACTATACGCGTGATGTCATAGACTTATAGCATCACCACATCGCTAGGAATAGTTTCGTTTTTCCTTCTCCTTTTATAATTTATTAGTCATCACGGTAATTGAGAATACCGAAAGAGTAGGAAAGAATGAAATTGCCGATATACCTTAATGCAGAAATACTATCGCATATTCGCTACCTTCAAGATCTCGGGATACCTAGCGATATGATGGGTTGATGACTGACCGTTGGCATAGCAATAGTTGCAACACCGTTGAGGAACTTTCCAGAGCAATAGGTACAAGCGCATCATGAGCGCTGCGGTCCATTCAATTGCTCCGAATATCCAATCCAGGACTTGCTTGCGCCATATAGTTCCTCCGATCCCTATCCTATACCTATTCTTCTTCTTGATAAAATCAATCGTTATCACCTATTCACAAGTTAAATAAACGCATAACTTTAGTCAACATGGCAAGTATCATCGCGATGCAACCAAATTACATAAATTCCAAATCCCCCAAATTAGATAATCCCCTTCTATATCCATTATTCCCACCCCTACCTACCGAAACAGCCTTTCCCAATGCGATTGATGCAGACAGAACTCCTCCATTTACCATAGAACCCCTCCAGACTCAGAGCAAAAACAAGAAAAGAAAAACTCCTCTTTCTAAATCCCATGAACACACTCACAAACAAACAAACGATCTCACACCCCCGAATCCAACTCATTCACCACCCCTCCCGAGCTCGTATACTGATTCCACGGCCCACACGTCTGCTGCACCACCCTCGGAATCATGTTCCTGCCCTCCCTCCCCTGCGCGATCAGATCCGGTCTCTCCAAAATATTAACCAGCAGCCCCGCACTATTATGCGTCCCAGTATGGCAATGCAGCGGCCAGACGCCCGGATTATCAGCCTCGAACTCGATGATGATGTACGAAGGGCCAGGGCGCATCAGCTGCGTGTCGCGACGCATGGGATTGGACGGGTTGGTGATGGTGCCGTCCCAGGTGCCGGGGCCTTCGGCTAGAACGAAGAAATCGTGCCCGTGGAGGTGCATGGGGTGCGGTTGGTCGAAGAGGTTGATGATTTGCAGGCGGATGCTGGTGAAGGTGGAGAAGTTGTAGACGTTCCAGTCCGAGGGGAAGGTGGAGGTGGGGGTGCCGGTGCTGGAGAGGAGGAGGAGGGGGGAACTGGGGGGTGGTTAGTAAATGTTGGGTAGCAGACATTGGAGTAGAAAGAGATGAGAGGGAGTGGACTAACTTATAATCAGCGCGGAAGGTGGAGTTGTTCACTCTGAAGAGTGCATTTCCTGATCCGTTCACTCCGACATCGATGACTAGGTCTTGAGTAACTGCTGGAGTGTCGGGAGGCTTGATGGGTGTGTAGGGTGTGGTAAGATACAGTGGATCCTATGTAGCACGTTAGCTTTTGTGTGTTGTTAAAAAAAGAAAAAAAGAAAACAAAAATAGTTAATAAAGTTGAACACACTTACATTAGCACAATCATTACTATCCCAAGAAGCTCCAGTTGTAGTAGGAACAACAGTCGTATTTGCATTATCATAATACACCGCAGCCAAACCATGTGAATTCGTGCAAGTAAGCGCCATACATGGAACATCCAAATCGGATCTCATCCACACAGCATCATTCTTTGAACCAGAAGCCGTAACCAAAACATCTGCACGTTGACCGATGGCAAGAGTGACAACTTTGGTGGTGTAGGGTATGATTGGAACAAAGTCATTCGCAATCACTTGTAGCTCATGTCCGTCGATGGAAAACTTCTGCGTGCCTGCGCTGCCGGTGTTGACAAGTCGCAGACGATGTGTCTTTCCTTGAGTGAATTTGAACTTGGAGAGTCCGGCTTCGGGCGTGCAGACGGCACCGACTGTTGTGTTACAGTCGAACATTCCTTTGCCGTTGATAAGGTTGTTATCCACGTGAGGGAAGATTGGGCCAGCGGGTACTTTTGTGAATAAATTGCCAAGCACACCACGGTAAGATTGGTGATAGTAGTCAGACTGAAGATGTCAGTTCTAAGTTTCGTCACAAGATTTGGACTACCCACCAACATAACAGGGCCAAGGTCGATGTCATAAGGAACATGGGTAGGACTAAGAAAGTAAGTATAGGAATAAAAAGCAGACATCAAAGGCACCTTACCCATAGATAACCATAGGTCCATAGAGACCATCACTATACTGGGCGCTGAAATGAGAATGATACCAGCTGGATCCATAAGACTCTGCTCTGAACTCGTAGGTGAAGCTACTTCCTGGTGCGATGGGACATTGTTGAACTGACGGAACGCCATCATACCAAGGGGTTAATCTCTGCGTTTGTCCATGCCAGTGAAGACTCAGGCCTTCCGCACCGTTGCTAATGTTGTTGTAGACTGTCACCTTGATTGTATCTCCCCAATTGGCCTCGATGAGAGGTCCTGGGAACTGATCATTGATAAGGATAACGTTTTTCGTGTAACCATCTGGAGCTTTGGTAGACCGAGATACTGTAAAGTCATAGGTGCGTGTGACGCCAGTGTTGGGTGGCAGTCCAGGACCAGGATACGCATTTCCCCACGGTGCTCCATTGGGATGAGACTGTCGAACGATCAGTACTAGACAGCATGTAGCTATGGATGAGAGTTTTCCATACGTCGGATCCCAGGTAGTGAGGAAGCTTTGAAGCGTTCAAGCAGCCATAGGTAGATAAGCCTGCGACGTGTGTTAGTCTACAAGCTGCGATACGTTGAAGGCAAGTCCCACCATTAGTATTATATTGAGAAAGAGCGGAGTGCAATGAAAGAGCCCTAGTTGTTAAAGTCTTCATCCAAGCCATCTTGAAGTCAAACGAAGGATATGCGAATGTTGCGTAACTATTAGTATGTGGCTTGAGAAAGAAGGAATAGGAAGAGAGAGAGGAAAGAAGATCTATATGAAAGGTTTGATTAGATTGTGCCTCAGAATTTTCAAGACATCCGTTGATGTGCACAACTTCAGCTCGGCGTCAGGTCTGACCCGAAAAGAATTTTCCAACTCCAAAAAAAAAATATCACTGGAACGAAAGGCTGTGTCTGGATGGACCACAGCTTGGCTTCATGTTTCTCAGGTATCCTAGATATAGCTCACCTTCCCCTGGATTCACTAGAATAGAGGCATACAAGTCAGCGAGGAACTACTGCAGGTGACAAGTGCCATTGCTATGTTCTGGCTATTTCCGGGCATAACGAAGTGAAGCTGCAAAATATGAGCCCAGAATATGCCGGCAGAGCAAGTACTTCGTAAAGTGCACAAGGCTGAGGCTTGCCAAAGTCGGGACATGTCGAAAAGTGTAGTAATAGCTTTTCCTCTTTCGACATCTCACTACTTTCCGCCTGCATATTTCGTGCATCAGTGGAGCCATCTGTTTCGAAACACGTCCAATCGCACTCCCGACTCATTTCCTCCATGATGCTTCGACATCTTGGAATATTGAGCTCGCCGGAACTGGAGTAGTATGTTGGTGGCATTAGCTTTTTGCTTTTTGGGAGAAAGACGACCCTATCAGATCCAACCTCTGTCCAGGGGTGCTTTTTAGAGCTGAAGCTTTGTTTGACCGGCACAGGCTGGCGGGGAGGAAGTCCCAGACAACGCACATGTGGCTTGTGTATCCCGCGCCGGCTTTCCAAGATTCGGGTTGAACCACGCCAAATCCGTAGCAAATTTTGTTGCTATCACAACCACACTAGTTGTGATACACGATGTCACTAGAGTATGCAAGATTTCGCCTGCATACCTTCCTACCGCGGGTTGGCTTGGGGATCTTCGAGTAGGACAGGGCGCCATGCTTAGAAGTGGCTGCAGATCTCCACATGTTTTTTTCTGCTGTTGGCCGACGCCAATGTTGTATGAGGCTTGTAGCATCCCCCAACTAAGATGTGGACGATTACTGGCGCACGGCTGACTGAGTAGCACCTGACATAAATTTCGTATTTTTCTAGCTTTCTCACCCTTCGTGCTTGTTGTGCATGATTTATGGCGTTGAATCATGTTGTTATCTCGTGGGGTTGTGGAAGCAAGCCTATCGACGACGCCTTTTGTTTTGGAACCACAGCATGAAACAACCAAACACGTGATTGATGAGGTTACGGGATTGCTTGTTCTAAATGGCGGAGATGATGGTCAACCTGGCATGCCGGTCGACGGTGGCTGCGATTGGTGAACGATACGGGAAATCTATTAAATGCAGTGCCCGCATTTCATGCTCTCACAAAACTGCATCCACTTCCGAGATGTTCTAATATAACATCTGATGATGATCTGATGCTTGGTTTTCTTGGCCATGGGTGCGATTAGAGTTTAGGATATGGAGACAAGAGAAACTTGCGGTCATCGCATTAGAGTTATTATTTTATGTTTCATCGGCTGAAAGTTCTTCTCCTTCACTCTGTGCGCGAGTATCTTAAAATAAGTTTTGTGTCTCAACATCAGCACATGACTCACGGACGTCCGGTTGTGACAGTTAGTACAAAGCGATGGTCTTGTACATAGTCCGCAGCATAGCAACATCTCGTTGTCAGATATAACCTGACTCGTGTTGGCAAATTGAAATTACCATAAGGCTGAGTGGCTTGGAAGAAGAGGATTGTGCAGGAGGTGTTAGTGCTGAGGGTGACTTGGCCGTTTGACATACAGATTGCAATTTGCAAGTACGAAGTACAGTAGCTGTGATGCAACCCTGCACTTCCGTTTTCGAGTATCGTCAATTCCAACACCGTATCTTTCCATATACGCTGCACGTAGGTCAATGATCTCCCTCGCCTTTGTCGTGCAGTCGGACTTCCCAGGAGAGAGTTGGATTCCCCTGGCTTGAGCGAATATCTTCATGAGTGCAATTGGAGCGAACGAGGGGTCTTTTCCCGCAAATTGAGATATTAATATCAATATGGAATACATTAAGAACTAAGAGAATAACCAGCGCAAACCCAACATAGCCTCGGGTGGACGGGCAGTACACTAAATCGCGACGGCAAAGAACGCCGGGAGTGTTTTCCGCGTGCGTCTAGGGAGCTATGTTGACATTAAGCAGCATACGTCCAGGGATGTGCATGGAGCCAGGCAGGTAGTGACAGCATCGACTTTAAGAAAGGAGATTGAGGAGAAGTAAATGTTTGTTCATGACGAGACAGCCCGAGACGGCTAAAGCTCCGTCGCATTCGTATAGTTAGCGAATGAACCCCGCTTAGTATACAGTATACAGTGTATAGTACATTGAGAACTTCACCTACGCTTTTGAGAGAAAGATGACTTTGTAAGCATATCCCGAAGCCTCGGGCTGGGAAGAAGAAAGATGTGGTAGACGTGAATAAGATATTGTGCTGACGTGATGGCATGCCGTGTTGTCGTGTTGTGGTGTTGTCGTGTTGGATAATGGAAGATTACCCCGCATATTTTGGTGTGGTGGGCTGGTGGGAACTGCTGTGGAAAGCATCCTTGCTTGATGGCGAGACTAATATTCTCACATATTCTCAAATATTCTCTATAATCTCCATCTTCACACCGACTGAACACAATCTTGCTGCAGATAATGACATGTATTCTCGCTTTGTGAACCTAAGCCCATCAACTTTCCTTTTATTTCGCCAGATTGACCTTTTCCCATCTCTATCATGAATGCCGCACCTGCACCCTTCCGTAACCCTGTTTGCCTCCGTCCCAACCATGCAAGTCGCCGCCCCACCAGTTCCTCGATTCCCAAAACTCCAAGGTTAACAAATATCCGTCCGAGTCCCAAGTTTGACTCCCAAAGACAAGCCCCAATCCATAATTATATACACTGTAGTCCAAATACATATGCAAAGACCTCATACTCAAACGTACGCCCTGGGGATAGCCGATCATACAATCATCCACCATATAGTACCGATGAGAATCATTAGTACGACGGTGGTCAAAAATCCAGCTCCGACTTTGTCACCCGTGGTCACTGTTCCCGTGTCGGCTCCTGCTCCCGCCGCACTATTCGAACCCGAGGTTCCTGCAGCGGGGTCGCCCTGACTTGTACCTCCAGTCGAGTTTGTTAAAGGCCCGGAAACCTGTGCAATGAGATTGCTCTGGATCGTTTCCAAAGCCGCCATCTGTTGGCCCACGCCGGAAAGCCCATCAAATTTCCCTGTTCTCCAATTCAGTCCACAAAGTCGGCCATTCGTACCACCGCTGCAAGAAATAGCTGCAGCTTGAGCGGAAGGAACTAACTTGGCCATTATCGCATCGTACGTGAAAGGGGCCATTTTGGTGGTCGCGGCCATCCAGCGTGCAAGATATGCTTTAAACGATTGTTGATCAACATTACACTTTCCGTTGTTTTCGCAAGCTACTTCCATCATGATATTGTTGTCGAAAAACACATCGAGACCCTTCATTAAACCATTCACACGACTGCGCCAGATTTCACTACCGTTGGTGTAGTTGTACATGTTTGCGGCCCCAAGAAGCATCGCGCCAGCATTGTAAGTCCATTGGAGGTGGTTGAGTTGTGTGCAGTTGAGTGTGTCGTCAGCACCATCGTAGACATAGTAGTTATCATCTAAGAGCCCTATCGACTCCATCCATGTCCAGGTCTTGTCTGCCCAATAAGCATATGTATCGTTTCCAGTGTATTTTGCTAGTCGTGCACCAAGGTTGAAGAAGCAGCCATTAGAAATTGCATTCTTGTAATTGTAGCCATTGTTGAATGTGAAAATTTGCCATCGAAGACCACCACCACATGAAGTATCATCCCATCGAGGGGCTTGTGTGTTGAACACCGCCTGTGCGAGTGCGAGCCATTGTGGCTTGTCCGCGGGAGGGTTGGGGAAGTTCACTTCGGCTGCGGACATCGCCGCTATGCCCCAGAAGCCCTGGTCATCATTTCCCTCAGTCTTTGTCTGATTCGGAGTCATGTAATCCGCGTTTGGGCCGGTTTGCCATAGCATGGCCTGAGTTGTAACATCATTGTACGACGAATCCCCGGTATAGTACCAGTAGTCAATCATCGCACCAAACATTGCTCCTGCTTCCCACCAATAGTATGGGGCTGGCAAGTTCCCCGGAATGTCGCCGGTATGATTACCCGTGTAGAAACTCATCATGTCGTACGCGATCGTACTGGACGCCGATTTAATGGAGGCTACTCACAGCATCAGTAAGATCTAGCCGTCCAATGTTCTACCAACAAGTTTTACATACCTGGAGAAGTCAGGTCCACCTGGATGGCATCAACTACATGGCTCCCCGCCACCACCATCGACGCCAAAGTAGCTATGGATTTATTGAGCTTCATAATTTCGGAAGTATATTGTAACGGAGAATACTGGGTTGAAGACTTCGTTGTATAGCGTGTGCGCCCGAATCAATGACGTCGATTTACCGACATAAGATCTTGAGGAAAGATGCTTCACAAGTCGAAACGAGACGCGATTTATTATAACGCGAGCATCCAATAAAGAATAAGTCCTGCTCAATGTCCAAATGCGATCGAAGCAAACGAGTGAAAGGTTCGGGGTTGATTTCCTCCAGCCAAGCCCAAGAATGACGAGCGATGCGCTGAGTGAATGTCCAAGCTCTCAAGGTGGTGAAACGAATGATTCAGAAGCTATCACCATTACTCAATGGAATTAATGGTCTTAGGTATATGATTATTTGGTGGTGTTATTATCATAGATAAATTTGGGGCAAAGAAAGAAAGAAAGAGGGTTTGGAGATAAAGGGAAAGAGAGCTAGAGGCAGGGAAGTGGCGACGAGGTAGAGTAAGAGAGTAAGAAAGAGTAAGAGAATGGTGAGAACAAGGAAATGCACTCTGTAGTATAATTGAAGGTGTAATTTCAATGGAACAGGTTTCCATTCGTTAGATAATTGTTAGATTTTGCTAGATGTCTTACTTGGAGTAGAGCCTTCCGACATTTCGTTATGGGAAAAGAGAGAAAGTGTGGAAATGTGGGCAGAAGTGTGTCCGGTGAGTGGTTCTCGTGGAGGAAATGGGGAATGGAGCCCCAAGAATTTAACACTACTAAGGGCTAGAGGTAAGGTTCAAAGCAGGCTGAGCCTTCTTGGGTCCTTGACTCCCTGGGTGAAGAATGTCACTAGTACAAGTAAAGCCTTGAGGTATTCGTATTTACTCGTCAACGAGGCCAATCGTGCTTTGGAGCTGTCGTATTGATGGAGTTGCTCTTCGACAATGGTAGTGTACTGCACCATACTGTGCAGAATTGAGCGTTGCGGTGGCAGCAGCGATAGCGACAGCAGCAGCAATAGAGGGCCTACCTACTAGCTCTCCGCAACATCATAGATCAATTCGAAAGATCTCGAACAGAAAAAGACGCTGTGCGGACGAGCATGTGTAAATCGAAGATGACTGCAATGCGGTGCGACAACACAATACGAGCGTCCAGTGTATACAGCGTGCTTACCTAAAATCTCGTATTGAGGCCTGGGCGGCTTCGGCAGACGAAAGAGACCTGCTCTGAAGTATTGCTTTCCGCACATTCCGAGGTCTGGACGAACTTCGAAGGAGGGGAAAAGCTAGCTATTAAGTCATCGAGATGCAGTTCGGCCGAACTGGTGATGTGGTCACTTGGACTCCGCCCGCTCGCTCTCCGGTCATCGCATTCCTAGGAGACTTGGCAATCGAGGACAGACAGATGGACCAAAGTTTCACGGTATTGACGCACACGGACTGAAGGATCTAGTGAAAGCGATGGAGACGATGATGCGATTACAACTCCAGGTACGAAGTACAGATGTCCACCAGTGGTTGTGAGGCTCAGATCATATAATGGCCTTGATGTGCTTTTGCGGGGTACTGCAATTGAGGTGGGCCATCCTTCGGATTCTCTTGCTTATCATTGGTTCCCATACGAGTGACGGCGGGCCCGGAAGACGCAGCCATCACATGATCTAAGCCTCTCTTGAAGAGGCGGCGGTTTGACGTAGATGGAATTTTCTGGAGTCAGGACGTCGAACGAGCAGGATGTAGGAAAAGGCTGGAACACGGGAGGCCAGCTGCATGGCAGGTCACTCCCATACAACAGAACGGAGAGAGATTGCAAGGCTCCCAGTTCCATTCGTTCCTTTCGCTACCGGAAACATCATCGAGGTTCCTATGATCCCATCCATCTAGTCACCCATCACCCATCACCCACTCGCTATCTACGACCCGCATTACATGATAAGGATGATATCAACTACCGAAATTCGATTTGGCCTGGTCAAATATGTATTATAAGACACCCCAAGGCCACCCGAGACGGCCAACAGCCACTTGTTCAATGCAAAGTACGAAGTTACGAGCGTAGCAAAGAGAGGCTCTACTCTTACGTGCGCTGGAAAAGAACAAAGAACCAACATAATACAAAGCGCACCTTCTTCATGGCCCGCGGCTCCTTTTAGTCTCTCCATCCCATCCCTCAACGCATCTCTCCCTCGCGATATTGATGTTCATGGAGCAATCCCCACCCAGTGTGGTAGGCTCGTACGGGAAACCAATTGGCCTCGCATCTGGGCGGGTAAGCCGTTAAACAAAGCCACAGACAGATATTCCGTCCGTTCTTGATCTGCGCATGGTTGTCATGATGGCTCCTGCTTCAGTTCGTACATCGCATCGAACTGTTCAAGAAGGCTTGGTGGGCCGAGGTGGAGGTCGAAGGATTTCTGCAAATATTCTTATGCACGCGCCAAGCAAGGGTAAAGCACACTAATTGACCCATTTTGGTGCATAATTATCCTCAAAATAGCACAACAAGGCTATTCATTGGTTCCTATTTATGGCTAATTATTGATAATTATTTCTATTTTCGACCAACATCCTAATCCGACGATACAACCCTTACGAACCATACCGTCGGTAACCAAAATCTTCGTTCACCATCCACATACCCATACAAACAACCTGACCAGTGGACATTCTTGACAATTAATTACTGCCATCATCATGGCTCCCATTTTGGGTGAGAGGAGTCAGAATTACATATCTAGGCTGACTGACCCTTCTCATGCTCCTCTCTCCGGCACTCCCATCCCACCATCTTGTTCGCTCTTAATTTCCTTTTCAGGAGCCGGATCTCCTCTCTATTTCTAGCCATCGAGTTGAACTTGGTCTGCCGTTAATCTCGTATATCATTTCACTTCGTCGAGGCTCTCTCTTTCTCTCTTGCCCTACCTCGTGCCCAAGGTCGTCATCCCCAATCGCTACATGTCCCCTCCCTAACTTTGGGTTGTTTCACTTTTTCATTGTCCATATTTCACTCATAGTTCCAATAATCAGTCACTTTCATTTTCACAAGCAAAGATGGACGCCAATTTCTCTTCTCAGTTCTCAACCATGGCAGGGCCATCATCCACGTCATTCAAGAAAACAAGGGCATGTAGACAGAAGTCGAAGACTGGGTGTACAACATGCAAGTACGTTTATACAGCAGGATACAAAGATGACCATTGGTTATCAGACGCCAATGGGTTCATTAAGTATCAAGTCGGTGGCTTCTTTTATCATCCATTACATCCCATATTCTGGAAGACGCCGTTAAGATCCTTTACTGACCCCGTGATTTCTCACAGGCTCCGACGAGTAAAGTGTGATGAGACAAAGCCTTCGTGCTTGCGCTGTAAGAATTTCGGGAGAAAATGCGACGGCTATGATTATAGTCCGAAGGTAGCCTCAAGAGCTCTGGCCATAGAGCAGATCAATGTAGCTTACTTGTTGTTAGGACAAACCTGCGTGGCTGCTTGGACCGACCATATCCACTGGTATAACCCAGGAGTTCTCAGTCTCCCCTCCTGTTTCTATGCCGCCTAGTGTGTCCATCATGAGTTTTCGAAATGAGCAAGAAACACGCTACTTTCAGTTCTTCTGCGAAGAAACTGTCTTGGAACTTGCAGGGGGTTCGGAGAAGAAACTTTGGAACACCATTGTCCTCCAAGCTTGCTACAATGACGGCTCTATCCGTCATGCTGCTACTGCCATTGCGGCATTGAGCAAGGCGATGAAGGCATCTCGACTTGTTCTAGAGAATGCTGGTGATGATGATTACCAAAATAGCTGTACGTTCATACTTTCTTTCTTGCTAACCACCAGAGGGTGCACTTATGCGTGGGCCAACGTCGAAATACGGATTGGGCCATGGTTATCTATGTTTTCACAAGGAAAATTTTGATTTGCAACTGGACTCTCAATATCGAGCTCTATGTTTGATGTAGAGATCTCAAAAGTCGAATTAGATCTTACGTGTCCAAACGTGGAGTCGGCCCTCGAATTATTGCACCCTCTAGGCTCTAGTGGGTCTTCCGATATAACCGCTAACATGTTGTTTTCCTAGCCAACGAGGTTGAATTACACCACAGATACGCCTTGAAACAGTACGGAAAGTCCCTTCGATACCTCCGAGATCTCATTGAATCAAGCAAGGATTCCCTTCGCACACCTTTACTTGTGTCTCTTCTCATTTTTTGCTTCGAGAACTTTCATGGCAACACGCAATTAGCCGACAAGCACATTTTCACTGCACTCAAGATGATGTATCATCACGAGGCTATGTCCAGCCACCCGGATCACAATCTTTTGCTAAGTTCGCCAGCTCCTGAAACCATCGAAGACGAAATTGTTGCTGCATACCTCCATCTTGCGATGGCCATCGCAATGCGGCCTGATGATCCAGACTTACTCAGCGGTCCGGTGCTAGACCTGATATCTGCTGATATTATGCCTCCTAACATTCCGTCTCACTTTGCCGACACTGAAGAAGCAGAACGGCACTTGGAACATCTCCTCTATGACTCTTTGTCAGATATTCCAAGAGCTAACATTGAAAGACGCTTGGCATCACCGGATCTTTCACCTCAAGGTTTGGCAACTAGCTTTTCAAGGTTGCAACAGGTTTATCCTAAAGCAAAGTCTCCTATCCTCATGGGTCTCGAGTTTCCTAGTTTTAGTTCTAGCTTTCAAGATTGGCAAGCAGCATTCCAGCCCATTATCTCACATGCGCAATCCCAAGTAGGAAATGCCAATTTCATCACTGCGACTACTTTACAAGTAAAAGCACTTGGCATTGGGCTCATGGGACAAGGAGTCTGTCTTGATTCTCGTATTTCTGATTACTTCATTCCTACCTTCCGTCAAATCATTTCTCTCAGTCAGAAACTTGTCTCCGATCCACGTTTCTTGAAGACTTTCGTCTTTGACGCTGGAATCATACCTTCTCTTTTCGTCGTCATATACGCATGTCCAGACCAGGATATTAGAAGGGATGCCGTTGCCATATTGAGGGATGCAGCTCCACGACGCGAGGGAACGTGGGACGCTTTGAAAATTGCAAGCATTGGCCAGATGCTTCTCGACTCGGAAGAGACAGGACCAATCAGCACTCAATGGGCGTATGCTCCCCAGGATGATATCAACCTGCTATCCCCTACATATGAGGAGAACAAGATACCGACACTGTTATCTCCGCGACCAAGGCGCCGGTCACTTCTTGTTTCTCCGCCTCTCTGGAAGCGGAACTTCGTTACCGACAGTGGTTAGACACAACTTACCTTCAGTACGACTCCCTCGACCAATGAGCTAGCATTGGTACCGTTTCTTTTCATCTACTTTTTCATTAATTCTTCTCTAGATTTCATTTTGTCTTTTTAATCACGACCAATTGGTCTTTTCGTCTTTTATGTTCATATTAACGCCCAGTTTATCGGGGGTCTCTGCTGTAAGATTAACATGGATCGATGAAAAAGTCATGACTGCATGCACGGTACAGGTTCGAATGGATATTATTTGGTATACCAAGGAGTTTTTTCGCGGATTCAAGCATGGGATTGGAAGGACATCTATGTTGCGTGTTATGGAACTTGAGAATGGCGATGGAATGTCTACTTATGACTGGAGCTGGCTGGCGTTTCTTTTCAATATCCAACAATGTGGTGGCCGTTATTGGTCGCCTTTCATATAAATTATCCTCGAAGATACTGGTCGTTTTAAAGATATGCGCTCACTGCCAACGTAATGTGAAGATGCCATCAGTACTCGAATTAACGCGAAGCGAATTCGTGGACGAGAAGTCGCCAGTTCCTCGAAAATATCCGACCATAGGGCATTGGGTGGCATGCGAGAGTGGAATGAAGATACTCCATAAATCCGGGGAAGCAGGATCCACTATGAGCAAATGATGGATTGATGATGAGTAAAACGTTTAAGTCGACAACGAACTGCTTCGCCGGTGGAGAAGCTTTGATGGTTCTGGTGGAGTACGAGACGGATAATTGATGGTTGCCTGATGATTAGAACTGCTGCGGAAAATAGCCTGTTCCGCATTTGTTTCTTTGAGGAAATCATGAAATCTTCATTGTTTCGCCACTGATTTGATTCCACGTCCATTTCCATAGCCACTATTTTTCAGTTAGGCACCTGGCTGGAAAGGCAAAATGGCAGTACCTTCCGTACAAGCCACCCAATTTTGACGAGTCGCCATCACGTGTGAGGAAATGCAGTAATCGTATTGCGTAGGAAAGGGCTTGATTTAGCAACACGGATCCCGACGAAGCCGTCGTATTTTCAATTAACACAAAAACAAGAATTATATATATTAATCAAAGCCATCATCCTGCCGGAGATCTATTGTGTACTCCTTCTGATTCCTACAAAGAAAAGACATTCACCCACGGTCAAAGGACGATAGCCGTCCACACCCTGAAATAAATCCTTGGCGGAGACCAATCAATCACGTTTGAACCTTCTACTGTTTCGGTTCGCTCTCAATCGACCCGTGCTCCAGAATCTCAAACCCAATACATCTCCTTCATCCTCACAACAACAACTTCCCATATCCAACTTCCTACGATACTACCACCTGAGATCTCCTTTGCAATAACGAGCGAAAGCAACCCACGACTTACATCTCTCGAATAATACTCCTTCACCAACAACAACACAATGGCGGACCGTGAACCTCAATATGACCCTTATATCCCAAGTGGAGGATCTGCCGGTGCTGGCAATCAACAGGCGCCGGGCAACCAGAGAACGGCGGCGTTGCAAGCTGTAAGTTAATACATTCTTTTGATGGGCGGAGGAGTTGTTGGTCGATGGGGTGGAGGTTGGTTCACGACAATCGATCGGTCATCGCGGACGAAGACGACACACAAAACTGCGACAATCAATTCCCATAGGGCATAAACACAGCTGCGAGTGAGCAACATCGATAATTTGGTTGCGCGAGAGTAAATGCTGGCGTTATTTATTGCTATCATATTTGATGCATTCTATCATGTTGGTATCGCAGCGCATAAGTTTCAGCCCCCAAGACGATTACGACATTGCCAGGGTCCCGGCAGTGTTGAAGCGCCGGCGATTGTAGATTCTCACAGCGACGACGTCGACAAACTACGAGTTCGCTATTACTCTAGCATGATAGTGTGCTTGACGCATTTCGGAGATGGATGATTTATCTGGAAAATCCTTTTGGGAATTTCTAGTTACGTTGGAGATGCCTAGACTGACGATTCATGACTTCTAGACTATTGACGACACTGTTGGTGTAATGCGCGAGAACATCAACAAAGTTTCGGAACGTGGTGCTCGATTGGATTCTCTTCAGGATAAGACCGACAGTCTCGCAGTATCAGCACAAGGTTTCCGTCGTGGCGCCAACAGGGTCCGCAAACAAATGTGGTGGAAGGTAGGTTATCAGCACTTTAAAGATCGAGGAGCAGGAGACTCACACGTGAATTTAGGACATGAAGATGCGTATGTGCTTGGTTGCAGGAATCATCATTTTAATCATTATCATTGTCGTCCCTACAGGTAAGCCTAGACCCCTTTCTCACTGTTAGGGACTCTCAAGCCTAACTTTCTTCTAGTCGTTGCAACGAAGAAGTAGGAGATGAACGGGATTCGGAATTTGGGTACAGAAATTATGAATGCAAGAAATACCATGGAATGCTTGGACGGGTTTCATGGAGCGAAATGAACGCCATCCTCTACCTCACCAGTCTTGCGTGGGAGACTCGCGGGCTACGAGCAAAGCTGGGGTCAACGAACGGGTTTTAGCGATCACGGAGTTGTCATTTTGATATTTTTACATCGTTGGTTCTTTTTCTCCAGAGGCGTCACTTGTAACGTTTGACATGGGGAACATACGACCCGTTTTATGATCTCTGTTGGCCGGTCTTTTTTGAGAAGGCCGAACATTTGATAGATTACGAAAGGGATGGATGTCACTCAACTCAGACGGGGATTTGTATCATGTAGGAATTTTGGTGGAGATAATTAAGAAGTCATGACCCTTTTCAGGAACTGGACATATGATATTGGTTGGTTCTAGAACAACTATTATGACATTCTTGAAGGCTGTTGAAGTTTGTGAGGCCGTAACAAGATAGGGCCGCTCGACTAGACTTACGAGATAAGTATCAACATCAGACCACCAACAAGCCGCCGGGCCCAGTATTCTTAACCGTGTGTGGTGCGAACAAAGGCCGGGAAGGTATAGCTTGGGTGTGGCTAGTGGGCGGGCGGGTGGATTGTTTGTGAAGGAGAGGGGAGAAAGGAGAGGGGAATCAGTGAGTAGTAAGTAGGCGAGTCTGGATAGTAACTTGATGAGCACCAGGCATGGCTATACTTGTCTTCCCTCTTCACCCGCTTCCCCGTCCAACTTCATTATCTAATCTGATCCTGGAGACGAGATGGCACAACGTAAGAATGAATGGGCAGGTGCATAGGAAAAGTTTGACAAAATAAAATTTCTTTTCTTGACAGAAAACTCAGGTGGGGCGAGCCGCATATCCGACCAATCGCTGCATATCGGCGGTTCTCCACCCCAACTTTTACAAGGCACAGGCATGGGTGAGTCCGATTTTATTATCAGAGCATCAGAACATTAGAACATTTACTTTTCCCGCTGTTGAAGCTTCATATCCACGTATTCTCATTCAATTGTAAGTCACAAAAGGGTTGATCAGACCCAATTCCCTTTGGCATTCTTTCCAATTGTTCTGTACTGGTCCGTTCCACTGTTTCAGACTGGAGAAAGAAGACATACTTACCATTAAACCCCTCTAGTCTGCGTTGTTTACGACTCATAACATCTCAACCACTTTCCCCGCCTTTGATGAGATAAATCTCTCGTTTCTCGTCCGGCATTGGATTCTCCTTCATAGCTCTTCGAGGAGAGCTGTAGGAAGACTACCTCTACGATCCACTCATACAATCTCCACTCCGAATCATCGAACCCCTCTTCGCGATGTTGGCACTCAGATCTAGGGCAGGTGTTGCAGCCAGAAGGGCGCACACTGTTGCCAACAAGCTGTCTTCGACTGCAATCGTTCGAACTGCACCAAAAGCTGTCACTGCTGTGTCTCTTACCTCTCGCCGACCATATGCTGCCTCTGCAATCGATAGCTTCTCCACCCGCTCGACGGTCGTCCAGCTCCTCAGCAACATTGGATCCAAACGGGAAGTTCAGCAATATCTTGCACATTTCACGTCTGTTTCCTCTCAGCAATTCGCGGTCATCAAAGTCGGCGGTGCAATTCTTACCGAACATCTCGAATCCCTCACATCCCAGCTCGCTTTGTTGAATAGCATGGGCTTGTTCCCAATCGTGGTGCACGGCGCAGGTCCTCAATTGAACAAGCTGTTGGAAGATGCAGGCGTCGAGCCCCAATTCGAAGAAGGTATCCGCGTCACTGATGGAAAGACATTGGCGGTTGCGCGCAAGCTCTTTTTGGAGGAAAACTTGAAATTGGTGGAGAAGTTGGAAGGGATGGGTGTTAGGGCCAGACCAATCACGTCGGGTGTCTTCAACGCGGATTACTTAAACAAGGAGAAATACAACTTGGTTGGAAAGATTAACAAAGTCAACAAGGGTCCTATCGAAGCTGCTATTAATGCTGGATGTCTGCCAATCTTGACGTCCATGGCGGAAACTCCAGAGGGCCAGGTTCTGAACGTAAATGCTGACGTTGCTGCTGGTGAGCTTGCAAAGGCTCTGCAGCCCTTGAAGATTTGCTACTTGTCGGAGAAGGGTGGATTGTTCAATTCGGACACCAAGGAGAAGATTTCCGCGATCAATTTGGATGAGGAGTACGACTATCTCATGTCACAGTGGTGGTGCAGATACGGAACGAGGTTGAAGATTAAGGAGATCAAGGAATTGCTTGACCAGCTTCCGAGATCCTCCAGTGTGGCTATTATCCACCCCGCAGACCTGCAAAAGGAATTGTTCACCGATAGCGGAGCTGGAACCTTGATCCGACGAGGAAACAAATTGGTTACTGCAACTACCCTTTCAGAGATCGAGGACCAACAGAAGTTAAAGGATGTTCTTGTGCGCGATCGTGAGGGTCTTGATGCCCGGGCAACAGTGGAAAGATACGTTGATGGTCTCAAGAACAAGGAGTTCAAGGCTTACTTCGATGAGCCTATGGATGCGCTTGCTATTGTCTTACCTCCTAAGGCATCTAGCTCCGCTTCTATTCTTGCCACTTTCACCATTACAAAGTCTGGATGGTTGACTAACGTAGCCGACAATGTTTTTTCTGCTATCAAGAAGGATCACTCAAGCTTAGTCTGGACAGTTAAGGAAGACGACGAGAATCTGACCTGGTTCTTTGACAAGGCCGATGGTAGTCTTTCCAAGGATGGAGATGTCATGTTCTGGTATGGAATTCAGAACCCAGATGAGGTAAAGAATCTTATGTCCGAGTTCACTCAGCACGGCCGAGCCATGCTTGGCGACTCGAATCTGGAAGCACGTCTTCATCGCGCAGCCAGAGCTGCCTCGGGTATGAGCGCTTCTATGGCGAACCAGAACGGTCTTAGACAGGCAGCTCGTGCTTTCTCTACTTCCGCCCGTAGACCAGCCATTCAATCCTCCAGAGTTTCCCCATCTGCCCGAGGATATGCTACTACTACCAACCCCAACCCTCCTTTCGGTAACAAGAACTCATCAAACACCCAGCCAGCCAAGGTAGCTTTGATTGGTGCTAGAGGATACACCGGGCAAGCTCTCATCAACCTTCTTAATGCTCACCCCAACATGGACCTCAGACATGTATCATCCCGTGAACTTGCGGGCCAACAATTGAAAGGTTATGACAAGCGACAAATCACCTATGAGAATCTTTCTCCAGAAGATGTACGAAAGATGGAGGAGCGAGGAGACATTGACTGTTGGGTCATGGCACTCCCAAACGGAGTTTGCAAGCCTTTCGTGGACGCTGTGAACGACGGCAAGGGACCTCAAAATAGTGTTATCGTTGATCTTTCTGCCGATTATCGATTCGATAACAAGTGGACTTATGGTCTTCCGGAATTAGTAAACAGATCTGATATTGCTAAGGCTACCCGCATCTCCAACCCAGGTTGTTACGCTACCGCAGCTCAACTAGGAATAGCCCCATTGGTACCTTTCCTTAGTGGAGAACCTACCGTCTTCGGTGTCTCGGGTTACTCTGGAGCTGGCACCAAGCCATCTCCCAAAAACGATGTCGAGAACCTCACTGGCAACATCATCCCCTACTCCCTTACCGACCATATCCACGAGCGGGAAATCAGCAACCAGCTAGGCACATCCGTGGCATTCATCCCCCACGTCGCAGTGTGGTTCCAGGGTATCCACCACACCATCTCTATTCCTCTTAAGGAGAAGATGACTAGTCGAGACATCAGACAGTTATACCAAGAACGCTACGCAGGTGAGAGATTAGTCAAGGTTATTGGAGAACCGCCGCTTGTGAAAGCTATTAGCGGGAAGCATGGGGTGGAGATTGGTGGGTTTGCGGTGCATAGTTCGGGGAAGAGAGTCGTGGTTTGTGCGACGATTGATAACTTGTTGAAGGGTGCGGCGACTCAGTGTTTGCGTAAGTTTTCTGCTCGTTTTGCTTATGGGGATATACTAACATACGGTAGAAAATATGAACCTCGCTTTGGGATTCGCTGAATATGAGGGTATTCCGTTGGATTAAATGGTTTGCTTTTGATGCTTGGTATGCTACTATTGCTGATGCGAAGAAAAAGTGGATGGATGGATGGCAGGATGAATGGGATTATGACTTGCTTTGCCCCGCCCGCGGTTGAAGAGTAAAGAGGGATTGTGATAGCGCGTTTGTACTTCTTTTTTTATTTGGAATGTTTCTGGCTCTACAATGGTTGGGGGAAAAGAAAAATGAGGAGAAGATTGGATCCATACACGAGTGGATGGATGTGGTGCGGCGCGGGGAAATGTTGTATATAGCGAGAGGGTGGGACACATATCAGACATGTATGTGAGTGAGCGGGAAAGGGAGGGCGCAAAGATATGGCTTGGTTGATATGAGTGAGGATGGGATGGAGTGGTGGTTAGGGAATATGAATACTGTGATAGATGTACGGTATGTTGTGCAGGTTGTTGATGAAAGTTTTTGTGATGTTTTGCTGTGCTGCGCTGTGGTGAGATGTGGAGGTTGGTGGAAGTAATGGTGCTGGTGAGTGAGGTGAGTGAGGTGAGTGAGGTGAGTGAGGTGAGTGAGGTGAGTGAGGTGAGTGAGGTGAGTGAGGTGAGTGAGGTGAGTGATGGTTGGTGGTGGTGAGTGATGCAAGATAGTAGGAAAGACTCTTGCTGTTTCGATCAAATTTTCTGGGGCGGGGTGGGATTAGAGGCTGGTGGTTTCTGATTGGAGCGAGTGAAGCAGTCTACTTATTGGAATCTCGCAGTTTTAACTTTCGGACGAGGGAATTGTTTTGAAGTTATATATCTGTATCTGTGTCTTGGAGTATTATCTCAAAAGATGTTTTAATTGGAATTTGTTGATGTCCAAACGGAACTACGAAAGTACAGAATGAGTTAGTGCACCTACTGTACTGGTGTCTTGGCACCAAATATCTTCTCTCTTTCCTCTTTCATCACACCCAAATACTTACACCTCATTACTCCCAGCCGATTGTTTCTACACTGCAGTACAGGTCCCGATATATAACTCCTCTTCTCCCCTTTGCTCGCTCTTGCAATCTTTTTCGTTCCATTTCTATGCTCTCACATACCTGCATACCGGTACTTCACGCGCACAGGCAAGCCACAACATGCATCCACGGGATAAATCGTACCGGACGAGACCAACCTTTCTTTTTCCACTTCAAGCAGCGCCATGCAGTATGAGTTGCTAATTGCTATCCTCGCCATACCAACAAGCCACCATGCTGACGCACTGTGGCGCAATCAATTTATTCATCGATTGTGATCATTTTGTCCAGTATCATCGACTGCAAATTGCACAGCCTTCTGCCATTTTCGTTCTCCAAAACGTTGAAGATATATAGCCTGTGCATGTCAACCGCTCTACATATTATAACACCTACAGGACAACGATCGAACTTGATTCTGCGACCGCCATATAACTTGCAAGTCGTAGGGTAATTGAGGCTGAGTGGTTGCTGCCTACCTGCAGTTTTGTACGTCTTTCCTGCTCAGCCTTGCTCAATTTGCTATATATTCTTACTTCACAGGGCTCTCTTATACGGAGCATATTGCAACTACTTTGGGCGGAACAAGACTATTCGCTACTTTCAGCTTAATGATGCAGCTTTACCCGGCGTTTAAAATCTGGCTCCAGTCCTTGGTGCGAAAAGCAGTGGGAAGGCCCAACGTTGTGGAAAACCAGACTTCGGTCAGTTTGCGCGATGAAGACGGCCAGCCAAATCCATTTTACAAATCTCACTGGCAAGGTCGGAGTTTGAAGCTGCCGAAAGGAAAGAGACTGTGCTCTGTTTGTCTGAGCATAGGTCAATTGCTACCTGAACACTGGAACAGCATGGACACATTCGACTCTAAATTCATAAAACATCACCGCTCAGTTGAGAAATTACTTGCGAGCGCACATGGAGGGTGCCATTTTTGCAATTTGTTAGTGTTGGCATGTGAAGAAAATTGTAACTTCTCCAAAAATTCAGATGGTCACTGGGTCGGCAAATGGAATTCAACCTCTGGCACTGTTGCTCTGACTGGCAGGATCGAGCTTATATTCGAAATTCATAGGCCACGACCTCGATATATTTATAGGCCACGACCTCGATATATTCATATGAAGGAAGTTGAAATTAGCATCAATTGTGAGAATATGTGCCCTTCAATAGTGGGACAGTTGATCTGTTACCCTGCAGACGGTGGGTTGCATGTACAGCTCTACATCAATTTCAATCTCTGACAATCGGAGCCTAGCAGAATTCCAAACGTTTTCGACAGCATGCCTTCCTTCTATGAGTGATACAAACACAGGCTCGGCAGCCAGCATCTCCAGAATGCAGGCCTGGTTGGGGACTTGCATTTCTTCGCATCCAAAGTGTAACCGAATGGAGACACATCCGCCACCACTGCCTACAAGAGTGATTGCGGTGGGGGGAAAGCGATCACAAATTTGCCATCTTCTTCCGGGAGCCAATACCAGAGGCAATTATGCCGCTCTAAGCCACTGTTGGGGGAGCTCTGATAATCAACCATTGAAGACAACTGATGAAACCCTAACACTGCGACAACAAGGCATGAAAGATGAAGAGCTGCCAAAGACCTTCAGAGACGCAGTTCAAGTCTGCAGAGAGCTTGGCATAAAGTATCTCTGGATCGATTCGCTGTGCATTATCCAAGACCAAGATTCACAAGAGGACTGGGCTAGGGAGGCTCCAAAAATGGGAGATGTATATGGAAACTCAGTCCTGACAATCTTTGCTACTGCCTCTGCGGATAGCTCTGAAGGGTTATTCAGGAATCGCCTCGGTCTTGGCATCTCGCCCTGCCCGATTGGCTTGTCCGGTCAACAATATATTGTGGTCCGACATCCGACGTTTGAGAAATCGAGCGACCCAGGAGATCTTGGTATCTCATACTTTCACCCCTTGAATCATAGGGGATGGGTTTTGCAGGAACAGGTTCTGTCTCGCCGTTCACTGGTCTTCACACCTGATTATATCATCTGGCGTTGTGCTAGCATGTCAACAAATGAGATGTATACATCGGGGATACAACACAATCCATATGTAGGAATGGACATTTATCGTCTCCTCCACTGCCTCATCAATAACATCGTAGGCGTCGGGCGTAGGAAGCCGGATATCAACATATATGCTTCCTGGTACCGAATGATAGAGAACTTTACTTCTCGGAAGTTGACATACCAGGATGACAGGCTGCCCGCCATAGCCGGTCTCGCTAAGAAATTTGCCGCAATAGCAAATGGCAACTACTACGCGGGATTGTGGCGAGGTGATTTGTTCATTGGTCTCCTGTGGAAACGAAAGATTCTTGACCCCACGAAGATAGACAGAACTTCTAGGGCACCATCCTGGTCATGGGCTTCTGTCAATGTTTCCATAGACTACATGGCCTTTGCCTCGGTAGGTGATGATTGTGGACATAGTTCTATATCTCCTTTACTTGATATCCTCGATGTCTCGGACCCACCGTGCTCTGCCGAACACCCGTTCGGAAAGACATCCAAGGCAACATTGCGATTATGTGGTGCTTTGATCAAGGTAGTAAGTTTTGAAGACATTTATTCAAGCCCTTGCAAAAAAATCTCCATAATTGATCAAGGTATTCTTTACGCACACTGCACAGAAGAGTTCTGGCCAGATGACTACAGTCTCACCTCGTCAGTGGCGACTTGTTGGTATTGCCTACCCGTATTTGTGCATCACAGCTTGTACTATGGAACCAACAGACCAGGCGATGCGGAATCATACACAGCGTCCTGGAAAGAATCGCTGAAGTCAGGCTTCGACAAGTCTGGAGCGGACAGCAATATCTACTGTTTGGTACTCAAAGCCGTCGCAGAGCAGCAAGATACATATATTCGAGTGGGAGTTTGTCGTATAAGTAGTTATATGGGGCTTGAAATAGGCAGAATAAGCTTCCGTAAACGCCAGACACTGATTCTCATCTGAATTCTTACTCCTCCCTCCGCCAGTTTGAAGATTATTTGGAGGAAAAGAGTTATGAGGAAGCGACCCAGCAACTCAGACAGGACGCAGGAAAGAAGGCAGTGCCGGTAACTAAGGTAGTAGCTACATACGATTTGGACAATCCGTAGGCAAGAACTAAGTACTGGATACTTAAACCACTTCAGTTCTCTTCCCATGCTTCTTGTTGCACGGTTGCACAGGCACAGCGGGTAAGTTTAGGTTTAAAAGACATCAATTTGAAGGTACTAAATGCTTGACTTGATTGAACTGCTGGGCTATCTACAGTAGGAAGGACTAGCTGTATTTATAGGCATTTCCAGGCCTCTTGCCTTAGGCCTCACAGGCCTGTAAGCCCATTCCACAGGCTTCTACAGGCTTCTCAAGCCTGTTTCTACAGGCTTCGAAAGCTGCCCCACCTACCCCACTACAGCGGTTCCAACAGCCCCCTTCCTGACTACTGTAGATGCCCCCTAGCGTCTTACCAGCTAATCTCTGCAGATCTAGCTGTCTCCCGGCAGGGGGATAAGCCTCTCCCACCGCTAGGGGTGCTTAAAGGCCCTGTGCTAGCGCTAGCCCCTTCTTTGCCCTTCAGTTCAGGGCAGTTAGCCTTGAAATGGCCCTTCTGGCCACACTTGAAGCACTCTCCCTTTCTAGCCTTGGTTTGAGCACTAAGAGCCCCCTCGCTAGAGGTCCCCTTAGGGCCGAATCGTCGTTCATACTCAGCTAGCTTCTCAGCAATCGTAGGGTACCCTAAAGGAGTGCTACTTAGCTCAAGCTGGAGGATTATAGGAACTAATCGGGAATCATATTCTCCGATCACCCTATAGAGAATCGCTGTTTTCTGAGCATCTGATGGCATCTCCTTAGGCTCAATAAGCCCTATCTCCTGCTGGAGAATAGTGAGATCTGTAGCAATCTCCCTTATCCCTTTCCCTTTAGGTACTGAATACCCCATAAAGGCCCTAAGCTTAGAACCATATGCTTCAACCCCCTTGGGCCTATACAGTGCTTCTAGGGCATCCCACTGCTCCTTAGCAGTCTCATATTGCTCAATATGGTTGAATGCCTCCTGGCCGCATAGGCTCATAATAATAGCACATGCCCTTCCATTTCGCTTCCTCTCAGCCTTTAGGTCCTCCCCCGAGGAGATACCCTTCAATTCGACCTTGGCTTCAGGTGCTCCCTTAGGTGCTTCCTCAGCACCACCTTTAAGCCCTGATACAACTATATCCCATAGGTCCTGCCCTATAAGGAACATCCTTACGAGCTTACTCCATGCCCTATAGTTGGCCCCTGAGAGCTTAGAAATCTTAAGCGTCTCCCTTTCGAATTCCATGGCTGATTTAGCAGTCGGATTGGCCTGTAGCTAGGCTAATTCAGTAGTCGAAGTCCCTAAGCTTGATACGCTTCCGGGCTCATAACCTGTTGCACGGTTGCACAGGCACAGCGGGTAAGTTTAGGTTTAAAAGACATCAATTTGAAGGTACTAAATGCTTGACTTGATTGAACTGCTGGGCTATCTACAGTAGGAAGGACTAGCTGTATTTATAGGCATTTCCAGGCCTCTTGCCTTAGGCCTCACAGGCCTGTAAGCCCATTCCACAGGCTTCTACAGGCTTCTCAAGCCTGTTTCTACAGGCTTCGAAAGCTGCCCCACCTACCCCACTACAGCGGTTCCAACA